>OZ032123.1:627726-1227726 GCA_964026355.1 Pseudorhiza aurosa
AGAGAGAGAGAGAGAGAGAGAGAGAGAGAGAGAGAGAGAGAGAGAGAGAGGGATATGAAATGCGAATCTAAGTGTAGGTGATTGGCATATCCATGACCCCTGCCAGACTGCTTGACTTTAATGCAATAGACCTGGGCTCGATGCACCTGTCATATAAAAGGATTTTAAAACATTACATAGTACTTCCGTGTTTTGCATTAGGCATTTTGGACAAAATATAGGATATGAGCATATATTTTTCTCAATACCGGAAGCGGAAGCTGTGTGGATCGGAGCGGACTTTAACAGTTATGTTGGGGAAGGTAGCAGAGAAGCAACGGAAGTGCTGGGAAGTGCGGGGGTCGGAATGAGAAATGAAGAGGGGGACAACATAGTGGAATTGGCAGTCGCACATCAGCTAGCAATCGTCAACACATACTTCCAGAATTGGCTCTCGAGAAGGATAACCTACACCAGCGGAGGAGTACACACACAAGTGGATTACATCCTGTGTAGAAGGAAAGAAATCAAAAGGGTTAAACACTTTAAGGTATTGCCCAAGGAGGCAGTGGTCAAACAGCATAAAGTGGTGGTGTGTAACCCAGAGATGATCAAAAGAGGTAAACAAAGAACGCAGAAACAAAAGAAAACGCGCTGATGGAAGTTAAATGCATCGGAGCACAGGGCAGAATACGCCAGGAAAGCGGAGAATAAACTGGAAAGTATCAACGAGGAAGAAAGGTTGTGGGAGACTGTCAGTAAAGCTATGAGGGACACTGCCACAGAAGTGCTTGGGAAAGCATCGGCGACAAGGAAAAAAGGAAGAGACGTGGTGGTGGGACGAAGAGGTACAGCAGGCAGTGGCGAGTAAAGGGGAAATGAAGAAAGAACGGGACCTTAACCGATGCAAGGAGACAATCGCGGCGTACAAGCAAGCAAACAAGAATGCACAGAGGGCGGTAGCTAGAGCGAGGAGCGCAGCACTCAGAGATTTATACGAAAGTCTAGACGGGGAAGAGGGCAAAAGCAAGGCTATAAGGATCGCCAAGTGGAAGAACAGGAACTCACAAGATGTATAACAGGTCAGACAAATCAAGAGTGCACAGGGGGATGTGCTGACGGAAGAAGATGATATCAAGGAAGGATGGAGGTCATACTTTGACCAGTTGATGAATGTGGAGAACGAAAGAATACATAGAGAGGTACCAGCAAGGGAAGAGGGAAGAGTGTGGATTGTACTTGGAGAAGAGGAGGTGAGAAAAACGCTGAGCAAGATGAAGAAAAGGAAGGCGGTCGGACCTGATGGCATCCCAGTCGAGGCTTGGAGGAAAAGGTTTAACCTGGCTGACGGAAATCTTGCGTCGAGTAATGGCCTCAGAAAAAATGCCTGGTGAGTGGAGACGTAGTACGTTGATACCAATATACAAAAACAAGGGGGATATCCAGGAATGTGGAAACTACAGAGGAATAAAGCAAATGTCGCACTCACTAAAAATATGGGAAAGAGTAATTAAAAATAGAATAAGAGGCACTGTGACAATGTCATACCAACAGTTCTGCTTTATGCCCTGCAGAACCACGCCTAATCCACGAACTCTATCTCACAAATCATCATTCATCCCAAGAACATGCAACTTATGGAACATCTTGCCTTCTTCTTGCTTTCCTGAGTCCTACAACTTGCCATCTTTCAAATCTAATGTAAATAAACTTGATCTTATCTCTCTATCCTCTTAGCTGCTCGGCCTTTCCTCAACAAAACCCAATAAAAAAAAAAAAATAAATAAAAAAAAAAGAAAAGAACCACTACGGACGCCATATTCGCACTAAGGCAACTCATGCAGAAATCCAAACACTGCAAACTGGAAGAAGAAGGAGAGGCCGCCCAAAGGTCACGGGAATCATGTGCAACAGAAAGGTCCCTGCAGCAGGGAATGGCAGAATGTACAAGACAATGATCCGGCCAGCTATGCTATATGGTATGGAAACAGTGGCAGTGACCAAGGGCCAGGAGAGAAAGATGGAGGTAGCAGAGATGAAGACGTTGAGACGTTGAGGTTTTCCCTGGGAAAAACGAGGGTTGATCGCATTGAAAAGCTGTCATCAGAGGAAGAGTGAAGGTGGGAGAATTGGTGGGAAAGATCAGAGAGAGCAGATTGCGCTGGTTTGGCCACATGGAAAGACGGGAAGACAGTTGTGTAGGCCGGAGAGTCCAAACACTGCAAACTGGAAGAAGAAGGAGAGGCCGCCCAAAGAGGAATTGGAAAGATTGCATCTCGGAAGAGCTCTGCGCAGCTGGCGTGCAGCCAGAGGACGCCCAGAACAGAGCGAAGTGGAGAGGGGCAATCCGCAACAGCGACCCCACCTGATGTGGGAATGAAGCCAGTAGAAGAGGAAGAAGAAGAATTGGCCTGCCCCAGTTGCAGCCCCGAGATGTATTTGACAGAAGCTAAAGAAACGTAGATGGGTGTGGAGACCGAAAATTGCCAGAAAAAGGGTGGTCTTCAAAAATGTTGTGCTTGTTTCTAAAAATGTCCATTTGACTTATTGATCTCAACGAGCTAATTGGTAAAAAGCAATACTTGTTTTAATCCTGCTGCTTTTAGCACAGTGGAAATCAGGCTTAGCATCGGTGGATTCTAAATAATGAACCAAGTCCAAGCATCCACTCACTATGAAATAGCAAAAGAACTTGGTTACATCAAAATTTTTAGGAAGACAGTAGGACCGATCTTCCGTGTTTTCTCTCTCTCTGTGGAGAGAACCATCTGCCACTCTCAGCTGAAATTCAGCTGCAATTTGTGATTCAGTTAAAGAATGGAATCTCTCATTAGTTGATAGTACATTCATGTGCAATGAATTCTAAGTCAGACCATGATGAACTTCGAAAACTGGGAAAGTAGGTTGGTGTTTAAGACTTAATTTTTCCAAACGAAGGTTCGTAGGACAGCGGCAATTAATTCTTTGGCAATCTCTTCATTGTCACCCTTAGCCTATAATTGGCTATGTCTTTATCAACAATGGGGTAGGAGGCGACCACAGTTTATTGAATTTCTTTCAATTAACGCATGTGGCTCTGATTGCCCTTTAAATATTTTTGCAGAAGCCAAAGCCAGGTTGACATAGCACTATTTTTATCACTAATTCTTGGGCGCATCTAAAATCTTGTGTGTAGATAGGAGCGGGATTCTCCAATCGTGGGCAAATTGTAGCAATAGAAATCGACCTGAATCTCCCGCAATGCCACAGGTTTGAGCGTAAGTCTTGCACGTGTTTAAATGCTTTCATCAATGGCTAGCGTGTTTCGAAAACCAGTAGTGTCCAAGAAGAAGTCAAAAACATTCACTGACAATGAAACTGAAATCTTGGTTTCCGAATGGTTCAAGTACCCTTGCCATTATGACAAAAGCCACAATAATTCTCATGAGGAAAATGAAAGGGAAGTTGAAAAAGGCGAAATCGCAGATACTTTTAAAATGACTTCCCAAACATCCTTGTTAAGAAACTTCGTGCATTTAGCCCATGTGGCTTAAAATGTCGTCCCGATTCAGTCTACACTGAAACTTACATGCAGCTCGATTACCCTGAAAAATGCGGGCCGACAGTTTTCAGCATGTAAATCCGGCTTAATGAACACATACCTGCAGTTGAAGTAACAAGTGATCAATAAGACGCGTAATTGACTGTGGCACTCAATATATCATTGAAATTACTTCTTGGTCACACTTAAGATGACATTTGAAGGTGGATATCAACATACATCTATACATTCATATATTTGAAATTATATTTTTATATATCTACTGTTTATGTACAAGCATTAAGTTAAGGTGGTTTGCTGAAGACATATTTACAAATGGGTAAATCAGTTTGTATGAATCCATTGTAATCTTATCACTTCAACATTGAGACCGTTTCTTATTGCAATACAGGAAGCTGAAAAGCCGGAAAAAAACCATCACGGAATGCCACCTGGTACAGTGTGATTTCGTTTGGCGCCTTGGCTGCCGACATAAGCGTAAGAAATGACGAACTGGCGACATTGCCGTTACTTTGTTGCGGCATCGCGAAGTCTCCGTGTCATATTGGGCAGCAATAGAGCTTTCTGGCTTAGTAAATAGCTACCGATGTCTTCATTTAAACCATGCTTCGAATTTATCGCTCCTCCAAGTTGCCATATCACATAGCTTCTTCTTACTACGTAGATATTTCCTTATGCTCATAACCCTTTTGTGATTACTGTGATGATCACCCTGAACTAGATGTGAAAACTCAAAAATTGAATCCCCGTCAAGCATACGTCAAATATCTATATTTCACTATTCTGATTGCGGACTGGAAACCGCGATCTGCTAAATGGACCCGTTCGACGTCATATATAGCTTCCCTATACGAAAGCATCACACTACTTGATTCAAAATCGTAGAATTATCAACTAATTCTCACAACTGTGTAAGAATCTTTACCACTAGACCCTACCAGCTTAAAGTTAAGATCTTTTCACACAGTCAGCTCCCACGATCCTTTTCGGCTGTTCTGGCTTCTCCTTTTCCTGAGTGATGATGAACTTGGACCTTAGCTGCGGGGCAAACCTCGTGCCGCAACGAGAAATCACATAACCTTTATCTTGGCAGTGACGGAGCACAAGCTGTTACAGAGATAATTCTTTTTTCATTTTGCATAGGTAGAACTGTGCGTAATTACAGCTTCTACAACTGCATCTTCTCACTACTTGTACTTTCTTCTTCTTCGTCAGTCCGCGGGCGCATTGTAATTTGACTTCAATCGTCTCGATTTTGGACGGGCTGCACTGACTGCAAGTCGAAAATGCTGGGTATTTGCCAGTCTGTATATAGAATGTCATGCACTGGCCGAAGCAGAGTTTGGTTTTTACCTCCGTTGAATTGCAGCCATGTAGGTGCACCTTTCTTGCCATTGATCGACCGACACACCAATCGCGTTTCAAATCTTTTCCTTTGAGTGGCAAGGATGTTGGGCTATCTTTTGACGACAATGCGTGCAAACCAAAAGGAATGATTCGGCAAATTGCACATGGAAGGATCCAGGCGCTGAAAATGATGCTGAATGAAAGTGACAGGATGATTTTTACACCCATTGCTCTGAAAGATAAATGAAAATTTAGTTTTCAAAGGAATTTCACCTTTACTACGTTCAAGAATTAAGTTATGTTCACGGAACACTGCAGAGTAATTTTATCGGATGGAAAATAAAATCTGTGCTTCTTTGGTGTTAAAAAGACATACAATCCTTGTTCACACAAGGTAACCTGGGTTGATCTCAGATTGCGCTAATCCAGGTTAGATTTAGCACTGTGAACGGAAAGAACCTGGGTTCACCCAGGGTTAAATTGATCCAGTTGTAGAGATGGGATCGATAACTCAAATATATCTTGCTATGATCAAGATAAAAGCTTGTAGCATCTTGTATCAAACTTCTTTCCAAGCAAAAGAAATTTTCTAAAGAATCGAGCGGGCACTAATATGAAAAGTATAAATGCATTTTTCCTCCATCTCACCCTTGCTCCATCTCTCTTGTTCCATCTCTCTCCTGTTCCATCTCTCTCCTGTTCCATCTCTCTCTTGTTCCATCTCTTTCTTGCTCCATCTCTCTCTTGTTCCATCCCTCTCTTGTTCCATCTCTCTCCTGCTCCATCTCGCTCTTGTCACTTCATCATATCACTTTTCATATCGAAAAGCCTTTGATACCGTGGGAAAGTGTGAATCGTAACTGCTCAGGGACCTCTTTCAAAGCAGCTTCGTTCCAAAACTAGTTTTGCCGCCATAATGCAGAAGGCATGTCAAGCAACATGGAGATAATTCAGGCTGTGGTAGTTGCTATGCAAAGATCTTTTAAGCAATAGTCTTTACAAGGCAATGTGAACGAAGTGGATTCGTTAGGACATGGCTGAAAAATGAGTACTGTATCTTGAGGGTCAGGAATTCGATACGAAGTGAATAAGGTATTATGTATGGGACCTGACTTAACAACAAAGCATTTGCTACGAAGCGACCTTTTTCTCAAGATAATTTTGAAAGGAGCTTCGTAAACAACAGCGAACCACTGGGATCGTTGAGTCATGGATGCATCTTCACTACAATGAAGATACCAGTGGTGCATGCGCTATTGCTATTTTAAAGATCTATGCTTTGACCATCTATAGCTCATGTACGTTAAAGCACTGCGCTTTTGTAAGTTAATTCTGTTCCACCAAAGGCCAAAACCATAAACGAGAAACCAATCAAAAATAAGATATCCCCTCTCAAATCTACGGTATTAAAAATAAAATCTGCAGAAGCACTCAATACTTCGAACCACGCTCACTGCAAGCCTTCAGCTGAGCAGCCATCTATTTTGATTTAGTCCCATTTGGGAATGTCATAGCTCATAGACATAAAATAGAAAAGGTGTTCAACTCAAGATACATTGTAGGATTGACTACAGACATACAGTACAACCGTATGTGCAAGTGTATTTGGGTGAATCGTTAGGTCAAAAGCATTTATCTGTTTATATGTCGAGTATTCATGTTCGTGGGTCGGAGAACGTATTCTCACAAATGGTAACAAATCCATACTACGACAAATAATGTCCCAACACTGCATACCTGCCTTGGTCTTTCGAGAGAGTTTATGAGAGAGAGATCGGCACAAATTTTAAAAGATGGCCGCCAGTTCTAGGATACAGTGTATGCCTTGTTTGCATCGTGATGCAGCTGTAATGGGGAGTGCAAGAGTATACTAGTGCTTAATAATTAACGTTGTATCAAAAATAAGGCATTGGATAAGTGGATATTTCATTACATCTCTTAAAGAAGTTTCAATTTGTGTACTTGAATATTGGTTGTAGGTAAAAAGAAAATTCTTAAAATAGCGATGCCTACATGCTGTGGTAAATACCGAGCATAGAAATTTTCACAACCAAGCTTAAAGAAGTTTTAATGCTATTGACTGTCGAAGCCTATTAAAAGCCCAGGTAACAGGAATAACATTTGGCCCTAAGAGAACCAACCATCAGATTTACGAAACTGATTGACTGAATACAAATAATTGACGGATCGTACCTGCCAGCTATGCGGCTAAAGGGTAAATGCAAGAGGGTATGATCAACAGCATTTCTGCAACTAAAGATTAACGGAGTTTTGCTTCTAATCCTTTGCATGAATGGATGGCAGAAATTGCAACTTTTCTTGAGTGAATTGCCCAGTATAATAAAATATAATCACTTTTGTTCAGTAGCTTATACTAAATCCATTTTAAGTCCTCTAAAAAGGACCGAAGCGCCTTAGACGCGTACTCTATACTCTTTAAGCTAACTTGGCTGCAACTTAAGCGATCATTAGCCTTTCATTGTTGTAATGTATATTTCTGACTCTGTCGGACGTCAGCTTAAGTTGTAGGTATTGAGAACAGCCTATAATCAATAAACGAGATAGGCTCATCGTCTCCACAAAATTCACTTGGATACCGGGAAACTTCTAAACAGTGTAACTAATTGGGGAAGTTTCTGGTCGGGTATAATGCCATCCCTAGAAGGAAGTGTCGAAAATGATGAATTTCCCTGCAGTGCAACTCTAGGCTTTATTTCGCATTCTTACTATATTGGGCCGCTTTGCAAATCTCTGAAAGTCCCCAAAAGTTCTTAAAAATTACTCGGTTACGAATCGTGAAATTTCAGAAATCTTTTTTATGCAAATCGAATCCCCATTATCAAAATCTTCTAAATCCTTGTCCTAAGTGATTAGTCTACATCCATTTCGTTTGCATTACTTGCGCTTGCCTTGTTAGAACAAAGATTGACGAGGTCGGGGCGATTTGAGCCTGCATGTTTGAGTTGACGTTCCTTATCAAGTTTGGTTAGGCATATATTATACCGGTTTCATGATGACGATGGTGACTATACGGGCTCCATTTCGCTGTTAACATCTATGAGAGGCAAAACAGTGTTACTTGGTTACTCGGCTTTAAAGCAAAATCACTCTAATGGATTTAGGTAGCATTAGGTCTGTTGATGTAAATTCTGCTAACTTGAAATGGGCCTTTTAAGTGAGTATTCACATTGGAATGGCAAATAATTGATATTGTTACAGAGGATGCCACATACGGGGATTTAGGAACACTATTTGGGAACAGAGGCTGGGAGACAGGGTGGATATTGTGTTTTATTTAGCCAACTTAGCAACTGGCAGTTCGAAGATGCAACTTTTGACCAGGTCTTGACAACGCGGGTTGAAGGACTTGTGCTGACGCCTTTGGCGAACAATCACTTCTTTCTTATAAAGCTAGATGGTCAGATATAAGATATAATCTTACATGCTGGATCAGATAAGTCTTTTCTGCGTCATGTGTCTCACGATAAAGGCTATTGGAGATCAAATATCTGGTCCATTGCAATTCAATATGGAATTTCAAATGGATTTTCAGATATAGGTCACTAGGAAAGAGAAGTGAAATATTATTGTCTCCCCTTCATGATTCATTTTTACTTACACCCTCTCAAAAGTACAACATTCGAAGAATGATCGGGACTGACTCACTCCGATTCGAATGTTGCAGTAAATTATCTTTGCCGCAACGCCTTTTGCAACCTAATTGCGAACGACAGCATAGTTCCGTTCCTTTGTACTCATGAGACTAAAACACACAGCTTTTACAGAATGACGCATTGGAAGTCAACGATCTAAAAGTGGATTCTTTGTTGCGATAATCGAAGCCGTTTTCTGATGTACTACTGAGAAGTAACAAGAATCTCATTGGTTGGCACGAGCAAGCTCTGACTTAGAGAGAAGACGCTGGCATAGTTGTCTTCGCTGGAAACTGTCCTGGGTCCTCTGAACAACACGAGACCACCAAGATCTACTCCAATAGGGAAGTCCGTAGAATTCTTCTCCAAATATTTGCACGCATCTAAATGTTTATACGAGTGGGACGAGACAAAACCAATCAGTAGCCAATCTCCATGGCTGAGTAACAACGAAGAACTGTGATGATCAATTCTAAGTTCAAAGTTGATTGTGTCGTCTGTTATTAGGGGGGTTCAATGACTTTTTCCCTTTATTATGAATACAACAAAAGAATAAGCATTCAAGAAATTTTCTCCCTCAGAACCTTCTCGCAAGTAGGTATATTGACCATTAACGCTAAGAAGAACCATGTAAATAGATAGTGTGTACATATCATATTTATAATTTCTTAAAACTAAGGCCAATCATAGTTACGTCCCCATTGTAATGGCCAAGTACCTACTGTTTCAAGTTGATAATCCCAAAGTTGAGGACTAATGAGAGTTAAAAAGCCTTTTGATTTTAACAGTTCAAAGATAGCTTCTCCAATATGCTGCAGAAATTTTCAAAAGACAATTTAACTCTATCCAACCATGGACCTCTTGGGAGGACAAGTGGGGCAGAATGGTGTGCCGAAGATTAAATCCGTCTTAGTAGCGGAAGCTAAGTTGCTTACGATGTTATTGAGAGCTAAAATTCATTTTGGCTGTAAAATGCAGGATTTAATCCTGGATATGTTTCAAATCAGGAATGAAACAACGGAATGCTGGATTATAAAGGGGGAAAACCTGTAATCTAACTTTGATAAACGGGTACCAGAAAATGAAACAGATGAAATTCGACTTACATTCAACTTGTCTTTAACTTTTTGTATCCACAATATTCTGACAGTAAAAGCCAATCCTGTATTGAAATGGTTTTTGGATGGTCTTCTGTTGCAAATCACAACGTCTAACACTTTGTATTAGACCCTAATGGCTCCCTATCGATTCTCTGCGATTGAAAACCAAGCGTAATTAACCGATTGGTAACGAGTGGATGTTGCTATGATGGCGAATCAGCAGAAATGCATTTGCTCGGTTGGAACGATGGCGATTTTATAACGCTACGCCCGCACCTGTGTAAAGCTGTCTGTCGGGATGTCTGGCGTCGCGACAAGCGACAGAGGTTTCACACAAGACCGAGTCACTACGGGATTTGTGGGGGATAATCTCAATTTCGTAGGCGCAATCAACCTGACAAGCTCTTTGTGTTATCTGTCACAAGCATTTGTCTATGAGACTACAGTATTTGTACTAGGCGTTCAAACAGGATAACATTTTATACGCTCAACGCACTCCCATGTTTACCAAAAATCTAATCTTTAAAACAGATTAATGCCGTCTTGTACTCAGACTGGTTACTCAAAGTTAAACAAGTCATAAAAAATTGCTTTGATATTCGTGTGAAATCATCAGTTCATTTCATAGATATCTTACCGTACAATGGTGCATCTATTCCTTATTGAATCATCCATTTATTCATCCATTTATTCATCCATTTATTCATTATTTACTAGTTTGTTCATCTATTGTTTGCTTGTTGCTGGCAGCATATTTAAGTCCATTTCAATAATTTGGTTTAACAAAGGAATAATTTTCTTCTTTTTCTAGCATGCCTTCTAATTTTAAAGAAGTTCGTAATTGATTAATTAGTTCATTGATTCATTCATTCGTACATTAATTCACACATCTGTTCATTTTTCGTTCATTCTTTCAACCAAATCCCTTCCTTTTTCGTTCATCCACACATTCATTCGTCCAGATAATCGGAGCGTATTTCGACCAAGTGCAGCGTGCATACGCCATCGTACGTTGTGCATCACAACTGGAAAGGGACTCAGATCTAAATGACATTTACTAAACACTGTCCTGTCCACTATCTCATCAGAACCAACACTTCACCATCACAAATTAACTTGCCTTAACACTCACTGTTTACAATTGTCTTTTAGTTAAATATTTCTAAAACAAGCAAAAGCCGCCAATCGCGGTTCAAGTTGATTTCTCGGGAATCTTGCGAAAGCACTCTTTTTGACCACGATTTCCGAATGATCAATTGTCCGTTCCACACTTCCTCCAAACAAATACATTTATGGCTAATGTATTTCAAAGCAAGGAGGGGAATTGCAGTCTTTTGCAAAAAAATGTTGGTGAAAATCAACATTCTCATCTTTACTCCGATTACAGGTGCAGTCGTAGGAGAATCTTTACTCCGATTACAGGTGCAGTCGTGTCTGTAAGGAAGGAAAATATTACAAAGCATAGACGTGGCCCCAAAGTCACCCTAGTTAGGAGGGATCTAAGAGACCAAGAAACAACTGGTTGTTAAGCACACCTTTCTGGAATCTGTTGACTTAGAGTTTTTCCATATGTCTCTTCAAATGCTATCGCTCTGTTTCACTGCAGATAAAGCAATAAACAGGCTCCGGAACATTACTGGTACGTGCAACTTTGCACAAAACCGATACTGCTTTGTGTGCGATTGCATTGCTGATTGTCATTGTTTGAGAGAGGGTAGATTTTCGAGGTAAGGTTTGGATTAGGGTTAGGTTTGGATTAGGGTTGGTATTCATTCATTCTATGATGAACTGCAATAGTCAAGAGAGAATGCCTCAAGCTTCTGCTCAAGAATATGCACAATTCAAGACTCGTCAGCAAGTTTATAAATTTCTTCAAGTGCACCCAGTGATTTATAAATTTGCTCCCTTTAACCGAACTGAATGTATTCAGCAGAAATTCATTCATAGCGTAACCACTGCGGACTGAACCTCCATCGCTTAAATGCTTTGCTCCTCAACAGTAGGCACCAAATTAAAAAAATTCCGAAATGGTTTGCAGCTCAGACTCATTCGCTTCATCCCATCACTCTCTGAAAGTATCTCTCTCAGGGTCTCTCTTCCTGGCATCTCTCTCTCTCTCTCCCTGGCATCTCTCTCTCTCTCTCTCTCTCTCTCTCTCTCTCCCTCTCTCTCTCTCTCTCTCTCTCCCTCTCTCTCTCAAGCTCTCAAGCTCTCAAGCTCTCTTGCACACACGCTTGCACACAGACACACACAGACACATACAGACACACACAGACACATATACAGACACATACACACACCTTCATCCCCTTGAGTGAGTGTAGCATCTTTGAGATACCTTCGCTTTACACAGGTCTAACGTTGGACGGACAACGGCATAAAGGTAGGAATTTTCCTTTCGGTGGAAATCTCAACGTTTTAAGTTTAAGCTTTTTAATTGAATAGGTTGTTCAAGACATTTAAATCTCAAAGATGTTTGTTTTACGTAGGAAACACCAACGTACCGGTATCATCCTCGTCAATACCAGTCAATCAATTAAGAAAAGTCTGGCTTATCGTAAATGAGACGGATCAAGTCGACTAGGAGTAGCTATTTTTGCATGTTACGCATTGTGCAAATGTCTCATAAGATTAAGCATGGCTTTAAAAGCAGGGACGTAGCTGGAGGGGGAACCTGGGAGCCTGGGGAGCAGCGACCCCCCCTTTCAAAAGATGAGATTAGTGACTACGATTTAATTTGAAAAAGTCTTAAAATGAATGAAGAAAGAAGTTGACGGTGGGAAAGCAAACAGTAATGACCTTGGTCCATTTCCAGCATTTCTATTGAAGGCCTTTTTGCCAATATGCTCATTTGGAAATTGAAATCATTTCTAACCCGAATTGTATAGAAATATGGGCGTAAAAAAGGAAGCCTTTTTGGGGAGTGTAATCTCGAACCAAGTTTTTTCCGGATCCCATTTCCACACCCATTCGTCCCATTTCAGCCCATCACCAACTTTAAAATCATTGTGCAACCCCTGCTTTTCGTTCTTTGATTGGTTTGCTTTTATGTGTGATCAAAATTTTCGTTTGTTCAGGTTCTCATCATTCTTTCTTCAGTGTAAATTCATCTAAGATAAAATTCGATTTTCTGCCTCATGGGAAATTTCTTCCTAAAATTTTTCATGCATGGCCTGCGGTTATTCCGTTTCAAATTTTTGGCTATGTCCTTGATTCAAAGCGAAATCTAGCAAATGAAAGGGACCTGGCAGAATTAAAGAATGACTGGATGTAGTGAAGAGGTTAGAAGAGGGAACCTATTCAGCCTATAAATTTATCCAAACTAGGAAAGAGAGGGAATATTGAAATTGAAAAGCTGTCAAAATTTATCACGTTTATCTCTTATTATCATCCCAGTTAATTGTATTTGATATGCCTTCTGTTGAACGCCTTTAGAATATTTCTGATAACCGTATGGGTAGACCAACGTTTGTAAACATGCATAAAAATATTTTTCATGTTAAATTTGATATCGGAGTCAACTGAAAAACATTCTTCAGATGAAAACCAGGCTCACGTTATCGGGAAGTGTCATTTCCTGGCATAAAAAGGGTGCGGGTCTGAATTGTATTCCCTATTCAAATGCTGTCACATTACACCTGGTGTTTTAATTATATTGGATATCGGCATTTTGGTGCTTTAATTATTTTATTAAGGCTTAGAAAAGCTATTAATCTTCGAATTTTATTTCATTTAAATCGATACATTACAATTTGCATCAATCTTACGATTGTAAAGTGCTTGTCTGATTAAAATGATTCGATGCATCCAAGCAGTTAAAGGTGTTCCTAACAAGTCATGTCTAAAGGAACAAATAGGAAAGATAGACGATATTTCGATAACAATACAGGAAACATCTGAAGAGAACAAAATGATAAGAGTAACTATTTACATTACAAAAATACAGAAAAAAGAGAGAATACTTTCTCCTCAACTAGAATAATACCATTGTAGTTCCGCTGTTAAGTATCCCATCCTAGCTACGCTTACATTATTCTTTATTGTCACAAATCAAAGATCCTTCCCCACTGTTTCATGCATAAGCAGCTCTCGTTTCTGTTTCTCCAGCCTGTTGGTCACACAACTGCATAAGCAGTGTGAATGATCTAGTTGGGTGCTACCTATATGCGCCACTGTGTCATCAACTTCAAAATTCTTTCACAAAGAACTGAGTGCGAAGCAAGGAGGCAACATTTAGATTTTTTTAAATTTGGTAACATCGGACTGCGATATCAAAACCCTGCATAGCCCATGCAAAGCGATGACTCTTCCTCTTGGCCAAATCTTTGAAAACTTCATTGTGATCTATTCATCAAGCCGTAAAAGATAGAGTTGAGTACCACTTCCATTGTGATACACCTGATATTAGGCTAGGGGAGCAGATGGTTCGAGTTATAATCCAGGACCATGTATCATTATCAACGCACATCTCCCGTTGCATTACACCAGGTGCCTATTTAATGCTGGATGGAAGCATGATGATTTCAAACAATAATATTGACATGATTTATTCAGATGATCATATGCATAGTGGCAATGCAGAAACCTCCACGTTAGTGTCCCTGGATATCGATCGCCGAAAGTGATCTCAACTCATTTTTCGTCGGCTCGTAACCAATTCTGCAACCACTTTCTCTCAAAACACATATGAAGGAAAGACTCGTTGAAGAGATGATTGTATTAAGAAGATGATACCGATATGATTGCATTCAGCATTACATGCAGGTGATTATGCTGTGTTATAGAGTGGTGCTCAATTTTTTGACAGTGTGGCAATGTGTTGCAAAGTGTTGCAGAGTTCTTGCAAAGTACTGCAACAGAACTGAATGGATAATTGTACCGTGTTGTAAAGATAATGCACAGGGCTGAAAGTGGCGCAAAGGGATGAAAAGGGACTGCAATTTTTGCGTGAGTATTAAAATAGTCGTATTATTAAGTTGCATTGCAAGTGTATGAAAAAATTCAGAAGGTGTCACCCTTGCCATCTTTTGTGAAACAAACAGCATCCATCTCCGTCTGTTTAAGCTTTGGGCCACACGGTCATGCATGCATAGTGAAGGCTACAGTTGGGAGGTGGCGATCTGGTTGCACTGCGCTTATAATTCCTATAATCTTCCCAAAAATGGTGAGTACTAAGCAGGCATGCAACATGTACCATTGTGTAAAATCTTTGGGATGACGCTAGCGGGAAACTGAACCCAAACTCGTGCCGCAGGAACTGCAAGCACTCTACAAATAGGGTCTCAAAGGTTAGGTTTATAGCCACGAAATAGCCACGAAATAGCAGCACAATGTCTTCTGGCAAATTCATTTCGTTTTTTGGCTATCTCCACTGTGACAAAGGCTTCTACTTAGCACTGCTTCAGGCTACCACTGCATTAAAGCTAGAACGAATTTGGTGCAGAGATGTCTCCTAAAATTTCGGCTGCAGTAAGTTGTTTGTAGAACATGTAAATCAAAATTGTTCTAAACAAAATTTTCAATCTCCTGCGAAATAGGATGAAAATTGCTCCATTTGATAGGAAATATAATTGCTTGATTGTGCGATACTTCGCGAGACATGACGGGGAGAGCGTAGTTCAATCACCGATTAATTGCGCTTTTCGGGGGCTTACCAGGGATTCTCTTGTTGGTTAATGGTTTATCCATATCATAATCAGCATGGAATAAAAGGACACCAGTGCTAACGAGATTCAAAAATAAAAATGGCGATATGGCCTAACAGACAAGACGATCTTATGTGCTTTTTGATCAAATAAGCTATCTATTAAGTTATATTCTGGCCTTTGGAGCAAGGAAACACGCGACAAAGGGTAAAGAAATGCTGATCTGGATTTAGGGCTTAACATTATTTGGTGATACATCATTTTTCATGAGAAAGAGGTAGCATATTTGCTTTTAAGAAGAAAATGTAGATCATACTGAAACAACTTTTATCCTGTCCCGCACGGTGGGATCCAAACATAAGCCTCAACAACTTACCCCAACGTCATCCTATCTCACACTCACATTTTACCGTTTATGCAAAGGCTAGCTAATTGTCGTACCTGGCCATTTTCACGTCTTTCATTCATTTCCAACGCATCTCTTGCCTCGCTTGTACGTCTCGCACATCTCATCTATTCAAGCCGTTTTTATGGAGTTGGGGGACCACATTCTTCAATTCAGCACATTTTTAAAGCATTCCAAAGCCCCGAATGGCAGTTAATGGAGCAGAGTTTTCCTACCAGCAAGTGTGCTGCCTTATTCTACAATACTGTTACAAACAGCCTTCATGATATATAGAAGTTTGCGAGCATCATAAAATCGACGTCAGACATTTTCCTGGGCAGTCGTGCGTTATGCATGTTAAAAAAGTCTGAAGAATCTCAAGAAATGACATACCACATTTCATGAAGACCACTGGCATCTTATAATAGCAAGGGACCTTAAGATCAGTCGCCAAGGATTAAAGAAAGATTCAAACCACATAGAGTATTTATTGCCAAAGCAAACTAAAAATGACCACCCTAGGATTGAGTATCCGTTGATTGCATTCATGTGGTTAGAATAAAAATTGGCACATGAATATTGAATTTTGCCTGGAAATGGTCGAGCTAGAAATGACTGTGTCCTGATAATTCAAAGAGCCAAAACAAGAATGACCCAGACGTAATCCACATGGGAAAATGCGTCCACTTGCACAGCCAATACACCCTAAAAGAGTGGTCACTAGGTCGCTGAATAAACATAAGATTTTGTGGCGAAGAGATGTGAGAGTTCACTTCAACGCAGTATAACTGCTTGTCGACAGAAGTGCCATTAATTTCCAATCCGGTATAAGTGGCGTGATATTGGCCGCCATAATGTCAATACAAAGATCGCAACCGCAACAACGAATGAATAATGGGGTCTTTCAATAGCCCAATGAACTTCTACCTTTTACGAATCGCCCAGGAGAGCAGAGAGTGGAGCAAAAATCATTTAGATCCAATTGAAATGACACGTGTGATACTACTGGCGTTCCACAATCTTTTCCATAAATATGTATTTATATATATAAAGGTCATTTCAATGGGCAGCCACTATTCCGGGATACCCGTCATGGCTAATTCCTTCCTTTATGACGATCTGCAAGGCTATGAAGGCTTGCATTGCTAGATCTAACTGATTCTTGCTTTACTATCTACTCTCCTGTGCAATTCGTAAAATGTAGGAGCTCTGCACTGGAAACACATTGATAACTGGTAATCTAAAGCTGAAGTGCTCCATCCAGTTTAAAGATTCGAAATTTTTACTTTTTCTTCATAAGGCTATTGAAGGACCCCATTATTAATTCGTTGTTGCGGTGGCGATCCTTGGACTTACATTATGGCGGCCAATATCACGCCACTAGACCGGATTGGAAACTAATGGCACTTATTTCGACAAGCAGTTATACTGTGTTGAAGTGACCTCTCACATCCAATCACTACATATACTGCATATATAGAAATTGTATATATTTAGATATTTATACTACTGCTGAAGTAATCACTGAAGATGGTAATAGCGAATTCGTTTCCATTGAGGCTGGAGTATAACAAGTTGACATGCTTGCGCCGTATTCATTCATCATCGTCATCGATTATGTGATGCAAACCTCTATCTACTAAAAACCGAGAAAATCTTGGCCTCACAATAGCACAGAGATTAAGTCGAAGATTTCCAGCTACATATATCACGGATACTGATTTCACAGACGACGTAGCCCTTCTCTCCTACAGCATAGAAGACGCACTATGTTTGCTTTCTTTAGCATTAAAACAGCCAAAGAGGTCGGTCTCAGCATAAACGAGGATAAGACAGAGTACATGACTTACAACACACCGACACGATTTTTGCTAATGAAAAGCTACTCAAAAAAGTGAACGATTTCAAATATTTGGGCTCTTGGGTGGACAATTCAGAAAAAGACATGAAGACGAGAAAAGCGCAAACTTGGGCAGCAATAAGAAAACTTGACAACAAATGGAAATCCGATCTACCACGCAAACTAAAAATCAATTTCTTTCGCTCGACAGTAGCAAATATCTTGCTATAAGGCGCTGAACATGGACCATGACCAAACCAATGAATAGTGAAATCGACGGCACATACACTCGCCTACTTCACCATGCTCTTAACATCAACTGGCGACAACACGTAAAAAATGAAAACTTATATGGTCATCTTCCTAAGATATCCTCAGTTATACAGCAACGACGATTACGTCCAGCCGGCCACTGCTATCGAAGTGACGAGACTGCAGCAAACGTAATACTGTGGAAGCCAAACATGGTGACAGAAGACCCTGTAGACCTAAACTTGACTATGTCACCCTTCTCACGCTAGATACCGGCCTTACTTGCGAAGAACTCCGCACAGCCATGTCAGATAGAGAGTTATGGAGAAATTATGTGCATTCGGGTGCGCCCGACTGATGATGCTATATATATATATATAGCAGAAATGCAGAAAAGGAAAAGACCGATTCTCTGTTACTCTGAGATTCGTGCGAAGGCACTCGTCAGACAGACTATAACTGAATCACATTCCGAATTGCATTGATTTTAAAATAAGCAAATGGGTTAAAAATAGAATAATTTATTTTATCTTTATTCTATCTTTAACCCATTCGATTATTCTAAAATCAACGTAATTCGGAATGTGATTCAGTTATAGTCTGTCTGACGAGTGCCTTCGCACGAAACTCAGAGTAACAGAGAATCGGTCTTTTCCTCTTCTGCATTTCTGCTATATAAACATATATATATATATATATATATATATATATATATGTATATATATATATATATATATATATATATATATAAATATATATATAAATATATACACATATACCAGAAAAACAGAGAATCGGTCTTTTCCTTTTCTGCATTTCTGCTATATATATATATATATATATATATATATATATATATATATACACATATAGCAGAAATACAGAAAAGGAAAAGACCGATTCTAGTTTACTCTGAGTTTCGTGCGAAAGCACTCGTACTTTGTACATGAGCACTATATGCTGGTGAAGACAGTACCCTCTATGCGGTACATATATATATATATATATATATATATATATATATATATATATATATATATATATATATATATATATATATATATATATATATATATATATATATGCGTGTGTTTCTGTGTGTACATACAGGAAGGCATCGCTCTCACACTACACTGGGTGCAGCACAGAGCTGTCCTCATTTGACTGCGCTTGCGCAGATTTCCTGGAACCTCACGTGTTCCTTGTTAAAAAAGTATCGACTTGCCACTTTCAACAAGCTGCGGCACTGACCCCCAGACCTTCGGGCCTTGTAGGGTTAGTGGGTAAACACATCTGATGAGGAGTAAGAAGACGGAAATTGTAGTCTTGTTTCCCAGACTGCATCTCCAAAATGCAATGAAAGTCTGTATAATCGTGTGTGATCGACCTTTCTGTGATTTTGGTCGGATGCTGTACATTATGGTTTTTGCAGTCCATTCTATTAGCTTTAGGCATAGCTCACTGTGCCGGCCTATTTAGCACTCTTGGTGGGTGTACATTAACATTTTAACTTCATTTGTGCTCAACTGAGCTGCACTCCTGAGCCATAAATGGCGAAACTTTGCAAAAATTCAGTAGCAATGTATGTAGCAGGCTTATTTCATGCCTCTTTCTGAATCCCCATATCTATACTCCTTGGTCCATTGGAAAGTTCACAGCATTCAGGCAATTTAACATCGTACCGTGAAAGGAAAGGTGTCTCAGCGTGCAGCCCCGTAACGAGGCGTGGTTATGCATCGTGATAACCGATTAAAACAAACTAGGCACATTAGGGATGGAGTAATACATTCCAGTTTACAGAAGACCATCTTAATGTGTAAATATTGTCTTGAGGCCAACCCAAAAGACATCTGGCAAGCCTCACGGAGCAAACAAGGTGAATTAGGAGAAGCCGTTGGAAAATGAGATTATAATGCTCAGTTTAGATGGACGGTGTTTACTGAAATTTTGGAAATCGGCCTAGATTGTGTTAGAGAAATGTTGAGAGGCACGGTGGGTACGCAGAAGATAAGGAGTGGCAATGGAGAAGGCGAGGGGAGTAACCGGTTTGTAACAGACCGAGTTTTAATAGAAAATCGAAGTCGACAACTGCTTGACAAAACATTCTACTTTTGTAGCTTACACGACAGTGACACGCTTCCCGCATTAAGTTCTGGCAAGAACGTTCTTCTGACACTTTTACAGTTTTGATATAGAGACAGAGAAAATAGACATTCTATAATCTGAACACAACGCAAGATTCTTGAATGTGATAAGTCATGATATTTTATCCAAAGGGATCTGGGTTCTAGATTAGATGATTACTCATTACTTCCCCTTTTAGAAATGTAAATGAGGATTAAATGGTATACAGGAAAAGAATAATGTTCATAGAAAATATACGATGAAAATGTTTATAGAAAGTAATTGCTCCGAAATTAAGTTTATGTCTAGCATTTTCCCAGCTTTACTTCCCCGTACCTTGGCACAAGGCATCTGTTGCCTTGGAAGGCCTCTGTTGCATCGGAAGGCATCTGTTGCCTTGGAAGGCATCACGAAACGTGAGCGTGCGCAGGACAGAACCCACGATATGTAGCACAGTTCGTGCGTGCCTTTCACCGCGAACACAATATCAGTACACTTACAAACAAAATCATCTTAGCAAGACCTGCAGACGGAGCAAAATGTGCATCGATGAGGAGGGACACAACGGCAATGAAGACTTCCCTGTTGCAAGGGTACTTTTCTTGTATTTCTCGCAAAGATAAACCCCTGTAACATTACCTGTAGTAGCTCTATTATGATTCAGGAAGAAAGGGTTTTCAGTCGTACTCTTCTGAAGGGCCTACACCACTATCCTTTGAGACTGAGAGGAAAAAGCACTGACTAAAAGCAGATGCGAAGTTTGATACTGTCTCCCATTGATCATAGTTGCTATCTTCAACCATTTGCATAACCATTTTGAATAAAAATGAACCTCTTGCACCTGCTACACAAAGACTGACACTAGCCAACGAGTTAGCTATTGAAAATACAGGCACACCTTTCGGATTGATTCTGATATAGATGTAATTCTGACTTATGCGATATAGATATATTTGCTCGACAACATATGAAACCATTTTCAGCTGAGAGGTTAAATCATAGAATCAAACAACAATAACAATGATCAACTTTACAAATCTATTGCTTGCGTTGACGAATCGTGACAGACAACAATAGGAAGCGGGCTCAATGCGACAAGATGCTTGTTTCAATCAAACTAATGCTTCATTGGTCAATACTGCAGATCAAAATGAATTATCAAACAAACAAGATATCAAAGTTAAATCTAAATCAAAAATGGGAAAATGGCTTTTCTTCTTGGGTACTCTTTGAATTCCTTTCTGTACCTTCGATGCTTGTCTTTCGCCCATATTGCCATCTGCACAAAGCCAGCGAGGGTAAATAAGCCAGCTACAAACATTGGAATTATATCATCAAATGCTTTGAAGCTATGAATCAACCTATAATCCTTACATGATTATAAACTATAAATCAATCAATAATTATTACATGATTTTAAACCATGAATCAACCTGTGATCATTACTAATAGATT
Organism: Pseudorhiza aurosa; assembly: GCA_964026355.1. Classification (NCBI taxonomy): domain Eukaryota; kingdom Metazoa; phylum Cnidaria; class Scyphozoa; order Rhizostomeae; family Lychnorhizidae; genus Pseudorhiza; species Pseudorhiza aurosa. Next base: position 649,048 of record OZ032123.1, read on the forward strand.
ACGCGCGGCTTGAATCAGAAATTTGGAAGCAAGATTTCTTGCGAGCTCTAACTAGCATTCATTTGCCTTGCCATCTGAAGATAGATTTCAGGACCCTGAGAAGCAATGCTTATCGAAAAGTGTACTTTCCTCTCAATGTGATTACGCCTAGCGCAAGCAATGGGGCATTGTAACAAATAGCGAGATATGAGAATATCGAAGTGCTCACGAATAGGTGATTTTTAAACTTAATTTTGATACATCGATTAAACATACAAATACAAATCTCTCTAATAATAGGTAATTTGTATTCGGCTGGCCTAATCACAGATATTTCTAGTATAAAAAAATGAATGAATAAGTAAATAACGAGAAGAGAAAAAAACTGGAGAAAGGTAAATGATTTTAATAAGAAGAGCTAAAGGATGAAAGAAAATTTTAAGTAGGATAGAAGGTCTGGATTAGTCCAGGGTTTGTAGCGCATGCAGAATATGTAATAAGTTGTGCAAATGATTATAGCCATAAATTTAGTAATTATGTAGTTAGTAGGTGCATTGTAAATGGTTAGATCGCTACACATCTGAATGAACGTCTCGCAAGACTGTCCAAAGATTCCAAGGGAACCTGTTGACAAGTTACCAAATTTAACGTGGCGATATTTCGATGTTAAGTCATTCAGAAGGTAGCGATATTTTGTAAAGTTCCTACTAGCATCAAGGTTTGTCTCAAAGCCAACGCTCAATTCTAAAACATAAAGAGTATTGGAAGGAGTGGAAATGAGCATCGCAGGACGCACGTCGTCACAAGTAACGAGAGAAGAGGAAAGGCTGGGAACAGGAGAATATTAGCATTACCGTTGAAATGGTCCCCCAAGAAACAAGAAAAATCCCAACTGGAAATGCTCTCAACCTGATGGAGCTCAAGGGCATTGGCTGAAGAATTTTACGGAATTGCATAAGAGCATTGCAGCTCAACCGAAAATAGTAAGGCTGAGATCCCAAAATGGACGACCACAGGTAAGACTATTCTATTAACATCAGAGGAGGGATTTTCCAAGGAGACGATTCTTCCCCTCGTTTCATCGTTATTAGCATTTTTTATACAAGTGATTCTACCTGGATGTCAAAGGTAGAAATTTGGACACTGAGAAGCTTTTTGCTTATCGAGCAGTGTCGAGGTCCTTCCTCTCGATGTGACCACACCTCGTGATTCCTATGCCTGGAATTACAGAGAGCTGGCGACTCTCCTCACTCTAAGTGAAAGTTTAGGTTATGGTGGCTTCGAACCACTGACCATAGGAGCAGGGCGTACAATGCGTAAGAATCTTACCACTGAGATCAATCCTGACACCTAATATTAGCATGATACCCCTTACAAAATACAAAGGAAAGTCCCAATGGATTATACTCTTAAGTATGAGAAAAAGTGAAACCGTTTGCTATTCATGGATGATCTTAAGATTAATGGGAAGAATGAGAGTGAAATAAATGCATTGGTATCTACAGTAAAAATTATTTTCAACTGACATAGGCATGGAATTCGGAACAAAGAAGCGCAGCACACTTGCTTTGAAGAGAGGAAAGGTAGCAGGATCTGGTGGTTAGGAGTCACCTTATGGTGAAAAGATTAAAGAAGTTGAAGAAAGTGGATATAAATACCTTGGAATTACAGAGTTCAAAAGAATCAGAGTGTACAATGAAAGATTTCAGAAAAGAGTAACTTCGTAGAATAAAAGCCATCATGAAAAGCACACTCATTCACACCCTTTCCAAGTTTCACTGCCTAATTCACGAACTCTGTCCCACAAATCATCATTCATCCCTAGAACATGCAATTGATGGAACATCTTGCCTTCCTGCTATACTGAATCTTACAACCTGCCATCTTTCAAATCCAAGATCAAAAAATTTGATCTAATCTCTCTCTCTCTCCCCTCTTAGCCTTTCGCTTTCTTCTATCTTCCTTTGTTGGGGTATTCTATAGGCCAACATGGCCTTTCCCCAACATAACTCTCTAAAAAAATGACTAAATGGAAGGAATAAAATCAAAGCTATGAATACATGGTCAGTGTCATTAATGAGAAATGGAGCTGGTATTCTTAAATGGACTGTAGCTGTTTCTTTTTGATGATATGGATCGTAAGATGAGGAAAATCATGGCGATAAATAAGGAGATTCATCCCAAAAGCGATGTTGATCGATTATTTGTAGCAAGAAGTAAAGGTAGCAGGGGCCTCAAAGGTGGCAAACTTTGCGTTATTACAGACGAAAACAGCCTCGGTCGGCCTTGGATGAACAATGCTGATCCATTGCTCATGGCAGTTAGAGTGAGTAGCATTTTGCCAAATTGTATAAAATTGATGAAACCAATGAAATTTAAAAAGCTCAAACAGAACGAAAGGATTAGTAACTGGAATGACAAGAAAATGCATGGACAAGGCTTGTCATGTGACGTTAATCAGCATCAATTTGTTGTATGTTACTTGTTGAATTAGAATTTAAAGTTAGAGTAGGTTAAGTTAGCCGTAAGTTAAGCGCTGTATCGAGAAGAGAACAAACGACTCACTCAATTGGTGCACTTCTTTACATAAGGCCAAAGCGCTTGAGGACATTTTTCTCCGCGCTATCAACAGAACTCAGACGAACGTTACAGTTTCAGGACGGAAAATCTGGAATGAGCCTAGCTATGAGGTCAAGCAAGCTCACACTTAACTTTCTTTAAACAGCAAGATAAAAATTTCAGTTAGCTTTTATTCATGATAAAACATCCTTGATATTATCATTTTGACTTGGAAAGCTTCTGGCACGGCTCTCTCAAAATTAGTTATATGGACTGACGGGCTACCACGGTTAAAAGACTTTGAAATGAATGGAAAATGAAACCCCCTGTCGCCCACTTTAGGGTTCCATTGACCATGCATGCTACTTTGTTTCGTCAGGTCTTCATCTAAGTCTATGACGTAGGCCATTTGGGACAGCACTGGCAATGCAGACCACCCTGATTGCAGGGTAGCACGAGTCCCGTCTTAGGTTCATGTACAACGTGAGCTGAGAAGATCTACCGGTCATTAACCATTTCCATAATTGCGCAACGGAGACATGTCAGGCAAGAACTGTCAAAGCGCTCAACGTCTCTTTCGCTAAGTAGGCTGCCAACAGGCTGGACCAGTAAAATTTTTAGAAAGATTAAGTGTCTTCACCAGCAGTATTTTTGGGTTAACATTGCGTTGAGCGTATTCAAGGTATGGGCCTTTGCGGGAAAAAGCATTTCCAATTGTCATTCGACTGCGATGTTCAATTGAACCATTCTGGTTATCTTTAATAGTTGTACCAACACATTTAAAGGAGCTAACGCGTGGAATCGACATACCATCAATTTCGATGGTCAGCTGGCCTCATGCATTTCGACGGGTGTATGTAAAGCCAAGATCACTACGAGACTTCAACAAGAAGTGCCTGACATGATTCTAGGTCGTTTGTAATTAAAACTGCCACATCTAGTGATGCGGACTTCATGCTTAATGAACGACCCAGGTTGGCAAAGGTACGCAGCAATCACACCTATCTATTTATCACCTTAGCAGAGAACGAAAAATTCAGTCAGCTGATTTATCAGAGAGGCAAAAAACACTGCTAAGGTCTTCCTAATTTATCTTAATTAAATTCATGATAAGGCAATATGACATTTGTATGTATTAAACAATTTTAGTACCTGTCAATGTTTGAGTCATCACTGAGAAGCAGATCCAGGCACCTGTCTAAAATTAAGAAGCAAGCATGCATAATCACGCGGCACCGGAGTGAGTTTCACGAGAATTGATGCGAAATATTTACCCTACATTCAAGTAGACGATTACACCATACATATTAATACATGCATATTCAATGGAATGAAAGGACATCCAAGTAGATCAAGCAGAAGGCACTATCCCATCTGGTCGAAGAAGAAACCTGATATGCAAACGAAGTAGATCAAACACGCTGAAAGTTTGCCACCTTTCACTTAGGGAAATTGTACTAAAGAGCTTTTTTCGAATAATCTAAATGGCAATATTACGAACCTCGTATGTGTAATTAGGGCATGAGACCAAACTGAACATTGCAGAGAAAGGGTTCTTTGTCGCATATGGGATTCTCCGCTCTTTAGTTCCTGTCAACGAAGACCAGAAATATACCTAAACCTAGAGTTGAAAGAAAATTGGACGACAGCGAAAGCTAGGAATATGTATTTGGTAGCTGTTGGTCCTAACTAAGGCTGTTTGCTTCAAGCTCCATGGACATGTCTTGCTTTCTTGGTATTGTCTAACGTGCAGAAGCACGAAGGGCAAACAGATGTTGCGCTGTAGTCTGATGAACTGGCTTGATAATGATTACGTCCTTATATACAATTAAAAAGGGCAGGAAGTATCACCTAAAGTGACGAGAGTAGATGAATAGTTACATTAGGTATGAGTAGGAAATTACGTAAGACTAAGGCGTAGAAATGCGTAGGTGGCAGAAGTGGAAATAGTGGCAGAAATATGGCGATAAAGGTAGAAATATGAATGATGCTAATAAAGGTGAGGTGACTAAAGAGGTTGAATTTCATAAGTCGAATATTGGTTTATCATAAAGCAACATCTTCGCATTTTGCCATCTTTCAAATTCAAGATCAATAAACTTGATCTGATCTCTCCCTCCTCTTAGCCTTTCACTTTCTTCTTTCTTCCTTTGTTGAAGCATTTTATAGGCCACCATGGCCTTTCCCCAACATAATCACACAAAAAAAAGATTCGTGTTAGCAGATAATTAACGATGATTAAAATGGGAGCAATGGTCAGGAAAACAATCTGATCTGAAGGGAACAAGCTTAAAGCAGAAATGAGACAATCTACCAGCTGCTGTTGTATTATAGAAAGCTTTCATTGTCAATTCGCATCCCTTAATGTTCATTTAATTTTATCATGTAAACCAATTAGCAATTAGGATATAGTTTTTTACATCGGGTCTACATAAAAAAAAGATATGGTCCCTGCAAATCTGTTTTTGGAACCGACAACCCAACATTATTATCAAGACTTTTTCAACTCTGAGTTGTTCTCAACAATGTAAGTTACCGCGAATTCATGCAAACTTCTAGGGATACCACGATTTGTCAAAAAAGTGCCGACAATGACGGTATTAACACTATCTGATGCTCTTCCCATTTTCTTATTTTCAGCTGAAAAATATCTTGGCTGAGACTGATTAGTTCTGAAGACCAATAGCACAAATCAACAATCCTTCCAATCGTGTATAATGCAACTATTCCTTAAAGAATTATGGTTATTTAACTCGAACCATCATTATCTAAATACAGTGATCTCTCTCTGTGTTAGACCCTTGGTCCTGCGGGTTCATTTTCCGCAATTTGCGAAGGCAAATTATGTTGAAACGGTTGAGTTTCTTTCCGTGCCCCTGGTAGACGGTCTAAGTTTCACTGACATACAGTAAACTGACGAGGACGATGGCTTAGTAGAAACTCAGCTTCATTGCACGACTCACGCTAGCTTTAGCGATCCTGCCACCAGTCTCATCGTGCATGATAACGCTACGAGACAACATATTGAGGAGGTATGTAAACTTCTCAATTGTTGCCAGCTTTTATCCATTCACGGTAACTGTTGGTTCTTGGTACTGTTTCCCTGGAACAGGCTGGGAGATTACCTCTGTCTCCTTGATGCTGATGGCAAGACAAGGTTGATGCAAAAAGTGGGCAAAACGTCTAAGGAGTGATGCATGAACTCGGGATTACTGACACAAGCATCAGAGAACAGTTAGTCTCTAAGCTTTTCAAAGTGAATTTTAGTCTTGGCCTGAAGGCATCGCAAATTCAACAGCCCGCTGTCCGTTCTCTACCTGATTTTGATGTCTGGGTCGCAGTCCTTGAAGAAATATTTCAGCATGGCTGTATTCATCGAATCTTTCCTTCAAATATGCTTTGAGGGAAAGTGGTTGTAGAATCGGTTACGAGCCGACGAAAAATGAGCTGAGATCACTTTCGGTGGTCGATATCCGGGGACGCAAACGTGGAGGTTTCTGCATTGTCCCCCATGATGGACAACGGGATGCGCCAAAACAAGTGAGGCAGACGACATTGTGCAACTCCCATCAACATCATCATAGGTCCGGTACAGGGGCAAATGCTATCTCCACAAAGCTCTTCCAACCCTTTCTATCTTGAGCAGCTCAGGTCACTTCCGGCCAGGTCCGTCCCAATCTTCCTTTCATTCTCACCCATTCTTCTCCATGTCCCTCGGGGCAGTCCTCGTTTCCGCCTGCTGTCAGTGTCCAACATACAACACTTCTTGGAAGTGGTTTTCCATTCCTTCGTAGCACCTGTCCAAGCCACCATCATCGCCGTCGTATTACTTCGTTGACAATTTTTCAAATCCCAGATTTTCTCCATACTCGTTTGTTGGTGATACTTTGATGCCAGCAAGTTCTCAAGATTACAATGACTTATGTAGGCCTGACGATTCGAAGTACGCGGTCGGACGATACCGGGGGTCAATGTAACTCCAACAACTTTCTCACGAGCATACCATGCACCGGAAACAATGATATATCATTATTTTAAGGATATTTGTAGGTGTTATTTAGATTCTTTCTCGAATATTGAGATTTTTGGCAATATTTAGAGCCGTCGAAATCAAGGGGAAGCGAGGCCGCCTAGAAAACTGCCCCGATTCGTTGACATTTCTTACAATTGTGCTCGTATACATTGACCCACAGTATCTACATTTACATCCGTATTTACATGAATTATCAAGATTTTTGGACGAGTGCAAAATATTTTATACATTGTAAATCAATTATAAAAACATCAATAACACCTAGAAAAAGATGCGATTAATCATCTGAAGTGAAAATATGTCTGAAATGCATCTGTGAAAAATTTATTAGAGTTACGTAGAAGCACTGTTTATGAGCGAATCGCCAGACCGCGTAATTTCAATCGTCAGGCCTACATAAGTCCGTAGTTTCGACGCAGCCACCTTCCTTCGAAACCTCGTAATAGGCTCTCCCTCTTGCAACTTTTCTTCAATGCCTCCGCAAAGTAGAGCAGCACAGGCCTCACGCAAGCTTTATAGATAGTGGCCTTCGCCTTTGTCGAAATTGCTGTCGACTTCCAGATATTTCCCAGTTCATCGAATCCAGATGCTGCTTTACCGATCCAAATGTTGACTTCCTTTTCTGTTGACTCTTCTACCGAGATTTTGTTGGCCAGGTAGCAGAATCTGTCGACCTCTTCTACTTCTTTCTTCTCCACATTGATCGCCTGGCCATTTCCTGCGTTGAATCGTAGCACCTTCGTATTTCCTGGATGTTGTTTCGGAACTACTGATGCAGCATATTTGTCCGCGGCATTCATTTTTGTGTGCATTTCTTTCTGTGAATGGAACAGCAGTGCCAGATCGTCTGTGAATTCGACGTCTTCAAAACCTTATAACGGCCCCCAGTGGATTACTCCCAGCTTTTGCATTGCCTGTCACATCACCCAGTCAACATTGCGCAACTCTACCTCACCTTGAATCAAACTAACGCTCAAGTCATCTTCACCACCTGCTCCCCCCCCCCGAACCCCGACCAACAACTCTTCTAAAGTCCTGTAGCGACAGGCGAGCGATGAAGCAGCAGATGTGGATTTACTGGGGTTGTAGTCTCAAACAGGCGGCTCAGGTGATAGGGTCGTCTCTTACTGGACCGAAACAGCAGCGGGAATCGGCAGCTGCCTAAGCAATCGAGCAGCCCTCTTTAGGATCACATCCATCACCTCCACAGCATGAGGAGCGGAATAGAAAAAGTGTCCCAAACACTGCCTGTCTCACCTCCACCTGTGACCGACATACCATAGTTGATGGGGCATCCAACGACAGCGGTGCGGGCACTAAACTTAATCCAGGATCTGTTCCCTACTTGGAGTAAACGAAAATCATTATCTTTAAGAAATTAGGGCCAATGAATTTAGCTTAAGTAAACATATCAAAATAAATTGATCACGCCTCACCTGGTGGCCTTAGATCTCTCAAAACACAATGAGATACAAAGTTGCCGTATTCGCAGATCTGAAAAAATATTCATGAAGCGAAGTTGAGCAAAGTTCAAAGACTAATCATATGAAATTATAGTTACAGATGGATGAGTGTTATAAAATGTACACCGATGAGAAAATCACTTAATATCTAATTAAATGGAAAACTGGCAATAAGTTGCTAAGTTATAGTTTACCATTCACTCAATCAAGCAGTTAATCAGTCAATCAATCATTTTACATCCATGGAGCATATTCTATGCCAGATTGTGTCACTTATTCAGCCCCCGACCTGTCCATGCCTTGATGCTGTCCATCCGCATCATCTTTCTTCATCCTTGATGATACTTGCCAGGCTGTTCCCTTCCATTGTCAAAATGATTACAGGATTATTCCCCAGATGGTAGGTAGCTGGCCTAGTCACCTCGATGATCTATCAGTGCATCGTAATTATGTCAGCCCGAATGAACATGACCAAGAAAGCATGTATATTCGACATTAAATAGCTTTCATGCTTAGAATAGACTTACCAAGAAGCCAACGAACCCTCCGTATATCTGAGACAATCCAAAACCTGCAAATAATGGGTAAATAGTTGTTGAATCTAAATAGGTTTAATAAGTCAGAGTATTAATGCAATTAAAATAACTTCTTTCAAATGACAGATATAAATAGGAAATGAGTAAAACACAAGGTTAAGGTAAATGAATGAAAGTGTACATAGGAATCTCTTCAATAGACATTGATTGGCTGACTAAATTGTATCGAAAAAAACTGGAAATATTTATAATGAACCCGTTTGTGCGCGGATGGTATTCTTACTTGGTGGCGTGTACAATGGATGGTTGACAAAGTAGGAAACCATGCACGTGAAACCCCTGGAAAACATAAAGAATATGCTCTATTCATGCACCATTTCAAAATTAGGCGGGCAAGAACGTGTCAATTGTACCCTATTCAACTTGCAAGGCTTTCTCTTAGAATACCTCTCTCAAACTGCGGCCCATTATTATTATTATTATTATCAAACATTTTTACAGGTTAACTTTTTCAGAAAATACATTCTGCTATCAATAAAGGACCTGCGTTTAAAAGAAAAGGCTAAAAATAGCAATTCAAAACTTAGTGAGTTAGGTAGTCTAAAATCAAAAGTTTTTTAAAGTAAAGATAAAATTAGATAAACATCGAATGCTTATTAACTCATCTGTTGTCTTGATTAACGGCATTGTGAGGTAGGATGACCAGTTACCTTCCTCAACGCAGTTTACTACCAACTTTATACTGTTGTGTTATACTTTCCAATTAAATTTTATATTTACACACCCAAGGGACTTTCGTCATGCATGCTTTGACGTAAACAACTCAAAAATAGAAATTAGACGGGCTCATTGCGTAAAGGTAGATTGAGAGTTGTTGGCTTAAAATACAGGCGTATATGTCTCCTCTCAACTAACTCAACATGGTGACAGGAGTTTAACGAGCCTCAAAGCGACATTCTGGAAGTGAGCTTGGAAAGCTACCGTTGGGGCAGAGCGGTCGTAAGATTATGGTTGAAGACTTAGAGGCGCCGCGGTTGTGGGCTCGAGTGGCAACATTCCAGGTTACACCTCCAGAGAGGTTCTCGTTCAAAACCAAAGAATGGTCGAAGTGGATCAGAAGATTTGAACGCTTCAGACTAGCGTCAGAGCTGAATTAGAAAGACGAAGAAAGTCAAGTGAATACGCTTATCTATTCCATGGGAGATGAAGCGGACAATATTTTAAAATCATTTGGAATGAGTGCAGATGACAGAAAAAAGTACAACGCAGTAAAGAATAAGTTTGAGGGGCATTTCATAATCAAACGCAACGTGATATTCGAGCGTGCTCGCTTCAATATGCGTGTACAAACCGAGGGCGAGTCTGTTGATAACTTCATAACTGATTTGTATGCCCTTGCTGAATTCTGCAACTTCAATGTTTTACGCGACGAATTAATCCGAGATAGGATCGTGGTTGGAATAAGGGCAAAGCCTTATCAGAGCGACTCAAACTGGATGCAGATTTGACCCTGAAAAAGGCAGTTAACCTGGTTCGCCAGAAGGAAATTGTCCGCAAACAAAAACATTTGATGACCAATTCACTTTTCACATCACCCAAAATTGACGTCCCGAAAGATGCAAAACATGCAAGGCAGAGATCAATCAGCAAAAAGCCTCGAGAGGAGAAAAGCAATCACGAGCAACTTCCAGAGAACAAATTTCTACGAAGCCAGATGAAAAGAAATGTGACAGATGTTTTGGTCCTCTCCATAAAAGAATGCACTGTCCGGCACGAAATTCACAATGCCATTCATGTAGAAAAACGGGACACTAGAAAAAGGCTTGCAGAAGTAAAGGAGTCAGTGAAGTCTCGGGTGAGATCTTTCCATTCTATTCTGCTGATAATGATAACAATTTATTTCTGGGTGAAGTGCACATCGCTGTGATGAGAAGTGGTTCTCCTCCTGATTTGCCTTGGCAGGCAGAGGTTTCCTTGAACCAACATACGCTGAAATTCAAACTGGATTCAGGGGCAGATGTCTCTTTGATTCCTCTTTCACTTCATGAAAGGCTTGCTGAAAAGCAAAGTTTGAAATTGGAGCCCACCAATAAAATATTATTAGGCCCATGTAATTACAAAATCAAATGTTCAGGAAAATCCATAGGAAACTTAAGCACAGACAGCAGGTCTCTACAGGAAGAATTTTATGTTTTATAAGGTCTTCAAACACCTTTGCTAGGAAGAATGGCTAGTTCTCAGCTAAAATTAATTCAAAAGGTTGAAAAATTGACAGCCATTGCCCATGAATTTGATGAACAGTATGCCAAAAATATTATCAAAAGTTACCCTTCTCTTTTTAAAGGTCTTGGAGAACTAGAGGGTGAATACAGAATCCGGTTAATAGATGAGCCTACTCCCTTTGCTTTGACTGTACCTAGAAAAGTACCATCACCACTTCTTAAGAAAACAAATGCAGAAATAGATAGCATGCTTTAGATGGGGTTTATTTCTCCTGTCCATGAACCAACTCAGTGGTGTGCACCCATGGTTGTTGTTCCAAAACCAAGCGGTGATGTTCGCATATGCGTTGATATGACTAAGTTGAATGGAAACATCTTAAGAGAAGTCTATCTCTTGCCTTCTGTGGACTACACCTTAGCCAAATTTGGTGGGTCAAAGATTTTCTCCAAAATGGATGCTAACAGTGCATTTTGGCAACGCAAATTATCCAATGAGTCTCGTTTGTTGACAGCATTTTTAACTCCTTCGGGGAGTTTCTGTTTCAACCGTCTACCATATGGTATTTCCACTGGCAATGAACAATTCCAGAGATGTTTGGATGCAAAACTTGAAGGTTTAGAAGGAGTTGAAGTACTTATTGATGACATAATTGTCCATGGTGCTGATCAAAAACAGCATGACAAGCGAATAACTGCTGTCCTGAATAAATTAGCTAATGCTAATATAACCTTGAATCAGAAAAAGTTTGAATTTAATGTGAAAACTGCGACAGTTTTAGGCCACATTGCTTCTACAAATGGAATTTCTGCTGATCCTATGAAAGTAAATGCAATTATTTCCATGCAGAAACCTAAAAATGTAGAAGAATTGAGATCGTTTCTTGGGATGGTCAACCATCTCAGTAAATTCCAAAGTCATTTGGCAAGTGAAACAAAACCACTGAGAGATTTACTTTGTAGAGATAATCAGTGGTACTGGGGCCCGGAACAAGACAAATCCTTTCTAAATGTAAAGCATTCACTTGTATCCACACCTAATTTAGCTCTTTATGATCCAAATAAGGAAACAAAGATTAATGCAGACGCATCTTTTTATGGCATTGGCGGTGTTGTTCTTCAGAAACAAGATGATGGGGACTGGAAACCAGTGTCACACGTTTCAAGAGCACTTACGCCTACAGAGACACGATACAGTCGGATCGAGAAGGAATGTCTTGCTTTCACTTGGACATGTGAGCGATCAAGTGACTACATCCTGGGTAAACAAATCATTGGTGAAACTGATCACAAGCCACTGATAGTAGTTAGGAAATGGCGGACCGGCGCCACTTTTTTGTATTAGACATTTTATACACGAGCAAAGCAAAACCATTTTTCCCCGCAACACAATTTATTTATTTTTTCATTTAGAGTTTTAAATTTACTACTGTATATAAGAGTTACAAAGTTTACGACTCTTCATAACAATGCAAACAGCTACTGAGAAAACCATCTCATCTAAGCCACAAAAAGGAGTGGGATATATCGACCTACCCGCCGCTATTAAACCAAAAGGAGCAATTATAAACGTAAAAGACAAAGATAACAGAAGTTTTGAATATGCAATTTTGTCTGCGTTGTACCACAACGAAATAAAGGACAGTCACCAAAGGCCATCAAAATATAAGAAATATTTGGGTGAACTTAATTTTACTGGTATTGATTTTCCAGTTTCATTGACAGATATTGGTAAATTTGAAAAACAAAATCCAGGAATAGGTGTTAACGTCTATGGTTATGAGAAAAGCATGTTCATAATAAGAATGAATAGAACAGACCCACAAAAAGCAATTGATTTATTTTATATTACTAACGAAGAAAATCAACATTATTGTTGGGTAAAAAACTTCTCAAAGCTAGTTTCAACCCAAGTCATCAAAAGCGGTCATAAGTATTATTTCTGTAAAAATTGTTATAAAAAATTTTTATCACCAGAAAAGCTAAAAAATCATTTTCTAAAATGTAAAGCTTTAAGAAATTTGTATACCTAAAAACTTCTTTCAATCAAAACAGTAGATATCAATTTATTTATTTTTTTATTTAGAGTTTTAAATTCACTAGTGTATAAAAGAGCTACAAAGTTTACTAGCAGAATAAGAAATTAACGCAGCAATGACAGAAATTATTTCAAGATGTAACTGGTTAATGTTGGGCCAAGAAAGAACCTGCAATAGGTTGGTAACGTGTGAAGGGTATTGTGATTATCATGCGAAACAAAAATTAAAATCCTTTCCATGTATGAGTTGTGGAAAAGGAACAAGATCATCCTTAGGTATGTGCAAAGGCAAGCAATGTAATTATGAGGAGTTAAGATATAAAAAGAAAAAAATTATTAAAATTAAGGACACAGAAGAACAAATTTTAACTAAATATTTTAAAAAGAAATAAACATAGAGTTGCTTAAGAAAGTAGAAACAATATATTAAATTAATTAACCAATTTTTTTCTTTACTTATTTATATACGAATAATTATTTATATTTTTGTATTAGACTTTTAATATACTGTATTATATAAGTGCTCATCACTTTCCTCAAGAATAACACAACATGTCTCAACTAAAAATTATGCTAAAAGAAACTTCTATGAAAAATGTCTTTAAAACTTTCGAAGTAAACGGACTAGATGACGTTGATTTAAAAACCAATCTAGAAATGGTTGCTCCACTTGTGGAAAAACAAATAAAAGAAGAACTAAAAAAAGAAAAATCTTTGAAGATTGATATGGGAGTAGTAGTTAACATGGCAAGAAGGTCTGATGATAAAATTATTTCCGCAAGACCATTCTTTTGTTCAGGAATACAATACTGTAACAGCTCAACAAACATACTTGAAACCTTTGAAATTATGAAAAAAAAAGCAATCGAATCGTTTGCAACATACTCAAGCGGTGGTAGTGGTTGGATATTTCAAAGTATTGAAAATTTGCTTCTTAAAGTTGATAAATATAATCCGCTAAGAGGAGAAGGTTATATTAACTTACCCGCTGATATTAAGTCAAAAGGAGCAATTATAAACGTACAAAACAAAGACAACAGATGCTTTGAATATGCAATTTTGTCAGCACTATATCATGACAAAATAGGGTTTCATTATGAAAAACCATCAAGATATAAGAAATATTTGGGCGAACTTAATTTTACTGGCATTGAATTCCCAGTTTCATTAAAAGACATTGACAAATTTGAAAAAAATAATCCTGAAATAGGTGTCAATGTGTTTGGATATGAGAAAAGTGTACACATATTAAGGTTAAATAAAACAGACCAACAAAATGAAATTGATTTTTTGTTTATTACCAACGAAGAAAATCAACATTATTGCTCAAAATCAACATTGGATAAAAAACTTTTCCAAGGCTGCTTAGAGCGCAAGTTACCAAGCATGAACACAAAGCTTATTTCTGCAAAAGATGTTTGAATAAATTTGCACCACCAGAAAAGTTGAGTGAACATATTGAGATTTGTAAAGAAAACTCAGCTTGTAAAATTGAAGTGCCAAAGCCGGGTGAAACAATTACATTTCAAAACTACAAAAAATCAATGAGAGTTCCGTTCCATTGGTAATCTACGCTGACTTCGAGGCAATTACAGAAAAAATAGATTCCGCCACACCAAATCCAGAAAAATCGTATACCGAAAAATATCAGAAACATACTCCATCAGGGTTTTGTTATTATGAAAACAAAGAAGGCATCGAAAATTATGCTGAACCCGTTGTATACAGAGGTGAAGATTGTGTGGAAAAATTTTGCACAATGATTGAAGAAGAAGTAAAAGAAATTGCCAACATTTATAAAAATATAATTCCTCTTGAAATGACAGCAGAAGATAATGAAAAATTTCAGTCAGCAGTGGATTGTCATATTTGTAATAAAAAATTGTGTAACAACAAGACAATTCCTTTCAAGAAAGCACCAATTCATCAATCTTGTTTGCCTGGCAAATATAAAGGTGACACAGAATTTAGTTTAAGTGGTGTAATGGACAATGATGATTGGTGCAACTACTATAAAAAATCTAATTGCGCAATTTGTAATGGCCTCCTTTCAGGTGAAACAGTTAGAGACCATGATCATTTAACAGGAGAGTTTAGAGGTGCTGCACACAGCAAATGTAAACAACTTGTATGGATGGGGAATGAGTCAAAAGCTGCCGTACAAGAACTTTAGATGGATGCGCGAATATAAAGCGGATTGTCTAAAACCCCTTCAAATCGATGCTGATGGTGATACTGGATATATTTTACAAGTAGATTTGGAATATCCAAAGGACTTGCATGATTTACATAATGACTATCCACTAGCACCAGAAAACATGAATATTAATAGAGTAGATAAATTAACACCAAACTTGAACAACAAAACAAAGTACATTTTACATTTGAAAAATCTTCAGCTTTACCTTCGCTTGGGACTAAAGTTAACAAAAATTCATAAAGTGGTTGCCTTTGATCAGAAAGATTGGATGAGCCCTTACATTGACATGAACACAAGTCTTAGAACTGCTAGCAAAAATGATTTTGAAAAGGATTTCTTCAAGCTGATGAATAATTCCGTCTTTGGAAAGACTATGGAAAACATAAGAAACCGAGTTGATGTAAGACTTGTAAATAAAGAAAAACAAGCTGAAAGTTGGTATCAAAGCCAACATTTGAAGGAAGAACAATATTTTGCAAAAATCTAGCAGCAGTTCACATGAAAAGAGTAAAAATAACATTCGACCAACCAATTTATGTAGGATTTTGCATTTTAGATTTAAGTAAAATGCTCATGTATGACATTCATTACAATTACATTGTAAAAAAGTATGGACAAAAACAAAGTTGTTATTTACAGATACTGACTCTTTAGCTTACGAAATAAAAAAACAGAAGACTTTTATCAAGATATCAGTAACGATGTAGAGGAAAAGTTTGATACAAGCAACTATGCAAAAAATCATCCATCGGGGATAAAAACTGGATGCAACAAAAAGGTAATTGGCAAGATGAAAGACGAATGTGGCGGTGAGCAGATCTTAGAATTTGTGGGGCTGAGAGCCAAGATGTATTCTTACAGGGTCAATGAAAAGGAAGAGAAAAAGGCAAAGGGTGTAAAAAATAGTGTTATCAAAAAAGATATAAGCTTTGATGATTACTATAAATGTTTGATCGAAAGAGTAAATCCAAAATATAGGAAAATGAATTTGATCAGAAGTCATCTGCACGAGATTTATTCTGAAACTGTTAAAAAAGTAGCTTTATCTGTTGATGATGATAAAAGAGTTATCGGTGCAGATGGTATTTCAACATTAGCTTATGGTCATCACATGTTATAAGAAGAAGTAAATAAAAATAATTTTTTTTTAAATTTTCTTATATTTTTTTTTAACATCATTTAGCGGAATCCAACTATTAAATTCTTTAGGATAACCCTTCCATGATACTAGCGCTAATTTTTTCTTATAATCTTTCTTGATTACTTTATCAATTCTATAAAAATCTTGATCAGTTTTTTGTAACTCATTTTCATAAAAACTTCCTTCAATAATTTCATTGTTATAGTCTTTCATTATATATGTAGTAGGATTGGTATGTTGTATTCCTACTATAACAAAAACTTCTTCACTCCAGTTTGGTGTATACCATTTATCAAACAAAGTTCTTTTGTACTTACTAATCCTCACTCTGTCTCCCCCCATAACCTTAGATTTATAGATGGCTTTATCATGGATTGAATATACATCATTTTGAATAACTTTTTCATTATGTTTCATGCTAGCTTCTGTTGGAGTAATTTTTATTGTAGTGTTTGTGGTTGTTATATTCATTAATTAAATCTGGTAATACATCGACATAGTTATATGTATTATTGGCAGTAAAATATTTATACATTCTATTTTTTAATGTACGATTAAATCTTTCAATAACAACGGCCTTACCTTCATTAAATGTACTATACAATTTAATTTCATTCTCAACAAACCATTTTTTAAATACGTTGTCATAAAATTCCGATCCATTATCAACCCACAATTTGTTAGGTTTCCTCTTGCTAGTTTTAACAATATATTGAAATGTATTGGTAATTGTTTTACCTGTTTTATCTTTTATAGGAACACTCAATACAAATTTTGAAAATACATCAATAACATTTAAAATATACCTAAATCCATGGTTGTAACTTTTAAGTTGTTACATATCAACCAAGTCAGCACTCTAAATATCGTCAATATTACCAACAATAACTTTTCTCTTTGTAAACTTTCTTATTATTGGTTTGTGTAACTCATCTGCTAGCTGTTCATTCCAATTTTTGAACGTTTTTTTAAAACACCTACTCCAAGTTTTTGTTTGGTGTTGATAACTCTTCTAGCAAACATACCCATTTTTGGTAGCTCACCATAAGGAATCTTATCGAATTCAGAACCCATTTTTCTATCACACTCGTTTTTGTCAACGCCTCTTGAATAACATACATCATGATGTGCAGAAATCTCATCAACTTTGTTAAAAGGAGGAACTCTCCATTTAGTAATTTCACCAGTTTCTGTGTTGTATTCTAATTGTTTATCTAATGGATTAAATGGTCCCATGTATTTATAATTAGTGGGAGTCCAACCAGCTTTTGGTTTTGGTAATTTACCGATAAAAGAATGAAAATTTCCACCGGCTTTACTTTTAGTAAAACAATTTTTTGATGTACCACATATTTTGCACTCACCTTTTACTACGGATCTATTATTTTTTGTTGTCGTATGCCTTATGTTTAAAGACGGAGTTTTTCTTTTGCATTTGACACAATAAATTTCCATGATTACTATATACATATACAGGAATAATTTAGTTGTTCAAATTAAATTATTTAAATTAATTCATCGAAATTTTTAAACAACTCTCTATTGTTTTGATTTATGAATAGAAAATCGTGTTTATAAAGACCTACAAGTTTGCTTTTGTCAAGTCTACATTCTTTTGAAATTCTTGCTTTTTCACCATCTGTTGGAGGATCATAAACAATAACTTTGGAGCAATTTGTTCTTATATCCTTTGGTATTGTAAAATACGATTGACTCAAGTAGACCGGACAAATCTTGTGATGTCTGCAATCAGTAAAATGGTTTGCAATCTTTGCTTGTATTTTTTTATCAGCATTCATTAGGTCATCAAATACAACAAGCTTTACACAATCATCAGATTCATATTCATCTGTATTTAATATATCTTCTTGTCCACATAATAACAAGACTTGATGACCTACCAGATGAGAAACTTCAGCAAACTTATTTTTTAGTGAGACCAACTTGTCTTGATCTTTATTACGAGTATATATGATAATCTGATCATAATAACATAACGGTTTTTTAATGATGTGCATTTAAGTATTTGTTTTTCCACAACCAGAACTTCCACAAACAAGCATTCTAAAATCGTTACCCAACAATGATTTATGCTTTGTTTTGTCAGCAACCAACTCACTATCATAATTTGGAACCTTCATTTTGAAGTACCCTATATAGTCTATATAGCTTGTAAATTTATAATTTTAAATTATAAAATATTTAAGTAAGTGTAAGCAAGTTAAAAAAGGGTGTCATTTTTTAGGGTAGATAAGTAACTGTATGTTAGTTAAGTCCAAAGATAAGTAACTGTATGTTGGTTAAGTCCAAAGATAAGTACTATATAGTTCCTTAAACAGGGGTGTCATTTTTTGTAGTAGATAAGTAACTATATGTTAGCTAAGTCCAAAGATAAGTAACTACATGTTAGTTAAATATTTTAATATTTTGAATTATATATAAAGTATATAAGTATATTCTCCCTTTGTTGGGGCTTTGTATAGGTCACCATGGCCTTTCCTCAACATAGCCTACTAAAAAAAAAAAAAAAAAAAATATAAGTATATGAAAATCAAAAAGTATGGATTTAAACAAATTAAAAAGTATAATTAAAAAAGAAGCTGTAACAGCAAATATTGTTGACCAAGTTAAAGATAATGTAAGGGTATAAAAAAATTTGCAACTTGGAATCATTGAAGAAAGAGAAAAGGTTGCTGCTCCAATTACATAAGAACTTGGTAAAGTTGGGAAACAAATAACTGATATAGATAAAAGACAAGACGAAATGCTAGGCCAGCTGAGAGAAAACCAACTAGATCTAATGCTTGCCCAACCACAACTAGCAATTGAGCCATCAGAGCCACCACCAGCGCTTGAGACACCAAAGCGACCAACAAAACCAAAGCAACCAATAACACTTAATTTTGATAAAAGATTCGATACAGAATTTCTAAGAACTTATGGTTTACCAAGTGCTAATAAATTTCCAAATATAGCAAAAGATGAATTAGAAATGATTAACCAAAAAGTAACAAAATCACAAAAATCTGTTGGTGGACGTAAGGGATAGACTTGATGAAGATTTAGCTACATTAAAAAAATTTAAAAAATGTTAGATGCAACAATGTCTACAAACTTATCAGAAATAATTGGAAATGGGTTTGGTTATCAAAGAAAAATAAATGCTTACAAGTTGTCAAAAGGTGGATCCTTTGGTCATGTATATATTGATCCGGCTAAACTCCGAATGAATAGACTTAGTGTCAAATACAAGGCTGGAAACAGTGTAATGGATAATGTTGTTGATAGTTCTCTTATAGATTTGTTAACAAAAAGATACAATCCAAAAGTTGAGTACACATCAGAGGCAAAAGATATTTTCAAAGATTTGACTCGCTTTTCTGGTTTAAAAAAAGTAGAGGTTCAGGCAAACAAAAACTACTAGGCGGAACTGTTACTTTGATATCAGACACCCCAAAAGATATTTTGATGCCGTTAAATCTTTTACTTGGCACAGGACGTGCTGGTAACAATAGTTTAGATATAAGAAATGAAATAGTTCAACTAATTGATATTGCAGCAGCAAAAAATGTAATAACAAGTGAAGATAAATTAAGGTCAACAGTAAAAAATAATTTAAATTAAATTAATTTTATAATTGAAAATATATACAAATATATACAATATAAATAAAACACCAACAAAAATGAAAGAGTTGGAAAGACCGTTTGTTTTCAGTTCAACTGATGGAATCGCTGGTTCAAAGCCAGGTGATTTTACAATAAAACATATTCCGAATCATATTTTGGATAAAAATAAAGAACATTATATCGCGCTTGATAAATTTAATGGTCATTATTCGTGGTATAACATCAATTCAACATACAATAATAATAAAATTAGCTATTCTCATGATGCTGGAAAAACCAACACTGTAATTACTTTTCCAGATGGAATTTATGATTATGATGATTTAAATAATCATATTGATAGTTCTACAAGAGCAAATGGCCATACAGTACATGGTAAGACTCCTGGTATCAAATTAACATTCAGTACTTCTAGATTTAGAGCATATGTGTTGCTATCGACGGGATATAGTGTTGATCTTAGAGGCGTGGATAGAAACTTTAATGATATTATTGGGTTTACAAAAATTAATATCACAACATCTCAGTTAGGGAAGGCGTTACCCAACATTACAAATTCTGTTGATAATATAAAAATTAAAACATCGTTAACAAATGATTCTTTGGATGGTGGAGTGTCAACAGATGTTTTATATGCGTTTGACACGTCAGATATTTCACGTGTATATCCTTTTAAAGTAGAACAAAGGGGAAGATTATAGAATAAATTGAATACAAATATCATTTCTTGCGTAAGGATGTCTACGACCGACTCAACAAATAAACCTATCGATTTCAACGAAGTAGCAGTTAGTTTAACGGTTGCAATAAAATCAGTGGACAAAGAATGAATCAGACAAAAAAATATAATAGAATAAAATATGTCGCACAACAACAATATGGTGAAGGCCTGTTGTCAAATTTTAATTCAACAGGTAAAGAAATTACATCACTTGCAACTTCAAAGTTTTCTAAAGAAGTCGCCAAAAAAGCTGCTTCAGCAGGCGTTGAAAAATTTGCTGTGTCTGGTGCGGAAGCTCTTGGCAAAAGTGCTGCAGACAAAGTTGTAAATAAATTATCTGCTCCAAGTATTATTAAAGAAAACAAGCCATCCCCAAATAGTGGCACCAAAATTGTAGACAGCTTAAAAAAAGTAGACTCTTTGCCTTTACCTGCCCAATCATCAGAAATTGAAAACATAAAACAATAGTTGTCTCAATTTATGTAAATTTTTTAATTATTTTTTTAAAAAATTACTTTATTTTGGACACTATTTATATATATGCTATACAATTAACAAAGTCAAAGTCAAAGTAATGGAATACAAACAAGGTGATTTTCTAGAAAGGTATGAGGAGGTTGTATATGACCTTCAAAATCCAATTAAGCTTCCAGCAAATGGGGCAACACAAAACAAAAATTCATACAAGTTTTATGTAGATTCAACTGGTGAAGTAACTGCTCCCAATGATTGGTATAATTCTTATCTTGAAATTGATGTAGAAGTTAACAAGAAAGCAGATGGCACAACTTATGCTGCTGCTGATAATATCACTTTTGCGTCAGACGCTTATTCAATCATCAGAGAGTTGAATGTAAAGTATGGAGGTGACCAGGTTATTGATACACCAAATGTAAATGAAAGTGTTGCAATTAGAAATAAAGCTGAATATTCAAGCGCTTACCTTGCTCAAGCATCAAGCACCTTCTTTTATCCTAATAGTGGAACTGGTGCTGCTAGCCGTGCCACAAATGCTGGTTTTGCTTCAAAGGCTGCACTTACTAATGCTCTTGGTGGTGTTAATCTTATTGCGCCACTAAACAAGTATAGTTTCTTTGCTGCTTCACAAAATGTGGTTTACCCAACCGGTAAAATGGAGTTAAACATTACTCTTGAAAGAGACGAAAATGTCTTGTACAAAGATGCAGCAGCCGCTGAAGGTAGATATGTTGTTACAAAAATGAGACTTTGGGTTCCAAAGATGGAGCTAAATTCAGCTGATAAGAAGAAATTTGATTCAGCATTGACTGAAAAAAGATCTTGGGGATATTTGGCTGATAGAGTTGAAACATCGCCGGTGTCTATGCTGCAAACTGGTACATTTGATATCTCAAGCAGTATTGAAAAGCCAAGATTTGTTATGCTGTACGCAGTTGATTCAACAAAAGATGGTGATGTAACAAAAAATAGCTTTCATTATGACACATATAATATTCCTGGTGGTGACAGAAGACAAGTGACAAGAGCACAGTTGGAGTTAGGAAATGGTGTTTATTATCCACGGGTTGAAATTAACCCAAAAAATGAATTAACAAGAGTATACAAAAGATTTATTGAATATCAAAGATTTATAAACGATGGCACATCTGAAGGCAGTTTCATTGATAGAGCAATGTTCAAAGATCTTCATTCAGCCTTGTTCTTTGACTTAAAAGATCAGAGAAATGATATGATTGATGGAGCTCATAAATTAAAGTTTTCATACACTCTTGATGGAGTAACAACAGCTTATGTTTGGAAAGCAGTAATTTTGTATGAAAAACAAATAACACCTGATCCTATTTCTGGCTCAGTTAAATTGACATTTTAAAAAGACTAAAATAATTTTAATAACAAATAATTTGACAAAAAAAAAATTTTTTTTTATTTTTTTTCTTTTATTTTTTACATTGAAAGCATTGGTTCATGCGTAATAGCATATTTATCCAACAAATGTTTCTGAATTCTTTTTATTGTTGAAGCATTATTTAACTCATCTTCTTGTTTAAATATTATCAATTCTGCAATATCTCCAGCTAGTGGTGCTGCTACGCTGTTTGCGCTAAGACTACCTATAGCAAAATGTGTAGCACCAACGTTTCCTTTTGCAGTAAAGTTTCTGAGCTTTTGTCCGTTGCGCCATACTTGTGATCCGTCTGCACCTAATTCGGGTGACCATGTAACTGTTATAACAATCCACTTATTCAACTCGGTTGGGTTAGCGTTTGTTGGAAATGTTAAAATTGTTATATTA
Source organism: Pseudorhiza aurosa (assembly GCA_964026355.1). Taxonomy (NCBI): domain Eukaryota; kingdom Metazoa; phylum Cnidaria; class Scyphozoa; order Rhizostomeae; family Lychnorhizidae; genus Pseudorhiza; species Pseudorhiza aurosa. Next base: position 671,838 of record OZ032123.1, read on the forward strand.
GTGTAGTGACTCAGCTTTCTACCCTCATAAATCTCTATCTATGCCGCCATTACCACCTTGCTTAACAATACAATTCTATTCATCCAATCAATTGTTATTTCCTGTCATAATTCCCATCAGCTCATCACCTATTCATCTACTTGCGTCATTCACAACCAACCCTTCCGCTCCTTTTCTTACTCGAGGAGTTTGGTAATATTATCTCTTCTGTGAGTCGCCTATATAAACATGTATTTCATTTCAATGAGTTAGTCAGTCATTCAAGCACAACAGCGCTAATCGTTGTCTCTCTGACTCTGTGTTCTCTGCACGTTAAACAAGACAGCAAGGCAAGAATCGTCCATGTGGGTCGAATCGAACAGCAGCTTTTTAGGACCAGTTTCATACGCCATCCTGGATTATCATTTCCAACAATAGCATTCACACATCCAACGCCAGTACCATGAGACGTTAGTCTATAAACAACAGTTATTGACAGCGTTTTATCTCCACTTGTTATTTTCAAATCCATATTACATTTCATTCTATCATTTGGGCCATCAAAGGTAAGATAGTTGTATCTGCCTTTAATTAATCCTGCTCCTGAAGTTGGTCTTTCCGCGTCAGAATATTTTAGAATTTTCACCCTTTCACCAAAACCTTGATACTGTAATGATTCATCATTTGTTCCTGATAAAACACCATATTTAGCAACTTTAGATGAACTATTGTCAGAGATTAACCAATGTCCGGAAGCATTATTTTTTATAAATTCTTTTGACCAACTATGATAATTCCCATCCATCATAATAAGACTTCTAAAAACAGCATCAACTAGCTTTATTTTGTCAACACTGTCTCTTTCAACTCCACCTGTGGGTAAAACTGGAGCTATTAATTTTTGTGCAGTTGCAACATTTGCTTTTAATTTTCCTGCTCCAGCTCTTTCCATTCCACCATTTGCCAAAAGGGATGCTATCAAAGTTTTTGCTTCTGATACATTAAGTTGCAGCCTACCAGTCACATCTTTGTTAATTCCGCCATTTGGTGCAACGTCAACGGACATGCTTCCTGAAGCGTCTTTGATGATGCTTCCATTTAGTAAAACAGGTGCTACCAATCTTTGTGCTTGTGGCACGTTGAGTTCAAATTGGTTTGTTGCATCTTTCTTTATTCCACCAAACGCACTTATTTTTGTTGCATTCATAATGCCTAGGTCAACATAATTTTTTGTTGTTGCGTTAGCAAATGCTTTCGGCTCACCTATTGAGCAGTTCCTTTTGGTTTGCATGTGGTAGTCGCTCGAAATATCTCCATAAACTGTTCTTGGTAAATAGAGATTTAAGAATCCAAAGCTTACTACATCACGGTCGGCGGATGGGGTTAATGCCAAATTTATTATCTTTTTATTTTCAGCATCTATGTTTCCTGAACCATCTTTTTTAATGTAACTGTGTGCATAATCTTTACTAGTAGCACTTGTTCCAAATTTTGGCGGGTTTTGTAAACCAAATATATTTTGATGGTCCATATTTATTCCACCACTCATTGTTCCACCAGTTTTTTTATCTAAATATTTGGATGCAGCGTCGGTGATAACAAAAGTTTGAGAAGTTGTAATTGATGTATCAACATATCCTTTGTTTGCTACAGCTCTGTCTGAATCACTGCTTGATGGTCCTACTACGTTTATGATTTTTTTACCTTCCGCATTGATATTTCTTACCCCATCTTTTTTAATCCAAGTTTCTACATATCCTTTATTTGCCAAATGATTTGATGCTGTTGGTGTTGGTACATTATTAACAACAAAATTGTTTAAGTCAAAATTTTTATCCACTTTTACACCAGTAATATCAAAGGGTAAACTATTTATTTTTGTTTCAACAACTCCAACATCAACTTTAATTTCGCCTACTATTTTTGATGAAATTGAATTTGATGCTCCTCCTGATGCACCTCCTCCAGTAATATTGTTCATAAAACCCATATTTGTTTACTCAAAATAGTTTATTGTGTACCTTTCGTTCTTCTTATAGTTATTACGAGCAAACTTTTTTACTACATTGAAGTAATTATTTCTTTCAAACTCTTTTAAGAAATACAAGCAACAATTTCCACATAAAACGCTGCTCAAATCTTGAAACTGGTTTGATTCATATTTATATAACTTATTAAGTGTATAGCATAAGTTTATCAATTCTTGTGGTGGTTGCATCCCAAAACTATCAAAATAATTGACAAAGTCTGTTGTTATTTTTACGGCTACCCAATGTTTTCCTGGTCCTTTGGTGTCATCTAAATTTATGATAAAACATTGGCCTGGTATATTTTTTACTTTTACAGGAATCTCCTTTCGTGATATAACTCCTTTAAAATTTTGATTTTCAAGTAGTCAACCCAATTCATTATTTCAAAGTTTGATATGGGATGATTTATAAATTCTGGTTTACTTACAACAGAGCCCCCAACAATGGTATTTGACTGAATGGACTGTTTGGTCCTAAAAGAAGACCTGATCCTTTTTTTTATTTCCACTTAATAAATGTTTCAAAGCTGGTATAACTGCACCACCACTAGTTGGACGCGAGTTGATTACTAAACCATTTCCTGATTGGGATACATCTATTTCACCACGATCAATTAGCGGCAACAATGATTCAAACATTCTTAACCTATCATCATCATCATGATTTTCTCCATGACACCCTCCAAACAACTTTGCAATTAATGGTATTCCAATTCCTGCCAACAAAGAGCCAAGAAAACCACCTTTTTGTTCTCGTCCTGTTTTTAAAACCAACCCACTTCCACTTTTATATGAATTTACTAGCTTCTTTTGTTGTGCAATAGGTAATAGTTGTTTGATTTGGCTTCTAATTTCTGGTGTATCTACTACCATTTTAACATGTTCTGGTGATAATTGATAAGAACCGCCAACTGCTTTTTTAATGGCGGTCTCTCCTAAACCAAAAACTGCACCTGTTGCAAGTGGAGCCAAGATTTTTGGTAATATTTTTCTAGCAACACCGCTTACTATTCTAAACAAATTCATAATGCTTCCTCCGCTTGTTGCAAATTTTCTGAGTTGAGCTTTACTAATTTTAATATCAGCTCCTACACATTTATTTTTTGCTTTTTCAAGCTTATTAATTTGAGATTGAGTAAGATTTACTGTTTCATCCCCCCTCATAAGATTATTATATGCTAATCTTAGAGTTATTGGTGTTTTATGTTTCATTGCCTTTGCAACTGATTCAGCTTGTCCAGCCGTCAAGTTTACTCTATATGGGTGATAGACTGTAGACACTTAAGCAATTATTTTTTAAAATAAATAAATTAAATTTTGACATTAGTATATACATTATTATAGTTGATAACAAAATTTCAAATCTTGGTGTAGTAAGAGAAATTAAAAAATATGTGGACTTCTTTTATGAAGCCAGAAAGTCTGATTTTGATGACAAAGTTAATCATGTTCACAGCTCATTTCATGATGCTTATGGTCGATTTTACACAAGCTATGGTTATGGTAGTGGTTATTGTTATTTCTTTCACAATTTACCAAAATTTTGCAAAAAAAATTCATTGTTTGGAAATATTATTGGTTTGATATTTTCATTTTTTAAACAATTGGTTTAATTGTCATAAGTAAATTTATATTGATATACCTTTACTTTATTATCGATAGTTGTAAACCCGTTGTATTCCATTTTTTCATGATAGATTTTTTTCTTTATTTTTCTGGTTAATTTAATATCTTGTTTGAGCGATTTTGGTAAATATATACGAACTGTTTCTTTAGTTTCATCATCTTTTAATCTTGCAATACCGCTTTCACCATATTTTGTGTCAAAGTAAAATACATCTCTTATGGCATAGGTATGACCTACTTTTAGCGCAGCGTCAATCTTTTTTGCTACTACTAAATCGTCTTCCATTATATCAAAATCTGCAACATAAGGAAAACCGGTGTGAAAACTATTGCTGTCTGATTTGAGATATAATGTTTTTATTGTTTTCTTTCCATTAAGTTTTCCCTTTGAAACAATAAATTCATCAATTTCTGAATCCTCAGGTATCTTTTCTTTCAAACTTTTTGGTGCATTGGTTTTTATTATAACATCAGAGATAAAATTTTGGTTGGCTGGACTTGGTTCTAAATATAAAATAAGTTTTTCGCCATAATATCCGGTTGTTTTTCCTTTATCAAGAATCTTAAAGACGGCGTCAACGTCAAGCTTTGAGAACGGTACATATGATTGATGCATCTTTGAGTTTGGTGTGACTTGTTGTTTTTACTCTGCTAGTAAACTTTGCAACTCTTATATACAGTAGTAAATTTAAAACTCTAAATGAAAAAATAAATAAATTGTGTTGCGGGGAAAAATGGTTTTGCTTTGCTCGTGTGTAAAATGTCTAATACAAAAAAGTGGCGCCGGTCCGCCATTTCCTAACTACTACTGATTCCCTTGTTGACAATATACATGTTGGAGAAACTTACACCGAGCATCCAGCGATACAGGATGCGACTCATGCGATTTCAGATAAAGAAAATGATTCACGTTCCTGGCAAGCAAAGCAACACCTACGTCAGAATTGAGGCGTAATAGAGTTCAGATCACTCCCTTACCAACTTCACCACCTTCAGTCACAACAGCAACCACACAAAGTCAGTCAAGCCCAGTGTCAGTTTCTGAAAGACCAGTAACTCCACCTCGTAACATTCTGAGCAGACCAAAGAGGATTATAAAACCTTCACTAAAGGCACGTGAAAACATGAACAACAAATAATTTTGTATGAAATTTAGAAAGGGAGGTGCTGTGTTATACTTTCCAATTTACATTTTATATTTACACACCCAAGGGACTTTCGTCATGCGTACTTTGACGTAAACAACTCAAAAGTAGAAGTTAGACGGCCTCATTGCGTAAAGGTAGATTGAGAATTGTTGGCTTAAAATACAGGTGTAGTTTTTGTGTCTCTTCTCAACTAACTCAACATATATGAGGTATCCACGTTCTACTGGCTGGATAAGTAAGGGTCACACATGACTAAGCATGGATGCCAGCAAGTAACCATCAGCACAATAGGCGAATCGTCTAATAAATATACAAGTTACCTGGGTATATTAAACAACATGCGGACTTACCAGTAGTAGGTTGAGTTCTAAAAGGAAAGAATGAACATATCAGTCTAGAGCGTCAATGAGTTTCGACTATGAAAATTGAGGCCTTAAGTATACTGAAGCATTTCAAAACAAGTTGGTAAGTCTCTTTTGAGGCCACTCCAGTTGGCTCGGTTGGCAAGTCGAAAAAATTTGCTTAAAAAGGACAACTTGACAAAAAAAAACTTGATCATAAAGATACAACAATGGGATCATATCCACCAGAATTGATAAAGTCTAATAGAGCCAGTTAGATGGAACAACCGTTGCGGTATTAGTAGCGTGAAGATAAGCAATGACTATGGCCCGAAGGAACGAGACAATCAGTCAATCAATTGTTCTTCCTTTTTCCTCCATTCCAAACAAAAGAAACAACCAACTTTCCTCTTGATTTAACAAACAGCAAATACAAAATGACTACCACAAAGAAACACAGCATGAGGCCACACTACAAGTTGATAAGGATAGGCGTGTCCGGAAAGGAAACAATGAACACAATGATGGAACAAACAATGGCGTGAAATAAACATGTCAGATAACCAATGAGAGGAGTACTTTAACATAATGATCATAGCGAAAATGTCATAAAAAACCTCACGCTAAATGGACAACTTCATCAGGTCAGATTGCTAGACAAAGGATGAGAAACCCTAAGATGCATGACAATAAGATCAGGAAGAGCGTGAAAGGAAAGTAAAACGCTGTATCAAGACTACAAGAAAAAACAAGGCCATATTTACCTTGAAAATATTTTTAATGGGCATGGTACTGTGTGAAAATCGATGAACGAAAACTGTCTCTAGCAGCCTTTTTGCATAATGGAGACACCAACAGGCACAGGCTAAGCTAAAGAAAAAAGGTTCACTTAAAAATGAAGATACAACTCTGCATAGAATAGCAGAAACGTAAATCCGGCCTATTGAAGACTGCTCATCCGAAAATCCTTAGAGAATTGTGGTGAACTCAACATTGGCCGAAATAAGACCATCTACACCTACGAGAAACAATATCTCACATTCACACAAATCAATTTACATCTGGGAGCAAGTTTCATGATCGTCTTTTTCATCACCATCTGCAGAACAAAAAGATCTGACAAAAGCATATATCAGTTTTTCTGGGCGTTTTCTGAGCATACAAATGTTAGTGTTTTTTTCTGAAAATGTTCCTTTTCCAACGCAGCAGATTATCATGAAAGTTACCTTTATAACAGAGTAAAGAAGTTGCTAAGATGATGCACGAATTGCAAACAATTAATTTACAGTGAATAAGAATATACGTAAGATATTTGGAAACAAAGAATAGAACATGTAACGCCTAAAACCAATTGAATAACCAACAACTGTCCCATTGAATCATTAATTACAGTTACATATTTCTTGTGCTGATCATTACCTAAAGAATGCTAAGAAACTCGCGTCTAAAAGGTGTCAAAATGATTAATTGTAAGCCAGTACAAGCAGCAGATTCTAGACTGCGTACAGTGCTAATGAAGACTAGTAAACTTTGGTGATTAAACGCATTGGCCTTTGCAGATGAAGTCTTATTAATTTGCGATTACTATAGATAGGTTTGATATAATTCACTTAATACTGTTCTGCCCAAAAATTAAACACAGTTTGGCACTGCTCTTATTTGTGGATTTTTGAAAAAAAAACAATTGCACTGTACAGGGAGAACATTATATTTCGGTCACTGCAAGCTAGCTAGATGTCTGAAAGTAAACACAAAGCACTTTGAATGTCATCGTTTTTACTTGGAGAACCGTTCACAAATTGAAGTTGCGCACTAAGGGCTCACGTGAATAGCTCTGGCAGGCTTGGTTATTAAACATAAATACAGCAAAAGACTCTTTCGACTTGACGACTAGATTCAGGAAAATGGGTAATAGGAGATAGGAGATGACATTGAAAAAACAAAACAACTTCAAAAAACCACGCAAAGTTGAATCATACTTACTGAACAGGCAAGGCTACTGGCAAAGAGCTTGCTTTTTCTCCATAAATTGGAGCTGGTCTTAGGTAGAATATTGGATATATCAAAAGAGGACCTGCATACTCCGTCAGAAACACAGTTGTCCATGAAACCTGGGGTCCTATAAAGATAAAACACATATATAAACATACAAATATACAAGGATCAGAGACCATGAAACAAATAGCCCTAAACTAATGCCTACTCTCATTCTCAACCATATTGACACACACACACACACACAAGCAGACAGGTATGCCCAAATGGCCAGTGCCTTAGAAGTCAAAATCAACCTCTTCAAACTGAACATGAAAAATATATGCTGAAGAGCTGATCAGGCAGAACAGGTTATTTGCCAATTTGTTGAGTGTTCCCTTTGCAATTCTTAACAAGAACACCATTGCATATGATACAAGTGTAAAATGCTTGCAATCAAAACCAAACTCCAAAATAAGATATCAGCTTTCATGTTACATCCCAGATAAGAAATCAACAAAGGTGGGATCCATAGCTATGGCAACAAAAATCTTAAGTAGATGAAGCACTAGCAGGCTAATCTACAATCTACATGACCAATACACTACCGATGTTTGGTCTCCATCACACTCTCATTAAATGGATTGGTAGTTTCCTCTCTGATAGGTTGATTGCCATCAGAGTTGATGGCTTCCTCTCCAATCTGCACTCAATCAATGCTGGTGTAATCCAGGGTTCTGTCATCTCCCCTGTACTCTTCATCCTCTTCATCAATGACCTCTACGACTTCTACCATTCATTCCTTTGCTGATGATACCTTCCTAAGTTCTTCATTTTTGTTAAATCCAAATGACCATGCTTCCAACGATATCCAATTCCACAGAAACACTTCACCCTCTCTTCTCTCCAATGATCTGAAAGTTATTGAGAAGTGGGGCAAAGACAACCTAGTTTCGTTCAACCAAAGCAAGACGAAACAGGCTGTCATTTCAAGCAAACGTAATCAAGACTTTCCTCCTTTCCTCATGAATGGTGATGAACTGGATACTTCAGCTTTTTTCACACAACTTGGTCTTTCTCTTTCATCTAATCTCACTTGGAAAACTCACATCCATTCCCTTGCTAAACATGCATCTCAAAAGCTCGGTTTCCTCGCCAGAGCCCGCGGGTTTTTCTCATCCTCTCACCTTCTATCTATATACAAGTCCCAAATCCGTCCTTCTTTAGAGTACTGCTCCCACGTCTGGGGTGGTGCTCCAAAATCTACTCTCTGTCTTCTCGACAAAGTCCAGCCCAAAGCCATTCGTCTCATCAATAATCCTATCCTCACCAAATCCCTCCAACCTCTTTCCCATCGTCGATTAGTTGGAGATCTTTCCATCTTTTATAGATACTTTCACAGGCATTGTTGTCAGGAGATTAGGATATTATTCCTGTTCTTCTGAGGCATGTCAGAACCACCAGAAGCTCCGCTCATTCACATCCTTTCCAAGTTTCACTACCTAATCCACGAACTCTGTCGCACAAATTATCATTCATCCATAGAACATGCAACTTATGGAACGTCTTGCCTTCCTCTTGCTTTTTGAAATCTTACAATTTGCCATCTTTAAAATCTAAGATCAATAAACTTGATCTGATCTCTCTCTCCTCTTAGCCTTTCGCTTTCTTCTTTCTTCCATTGTTGAGGCACTGTATAGGCCACCAGGGCCTTTCCCCAACATAACTCACTCACTAAAAAAAAAAAAAAACATGGGCTGACTGGTAAAAGAAAATGGATGCTTGCATGAAGATTTACATAGATGTAATGGATGTATAGATAGATAGATAGATAGATAGATAGATAGATAGATTGATAGATTTATCGATAGATAGATGAATATTCAGACGGATGGATAGACAGCTGCACTGTTACAAATAAGAAAAAGACTCGCAATTTCAAGATAAAAACAATGTAAAATATATAAAGACTAAAAGGAAAAGTGAGAGAATGCTCAGAACCCTGCAGTTTCCACGAAGATTTGAATCGGTTGGGAGTTTTTTCTGTCTTAATTCATTTGGATTGTTCCAAAGTTCAGCTTCTCTGAACAAGAAGCATTTTTGGCCACATGCGGCTTTCAGAAAAGGCACATGGAGGTCATTGCTAGTATTACAAAGCTGCCTAGTATTGGTTTACATTAACAGAAACGTTATTGATAAAAGGATAAAATTCCATACCAAGATCCTTGAAATAAATCTTATTGCCTTCTTCATTTTCAAGTCCTAGTGAAGCCAAGGTCTCATCATCTTTCAGGGACTTTCCACCTTAACAAACCATACCAAGACTTGAATAAGCAGTAATCTTCTAAGACTTCAAAGGAAGTACCACTGAAAAGGATTTCTTGTACAAAAATATATCTGCTTTTATGAAGAGAGTGAAATACTCATCAATGGATTTCACTATGTAGCGGGTGTTCACTTGCAACATATTTTCATTTCCTTTACATATAACTTTCTTTACATGACAAACATTAATAACAAAAGCGCCATTATTGTTGCTGTTTCTATCCTGTTAAAATATTCAATATCACATTGTCATTATTACTATCTCGGCACCCTCATAGTATATGAAGAAATTTTTATATGGACTTTCTTGGATATTAGAACACTTTGAATTTGATCAAAGAAGGAAAAATAACTCAGTTAGAGGGATAATGGCAACATTTCACATTCACTGCAATAACAACTGAAAAATCCATACTCTTTCATCATTTAAAAAGATTTCTTCCTTTGTTTCACCCAAGCAAGGCACTGTAAGTGACCTGCTTAATAAGGGCATCTCAGAGCATATTCTAATACACTATAGCTGGGAAATTGAAATGAGGCCATGTTTAGTTTGATTGCAGTATGATGTTTAACTATTTCTGCTTTGCTTTTCCACAAAATAAAACTGCAAAAAGCCAACAAGACTTACGTGGTTCTAGCTTGAATGACTGGCGTTGAGGATAAAACTTATTAACTATGAGAGATAAAAATGACAATGATAACAAAAAAAATTGCATTTTCATTAATAGTGGCTAAGTAAAACAACTCAAACAGTCAGTTCTAAGCCTGCTGATCAATTTGAACTGAGGTCATTAGTCATGCATTGCTCCCACACTCCTCCTTACTGGAGCATACTGATATGCTTAATTTGGACTGCTGGTCTAGTCACTAAAAACTTGGGCATGAGATAGATACTATTGGATACCATGCAAGCAGTAGCAAGAATAATATAAAAGGACTCACTCTGCTTACTGAATTCTTCTTTCACATCTTTAATTGTTGAAGAGAGTCGAAGCTATCAGAAAATGTGCTCACAAAGTTGCATGTAAATTTCAGAAAAGCAAATCAGTGAGACAAGATTTAAAAAAAATCGTAGAAAAACATTTTCATAAAGCCCCGTTCAAAACGCACACTAAAAAACGCCGAACAAATTTGTTCAGTGAAATGTTGTAAGCATTTTTACATCCTGTTCAGCATTGTTCAGTGTTGTTCAGTGCTGTTCAGTCAATTTTGAAGCAGTCAAAAACGTTCAGTCGATTCGCATAACATTCTTTTATTGTAGGTATTGTCAAGCTTTGCTCAACAAACGTCCTGTGCATTTGCACACCCACTCAGTGTTGTCCCGTTTGTGCATGCGCATTCAAATTCTTTTATCACGCCAACAAGTAAAAGAGCAAAAACCTTACATATTGTGTGTCCATTCTGCTATCTGTTGTATTTGACAAACGAAGGAACCTTAGACCATTCTTTTCACAGTCTTCTCATCCATTATATTTCTCCGCTTGACATGGCTGGGCAAGACTATTGTATGCAAGATAGCGTGGTAGATCATGAGGTATTCATATACGATGACATTCAATCAGGAGAATGTCATTTCCTTGTAGCTTTCTGTGTCTTCAATTCTTAATTCTGTTGCTATATTCTCAGCGAAGAAGCCTTGTCTGTTTCTTCTTTTCATCCATTATTCGGTCATTCCCCTCTTTCACAATCGTTCAAGAGTCCATTGCAGTAAATACAACAACTTCCGCCCTAGCCGTTCTCTTTTTTTGATTTACAACAGGCATCTTGAAAGTTCTGGTAGATGATGTTGTTCAACATTTGGCAGGCAAATTTACATGAATTTTCCCCATTTTGATTCTAATGACACTCCATCTCAACTGCTCTTAACAAAATGTTCAGAAAAGTGTTTTGTGCGTTTGTACACCCTTCCCTGAACATCACTGAACAACGCTCTACAAATGTTGAGCGATATTCAATGAAATGTTCTTTGCATTTAAACAGGCTTAAGTCGACAGCCGATGCCATTTTGAGCATCTTCAACAAGTGCGCATCAGCCACATTCCCAATACTAGCAGTGCAAAGCCTATACAAATAAGTAGAGCTGGTGGCAGGAGCCTCTGCTCACAAAAGGCAGCCCAAAATACAAAGCTGTTAATGATGAAAAAAGAAATAAATTTTACACCAAGTTCTGTTGACAAGTTACATTCTTAGTAGGAAATAATGTAAGACAAAATAGATAAAAGTTAGGTTAAGGCACGAACATGTTCAAGAGTTGCCAGATGCTGTCGATTACTTGATGCGAGGATCTCAAGCTGAAAAACAACAAAACTCTATTTGAGAAAAAATCATCAGTAAGGCTATTGAAATGTTTGCACATAAGCAGATGGGTAGATATGGTTGAACAAATTTGTGACACAATGTTCCCTTGGCAGAATCTTATTGGCTTCACATCATACTTAATTTTTTCGTTAGTAAAAACTGTGTGGAAATTTGCTACGTGTCTGGTTCTACAGAATGTCAATTTTCAACAAAAGAACGAGAAGAGAAAATTTGTCACATTGAAAATTTTGTAGGCTGAGAACTGTCTTTGCCTTTGATCTTTGCTTCGGTACGAAAAAGGAGGTTAACAATATTCCTATATGAAAAGGAGGGCTGAGTTTCGAAATTTTATGAAAATTCAGCAAGCTTTTCGTATTCTGATGACGATACGAAGGAAAACCTTGGAAAACTTTCGCATCACACTGGGAATATATGTCCCCGTTTAAGAACGAAAAATTCCATGGTTTGCAATCAAGATGCGATGTATTTTTGCAGTATGGTGGTAGTTCCTTTTCTGATCTTAACGAAACACGTGGATTGGGTATCTTGGCCCAGCTGCCCCTCCATTCGCGTTTAGCAGTAAGACTATCGTTCGAAAAAGTCTTGCAAGTACATGGCTACAGTTGCAAGTATATAAACATATAACGGGAAATGAACCATTTATGCCAATTTTCCTTTTTCCAACGAGTAAAAAGTATTACCTTCATTTTTATACCAATCCCAAGATGTCCAATCGAACGTTGTACAGAATGAAGTTTGACCGCTCAGCCAGTCTCGTAATCAATACATGGCCTGTTGTTGTTGTGGCCACTTCTTTAGCATACGAGGAGCCCCCCTTAGATTCTCCTACATATACCGTTTGTCCAAACATTCTATGTAGGGTCTCGTTTCTTCCACCTGTACTTTTCTTCAGTGTCTGATCAACTATGAACATTTGCTTCATGCTCTTTTATTGAAAAACACTGGTCAGGAAACTTGCTAATTTCGAAGGAAGCCGCTCCCGACGTTGAGTCGCGCATGTGTTTCATGTAATGAAGCATTAAGGTAGCATACCACAAATAAACCTTTTTTTCTCCCTGTGCATGCAATAATAGGTTTGCTATATATCATAGGATAGTATTTTGTAATTTAAATTTTATGATGCATAATTAATTGTGCATAAATTATGGTTGACATTTGAAACTTTTGCCAACTTTAAGCAAGAATGGTCATAAAACAGTTTTGGCAATTTAAGTCTATTTTTGTGTCTGAATAGGTAAGGTCCTAGCCTAGGGAAAGGTACCAAAAGTAAGTGGCTTAAACATACAAGGTTCTTGAAAAAATCGCAGAAGCATAGCCTGCCCAATTTTTTGTGAATTTCAAGTCTTCTTAATCTCCAGATTACAAAACTTGTAGTTGAACTCACATTTTTTGGTATCATGCCCTTGCCTAAACTAAGCTTTTTAAAATGATTTAAGTGCCAATTTAATGTTCCATCTAGAAGAGAAGCTACGCATGTTCAAAGTTGGAAAACGGGCTAACAGAGAAAAGGCAAAAAATAGTTACGAAAGTAATTTTTCAGAGCTGTTCTCTACTGTCATCTGCCATTTCTCATTTTTACATTATTTAAATCAAAATGTACCACTGGCATTAGACCCAGAGCCTTTTGCTTCCTCTGCAAAACATTTCCTTTTTGCTCTAAGACTCTTTCTCTTACTTACTTACTTACTTACTTACTTACTTTCTCTTACTTACTTCTCTTACTCTACTCAGATTTCCGCTTCTCACTTTCCATTATGCGCCTTTTAGTTATGAGTGAATGTGTCGCTTTCCATTGTGCATGACTTGGGGAACCTTTCCTTGATTGCCAGATGGCACAACCTCTTACAGTATTTGCTGGATACCTGTTAATCCAACCTTCTTTTCTTTGGTTGAAGTGGCAACAACTACCCCCATTCAATGAGGAATATCCTCGCTTCTGCCATGTACCAGATATGGCAACACATGTGTCCACAATGTTGGCAGGATCTAAATTTTAATTCTTAATTCACACCAAGAGCGTTCCGTCGTCTCACGTAACTTTTTGCACAATTCACGCTGAAAGCGTCGCGTTGCATCAAATTGAAAAATGGCTTGTTCAAATCAAAACAGGCTTGACACTCTTGCTCTACAAAATTAGCTGTTAGCTTGCCGTGTTTATTGAAGAAACAAAAACAAAGGAGATCTGTGTGGGTTCGTGAACTTTATGAAGTTTTGTTACAAAGGGAAGAGCAGGGGCACCGTGATGACTTAATTCAAGAAATGGGATTGAAAGAACATTTCAAGTATTTCAGAATGTTGCCTTCAACGCTTTTCACGATTTTTTGAGGCTAATTGGACCTTCACTTATCAGAAAAGCTACGAACTATCACAAACCTTTGTCTCCATCACTGAAACTAGCTGTTGTTTTAACATATTTGGCAACAGATGCGTCACAAGGATCCCTTGTGTTTAACTTTCGAATCAGTGTATCGACAGTATATGCCATATTGAATGAAGTTCCAGCCAAAATATGGGATGTGTTGGGTCGAATTTGTGTATGCGTACCGAAATAGAAGATGAATGGAAAAAATTGCCAAGGATTTTTGGAGCTTATGGGGATTTCCTTTAGGTCTTGGTGCTGTTGATGGCAAAAATGTTGTCATAACTTGCCCACCGAATTCAGGCAGTAGCTTTTATGAGTACAAGGGTACATGTAGCATCGTTTTGATAGCTGTTGCAGATGCCAGTTATATGTCTAAATACGCAAGTTGTGGTGATTTTGAAAGATAGAGTGACTCTAGTATCTTTAATAGCTCAACCTTTAGACAGTCATTAAATAATGGCACTTTAGACATTCCTGATGAGGACTTTCTACCAAATACGCCCATCAAAAGCCAAATATGGTCTTGTTGGGGATGAAGCCTTTCCACTGAACAGTAATCTACAACGGCTATACCCTGGTATAAATTTAAGTGAAAAGTTTCGCATTTATAAGTACAGGTTGTCAAGAGCCAGACGTGTGGTTGAAAATCCATTTGGCATACAGGGAACCTCCACATACGAACGACTTAACATACGATTTCTCGAGATACGAACAAAATTCTTTCGAAAATTTTTACCTGAACGATGACGCCAAATATTCATTAAACGAACGTTCGATTGAAGCTCCCGTCCCGAAACGAACGAAAGTCAAAACTTTTTGATAAAATGGCGTGGCCCGTGAGCACTATTTTCCACACCGTTCGTTCGGGTTCCTCTCGGTCTTTGCTGTTGCTGGGTGAAAACTGGCGAGTTCTGGTTTCTCGATGAAAGTGAGGCCAAAAAAGCCAAACGTGACAGTGATGAATCTGAACACTGAAAATGGCAGTGATGGTGCAGTGGTGCTCACGTAAAAAAACAAAAAAGCATTAACGTTAAGTTTAGCGTTAGATACAGCTACTGTCGTATGTGTAAGCATAACATCAAGTAATAGCATTGGTGTCGTAATTGTAAGCATAACATTAATTTCTATGGTAAGTTTGAACATAACTTGCTTACTTGCTTACTTACTTAACTGTTTTGGGGTGGTTGTCGTTGTGGGGGAGCACCTGCGCAGGGGGTTCACCATAGGGAGGCTGTCGCGCTTAGCAATAGCTATGATCCGGTCACGAGACCTCACTGCGTGGGTGAACAATGCAATGCTGGAATCACGTGCAAAAAATCTTGGATTAGGCCCAAGAAAAAGTTTCGTTAGATATCAAAGGGAGTGTAAGGTATTTTCGAATGATAGATGAATGATACAGCTATAAAACCATAAATTGTGTTTAATTTTGAGAAAAGTTCTTCGAACGGTGAAAGATATTTCACACAGTGGTCCACCGAGCCGGATTGACGAGATTGAATCGGATTGAGAAATTGAAAGTCGATTGCAGAAAATGGCAGAATTGAAGAAAAAACTGCAGAAACGACCAGGTCACCGTGCCTTTATAACGCACACTCTGAAATTGACAAGAGATTGTATGGACCACAAGAAATATGTGGAGAATCCTGAGTTAGCCATCCAGCTGAAAAATAGCTTGACAGATCAGCTCGAAGCTGTGGAAGTTCTGGATCCAGAAATTTTAGATTTGCTGACAGAAGACGTAGGCAACAAGGAAGACGGTGACACCTTGTTATTCAGAGAAATTCAGGACGCTGGAATCATAAAATCAGAAATCAAGACAGCGTTGTATACCCTCGAAAAGGTCTTGGGGACATTTGAGAATCCGAGAAGTTCTGTCAGTGTCAACTCAGAGGAGAGTAGAAGTTTAGATCTACAGAAGGTTCATGCCAATTTTCCAAAACTTGAGATGCCAAAGTTCTCAGGTAAATCGGAACAGTGGCAAGAGTTCTGGGATACATTTGAAAGTTCAGTGCATAAAAACCAGGCTGTCGCAGACATTGATAAGTTTGCCTATTTGAGACGTTGTGTGACAGATTCAGCAAAAGCATGCATAGCAGGATTTCGCACCACTGCAGCCAACTACGAATTGGCTGCAAAGGCATTAGATAAACGATTTGGAAAGAAATATGTCATTCAGCAAGCCCATATTAACGCTTTGTTGAATATTCCGCCTGTCTTTAATGATTGGGATGCTGTGAGGCTACGGAAATTGTATGATGCGGTGGAGTGCCACCACAGGGGTTTGCAAGCTCTAGAAATCAGCGGTTTCACCTACCAGAGTATTGTTGTGACAGCAATCGTGAAGAAGCTACCAGAATCAGGCTACAACTGACAAGAGGAAAATACGTCAATGGTTGGTCAGTGGATGATTTGTTAGAAGAGTTACGTGTAGAAGTGGAATTGAGAGAAGAGCATAGTCGACAAGGAGCAAGAAATGAGAAAAGAATACAGAAGGACGATGCTAGGCCAATTACAGCTAGTACTCTAACAACAACAACAAATTTATCTAGTGCATTTCGTAAGGGGAATCATGCCCATCACAGAGGTTACTGCTGTGAGTCAACGAAAGCAACTGATTCGTAAGTATGGCCGTTGTTTCATTTGCATGCAGAGAGGTCACCAGGCGCGTAATTGTTCTTCTAATTATTCTTGCGCAGTATGTAAGGGGAAACACCACATCTCCATATGTGAGGCAGGGTCTGGGGAAAGGGAGCAAGCTACCCCCGGTGAACAAGTTACCCCTGTTGGATCCAATGTGAGACCAAGTCTGCATGTAGCCTTTCACTCCAGTATAGTACTGCAGACAGCACAAGCACTTGTAGGGGATGAAACTAGTCCAGTGAAGGTCAGAGTACTATTTGATTCAGGAAGTCAGCTTTCATTTGTTACACCTAGAGTAGTACAAGTGCCGGATTGCAGCATAAGAGAAAGGAATGGTTAGAGGTTAGTACATTTGGCCAGGAAGTATCAGATAGAGGACTTAAAGAAGTGTTTGATTTAGACATTAGATCAGTACATGGTAAGTCAGGTCATAAGATAGAAGCATTTGCAGTAGAAAGGATATCCAGTATCAAGAATGAGCATGTAGAGAGTAGAAAGAAGGAGTATAGCCACCTGAAGGAGATTTGGTTTTCTGATGTTTGTAAGGATGGTGAACGGTTAGAAGTTGACATCTTAATTGGGTCGGATTATCTTTGGTGCTTCCAAGGTGGGAGTATAATACGGGGGGAGCCCAGTGATCCTGTCGCAGTAGACACTAAGTTTGGCTGGGTGCTCTCAGGTCCCCTAAAAGGAGAGAGAGACAGGGTTTCTGCCAGTGTAAACTTTGTGAATTGTAAGAATGTGAAGGAGAACTTGAAATTGAAGGAAGCTGAAGGACTGGAAAGTTTAGAACAGAGTGTGAAGAAATTATGGGATTATGAGACAGCAGGAATACAGCACGAGGAAACTGATGTGCATGAAGCGTTGAAAGATGAAATTTCCTTTAATAGTGAGAGGTATACAGTAAATTTACCATGGAAAGAAGGACATGAACGTCTCCCTAGTAATTATTATAACAGTTTGAAGAGACTGAAGGGGCAGATACGCAAATTACAACAAGATCCAGACACCTTGATTGAATATGACAGAGTCATTAAAGATCAGTTAGAGAAGGGCATCATTGAGCCAGTCTGTAATCTAGAAGAGGAAGGAAAGTTATTTTACCTGCCACACCATCCAGTCATAAGACGGGAGGCAAAAACAACTAAATTACGGGTAGTTTATGATGCTTCAGCCAAGGAAGGGGGAAAAGGGGTGTCTTTAAATGACTGCCTCCATATAGGACCTGCACTAACCCCTCACTTGTATGATGTGCTGGTAAGGTTTAGAGAGAAGAGAGTAGCCATCGTGGGGGATATAGAGAAAGCTTTTCTAAATGTAGAAATTGCAAGGAAAGACAGAGATAGTTAAAGGTTTCTATGGATGGATGTTTTAAACTCCAAGGAAATTAAACCAGTTGAGTATAGGTTTTGTAGAGTGGTATTTGGCGGTAATTGTTCTCCATTCTTGTTGAATGCTACCGTACAGTACCATCTGGATACATTTCAAGAAGACGACCCCCAATTTGTAGGAGCAATGAAGCGTAGCCTGCATGTGGATGATTGGGTGGGGGCCATAGCAATTATGAGGGGGCATTGAAACTTTTTGATGCAGCTAAGACAAGGATGGCAAAGGGGGGATTTAGGTTAAGGAAATAGTTAACAAATGACCCTGACTTGAGAGCAGAAATTGAAAAGATTGAAAGGAAAGATGCAGAACGTTAAAATGTTGAGGATGATCAATCATATGCTAAGGCTACACTAGGCAACATGCAAGACACAGGCATTGAGATAGTACTACGAATGAAGTGGGATTGTAACAGTGATGAATTCATATTCTCATTTGCCAAGATTGTAGAACAAGCTGCAATGCTAGAACCAACAAAAAGAAACATTCTGAGCATACTAGCAAGCTTGTATGATCCATTAGGAGTGGTAAGCCCTATTGCAGTGGATTTGAAGGTTTTACTCCAAGAGCTATGTGTTAACAAGGGATCTTGGGATGAAAAACTAACAGGAGAGTGGTTAAGGAGATGGGAATGTTGGGTCAGTGAGCTAAAGAGAGTAAAGGAAATGAGATTGCCCAGATGTGTTTATGGTGACAACAAGGATTCTGCTAAAAACAGCCTGATTGGATTTGCAGATGCCAGCAGCAAAGCATACTGTGCAGTCATTTATTTTGTCTCTGAGTTCAGGGGAAGCATTAATGGGACCTTTTTGACATCCAAAACTAGGGTAGCTCCATTAAGTGCCCAAACGATTCCTAGTCTTGAGCTTATGGCAGCAAGGACGCTAGCATGCCTTATGGACACAGTTAAGAATGCATTAGCGAATGAAGTTGAGATAGATGAGATAAGGCTATGGCCTGGTAAAACAGTCTTGTGTTGGATAGAAAACAAGAAAGAATGGAAAACCTTTGTGAGACACAGGGTGAATGAGATCTTGAAGCTTACCAGAAAGAGTGAGTGGGGTTATTGCCGGAGTGAAGAGAACCCTGCGGACATAGGTTCACGTGGCCTAGGGGCAGATAGTTTAAGGAAGGCAGACTTGTGGTGGAATGGTCCCAGGTGGCTGAGTGGTCCTCAGGAGGAGTGGCCTTCAAACCCAGAGGAAACAGAGACCCAAGAGAGTACTTTGGAATCAAAGAAAGGAGTTGTAATGATGTTGAATGCTAAGGAACAACCCTCAGCTGAGAACCCAATAGATGTTCAGAAGTATTCAAAAGTCAACAAACTATATAGGGTCACTGCTTATATAAGAAGGTTTATCTCAAATATTAATGCAAGAAGGAGGGGGGGCTCAAAAATTGAAAGGAGAGCTGAGTACAGAGGAAATTGTTGGAGCAGAAAGAGTTTGGATCTTGGCAATGCAGGATCGTTTGAAACAACAGGAGAACTATGTTTCACTCAGTAAAGAACTTCAGGTTGTTGACTATAATGGAATCCTTAGGTGTAAGGGCAGGCTAAGTAATTCTGATTTGGGTCTTGAAGGAAGACAGCCTATCTTGCTTCCAAGGAATCATAGATTAACAACTCTTACAATTGAAGATTGTCACCAAAGGACTTATCACAGTGGACTGAGAGCTACCTTAGCAGAGCTTAGGTCACGTTATTGGGTACCCAGGGGAAGACAAACTATGAATAAAATTATCAGAAACTGTGTGGTTTGTAAAAGGGTGCAAGTTAAGTCATTTGCTGCACAACCCATTGCAGACTTGCCTGACTTTAGAGTGAAACAAGATGAGCCATTCTCAAAGGTTGGCATAGATTTTGCGGGTCCTTTGTAAGTGAGAGAGAAAGGAGGAGAGATGAGTAAGTGCTATATAACTATTTTCTCATGTTGTGTTTCCAGAGGTATTCATTTGGAGTTGATACCAGATCTAAATACGTCTTCATTTTTAAACTGCTTCATAAGGTTTACATCTAGAAGAGGTACCCCATCTCTAATAATTACTGACAATGCAAAGACCTTTAAGGCAGCTGATAAGTTCATAGGAAAGTTTTATGAAGATGAGCAAGTCAGAGAGTTTATCTCAAAGAATCAAATTCAATGGAGGTATATTTTAGCCAAGAGTCCATGGATCGGAGGGTTTTACGAGCGAATGGTGGGAACAGTAAAAAGGTGCTTGAGGAAGGTTTTGGGAAGTGCCAGGTTGGCTTATGATGAATTACAAACAATTCTTATAGAAATAGAAGCAACTCTTAATTCCAGACCCATCACTTATGAGTACAATGAAGTAGGGTATGAAGTTTTAACCCCAGCACACCTGATTTATGGAAGGCAACTTACAACTCTTCCGGAAGCAGTATCAGAGGAAGATGTCACTGACACTAAGTTTTTAGCCAGGGTAAGGTATTTGTCAAGCAAGAAGGAACATTTTTGCACTAGATGGCATAGAGAGTATCTTGCAGATCTCAGAGAGTACCATAAACTTAACCATGTAGAACCAGACAGAATAGCCAGAATAGGAGAGGTAGTTCTTGTACATCAAGAGAACATCAGTAGATCTAGTTGGAAGGTTGGAGTGATAGAGAAGGTAATCAAGGGAAGGGATGGCAAGGTTAGAGGTGCATGTGTAAGGCTAATAGCTAGAGGCAAGCCAGTCTATATAGACAGGCCTGTACAGAAACTTTATCCGTTAGAAGTCAGAGCAGAGATGCTGAAGCCAGATACAAGTTGGACGCTAGTTGATAGGGTAGCATCAGTAGCATCAGATAGACTGAGAGTGAAAAGAGCTGCAGCCTTTGACTCATGCTGGAAGACCAGGGTGATGCTTGATCCTGGGGACAAGCAGGAGGGAGTGTGTGGTGGAGGACCTGCGCAGGGGGATCACCATAGGGAGGGTGTTGCGCTTAGTAATAGCTATGATCCGGTCACGAGACCTTTCTGCATGGGTGAACAATGCCATGCTGGAATCACGTGCAAAAAACGTTGGATTAGGCCCAAGAAAAAGTTTTGTTAGATATCAAAGGGAGTGTAAGATATTTTCGAATGATAGATGAATGATACAGCTATAAAACCATAGATTGTGTTTAATTTTGAGAAAAGTTCTTCGAACGGTGAAAGAGATTTCATTGTCGTAGGGCTAGAACGAATTAATCCATATTACATGTATTTCTATGGGAAATTTTGCTTTGACAGACAATTTTTTTGAGATATGACGAAAGTTTTGGAACAAATTAAGTTTGTATCTCACTGCACGTTTAAGGTTTTTAAGATTTCCAATACAAGCGCAGCCAGAAAAGGCAGTACGCTATATTGCCTGATATTGCTCTTGATCATTGGTCAATAAAACATGAAGACGGTCAAAGATCAATTGGAAAGTCGCAGTGTCCAGTTGGATAGGTAGATTATGAAGATTCACATGGCATTCTTGATAAAGGAACATGGAGATCTGAGGTTTCAGACACTGATGATTTACAAGACATAAACCAAATTGGGCCTAATAATGACAAAAGATAAGATGATGTCAGTAGAACTTGAATGGCTAATTTTTTTTGCTCAACCCAAGGGGACTTCTTTGGCAATATGACTACGTGAGAAGGATTTCTTATCTGCTGATTTCATGATTCATGCTATTTCATCAATGAAAAAAATATTGTGATTTATGTATTTAATCAGTGATGACCTAAATCCAGAAGGAAAACTCTGCAGCATTCACTGATAAATCATTGTTCCAATTATGACTCATCAAGAAGTAAACCAAATGTAAGCAACTTGGATGGAAAGAATACAGCTCATGATAATTTGAAAAGATTTATGTCTGACGAAGTGTATTGTACGCACATATTTGGTTAGGTAGGTACTGACTAGACTGGGCCTTTGTACGAGTTGCTAGGATGAAACACAAATAGATTTGTTACAATTAAATTTACTTCCTTTCTTATATCTATGTTCTTAGCTGGCTTGATTATTTCATGTGGCCCGCTGACGTCTTTGGGAATTCTAATTTGGCCCACCTGTCCCAATAGGTTACCAATCCCTGCTTTAGATTAGGGTCAGTGTATTCAAGTCCACTCACCATGTTGCGATGTGGTTATTGTTTTTTGTGAGGGGCAGAAAATATTCTTGCCCATTTTTGAGCAGAAGCAGCAAATCTCTATCCTCCAGAAATGGTGCTAATACGCATGCTCAAAGCAGCCTAGGGATGTCAAAATTGCTTCTGCTCTACCTGCGCAGAGTGTGTAAAAATGTTAAAGCCATTGACACCTCTGACAGGTATGATGCGATGAATATTGTTAACGTTGGTAATGAACGGCAAACAATGTATTTATAGGAAGCGATGTAGTCTGGAAATATATTTAGCGGAAAACTCTTGGTGGGGGATTGCCCTTAGTGCCCAATAGGATGAGCCGCCACTGCTCAACTGCTTTTTGGAAGTCGATGAATTCCACCGAAAGTGACGCGTTCCATTCCTGACATTGCTTGATTATTTTCTTGAGCGCACGAGTAGATCTGTTCAGGGCACCACCTTCCCTGTTTGAAATCGACCAGCTCTTCCGGCATCTTCTCCGCACCACTTTTGAGCCTTTGGAAGCAGAACCAGACAGACTCGGCTGGAACCGAAATGAGGTTCGCTCCCAGGCAGTTGCCACATTCCGCCATGTCCTACTATGGCATCTTGATGATGACACCTCGCTTTCACGCAAGTTTCACTGTGCATTGTAACGAGATCCAGAAGATGGCGGCATTGATAAGCAAGTTATTTATATCAAACTGTTGGGGAAAGCCCTGCAAATTGTGGAATTTAAGACTCAGATTTTTTAATGGAGGTCGAATTGGAGCTACTTACCCATTTTTTAACGATTTTCATAATTGTCTTACGTTCAAAGGAATAGCATCGTGCGACAATCGGCAAAGGGGCTTTTTTGCGCAGAGGAAAGATAGGATACACTTCTTAGCTCGGTTTCACAAGCCAATGCCCGAGAAACAAAGCATATACCATCTTCAGCTGAAATTCAGTGGCCTCAAAGCATCACTAGATGATTTTCAAAAACAATTTTTCTCTACTGTTCCACAAAAAGTACCGCAATATGATACTATTTTGGAATGTAGAAATTTCATATTTTATAAAAGTACTGATATGAATAAACGAATTGATATGCAGCTTCTAAAAGACAACAAGTGCAAGATTGAAAACTTTAAAGCTGCAGTTTTAGAAGATTTTGTTTTGGAAGAAGACTTCGTTTCCCTGGAAGAGGAGAAATTTCTGTTCGGCGAAGTTCAGAAAACGTTGGGAAGATTGAAATATGAATACGACCATTGGGATTTCGTAAGAAGCTCAATTAATGATATGAATTTTATAAAGTCCATAATTGATCTTTATATACTGTCTGTTTAGTACATAAAAGTAGAACTGTAGTTTGCACATCATCAGAGAAATGATGATAAACATTAATAACAATGAATTTTTAAACAGGATCAAATTTCAAGAGCTCTTTGAAATAAATACTTATGAGTAACTAAACAAATGACTATGAAGTAATATGGTTTGGTTGGCGATGTTAGGAAAGTTAAATTTTCATGTTAAGAGACATGAACTGATAATCTCTTTGTACCAAGAGTTCAGGAAATTGTCAACAACAAATTTTTTTGCAATGTTTCTTATAAAAGATGAGCATCTACATATCAAGAAGTAGGCTGGGTTTTCTGCTTGATTTCACAAAACTTTCTTATGCCTATATTTGCAGTTGCAGAGAGCTGGTAACTCTCATTACTCTTAAGCCAAGCCAAGTTGGGCTTGAACTACATATTCTATTAGCAATAATCTACCATTGGGCTATCCATGCACCGTTAGTACATCACATCGGTATTTATAGTTTAATTCCATACTACCTAGCCACTCAAATTTCAATTGCAGGTTATTTATGGCTATAGAGAATTAGAGAAGAGTACGTGGACTCCAGAGAGTGGTAAAATTATTCAAAGAATCCGAGAAAATGCTTTTGATTCTAAGGCAACTATGCTTCCAGGTGTCCATGTTCTTGACCTTTTCAAAGATGGGTAGGAATATTTTGAACCACTTTGTATATTCATTGGTTTTCATAAAATCTCATATTTTGCTGAAGTTGTGAGGTTGTAGGTCCAGTCTCCCAACTAGCTCTTTTCTCCATTCCCATCTGTCCAGTGCTTTTGATTGCAGCACTGCAGTCTCATATTTGTGAGGTTTTCTATTTGTGAGGTTGCTTGCTACAAGTTAACCATGATTGTCCAGGCCAATTTCATTTGTTGTCGATCATATGCAGTGCAGAATCTGTGATTATGTCATGTTTTTGAATCAAGTGACCAAGTGACCTAAGCTGGCGTAGTCCTACAAAGTCCAATTCCACTTCCCATAGTGCAAAATTGGTAGCATCCTAGATGGCCAATGATGCTTTGGTGAAACCTTAGGGGCTAATCACCCAGTGGTGGCTTAATACCTATTACATTAAATCAAAACTTAAAGGGTCAGTGAAATGGAAGTCTTTTTTTGAAAATTTTAAGCAAGATTGTTCCTCCTACCCCATATGACGTCGCACCGGAAGTATGAATTCTCAGGAAAAATTTGCAGCATGGTCATAATTTGGATGGCTGTTCTGCGCAGTTTGCTTCAAATGTGGAAGAAAAACTAAGTCATTTCATTTTATCAGACCCTATACAATGCAACAAATGAGTTTTTACAAATTTCATAATTTTCACTTAACCCTGCCTTTAAATTCAAATGGGGTAGGCACCGCTCTGATCAACCATAATCTAACGAGGTTAGTCAGGAAAACCAATAGGCTCCATACACTGACATAGCATCAAAGCTGAAACCCTGCAGTTCTTAAATTTTCAGCTTGCAATGTTTGAATGCTGTCAAGACCAGACCAACTGTATCAATATATCATAAGCTGCAAGGCACTTATCCTAGCTTTCACTTAGCTAAAACTCATCAACCTTGCAAACAACCAAGCATCTACCACCTCGCAGATCTTGCTATCTTTGCACTGAAATTTGCCTTGTACCACCAGCATGTCTTTCCTTGGTATTGTTTGTAGCAGCTTATGTAGACCTTTGTAGCCATCACCAATTGGTTCTCCTCTGAAATGGTTTGTAGGTGCATCTACTTGCACTGTTGTCAAGTGGAATGGTTTTCCTTCCACTTTTTTATTGCTATAACCTTATTGGTGACTGGTATGCGCTGTATAACCAAGTTCTTGATATTCTTGTTGACTGAGAAGCCAACTCCTTGCAAACTATTTTCATCATCTTCACAGTGCCATATATTGTCCAGCATCTATTTTCCCTTCTCTTAAACCCTTGCAGCGCATTTCTGATATTCCACTCAATGGGATCAGTTTGCTCTACCCATTTTCCTACTCTGCCGTGTTGTTCTCGCATTCCAGATTTCATTCATGCTGCTTCCCTTCATCATTCGTCTTTATTCTTCTCTTTTCCATCCTCAGTAGCCCATTCTACACTACCTCCCTTGGACGGTCTATAAGGCAGCTCGGCTAACCTGGGTACTGACTGATCTGGTATATTGTTGGTTGAAGTGGTCCGTCATAGGCGTTTCCATAGGCACACCTCCATGTGGTGGACCTATCTCCTCTCCAATCAGGCAATTGAAGATCTCGCCATCTCCCTTCTTGGAGGGTCTTCTGCTTGCTAGTAAACGTTGACCGACGGTCGCAGCTCTTCCACCATCACTACCGGGCATCCGCTGGATCCTTCGTTGGCTATTCCTATTACCCCCAGGAGGAGCTGTCGTGTAGTACACCTTGCTCAAGGGTGATCCGGGGGCTACGGTTGGGAGGAGCCCCTCGAGGTACCTCAGCACATGTTAGGCATCCAACTGGAGCAAATGGAGATGCGTCCACCCTATTCACCAAATATGGTGGTGGAGGGGTTTCACTTTCTTTCACAAGAATCTACTGGGATTAATACAAATTACTGTGCATTTTAAATCTGCATAAACTGACTTTTTTAACATGGTATGAAAGCGACGATGTGTTAATTTTTTACTCTTTTAATCAACGCATTTTGCAAAATCTGCGGTAGCAACGCATATCCGATGCATCCAGTCGACGCGCCTCTGCGTAGATAAATAAAGTTCATTTATTTCTTGCTCGTAGATACATCAAACCGCATGTCGACAGCAAGGTAAAAGTATTTATTCTTTTTTAAATAATTGGCTTTGATGCATTTCATTTCAATAAGTATGGATCTTTGTTTTACCCCTCATAATAGTTACACCCATATGATCTTCCAGCTGAAATTCTGAAGAAAGGGGGCAAGAAATAAGGGCAAAACAATTTCGAGAGATTTACGAGTTCTACAACAAGAGACAGGACATAACACAAAAACGCTACAAAGGACACAGGTATGAGGCAGAAAGTCAATCATTGGTGGATCTTCTTTGTCTCTGAAGTGCCAGTTTCCTGAGCCACTGGTTTTCTAATCGCTCACCACCAGTCTTGATAGCACTACGCCATTTGAGCCTGTCTTCAGCAAGATGCTCCCATTCAGTCACGTCGATGCCTAGGTCATTTAGGTCCTGTTTGGCTACGTCCTTGAAACGCAGTAATGGGCGGCCCCTTCCTCTTCTTCCATGGCGTAGTTCACTGAAGAGAATGTCTTTGGGGAGCCGTCCGTCGGGCATTCTCCGCAGGTGTCCAAGCCAACGCATTCGTCGAGTTTTCAGTGACTGGAAGAGAGAGCGGCTGCCCGCGCGCTTTAGCACCTCTTCGTTGGTGACTTTACCCCACCAGTTTGTACCCATGATGCGCCGAAGGCAGCGTAAGTGATAGGCATTTAACCTCTTCTCGTGGAGACGATTGAAAGTGGACGCTGCCCGTCCACTACGCGCTTGCATCTCCTGTTCGATGGATTGCTGATTATTCATGATGGAGCTGAGGTGTGCAAAGCTGTCCACTGTTCCGAGTTCTTGGTCATTAACAGTGATTGGCGATGCTATACCTTGGTGGAGAACAGACTTCTTCGTGATGATTACCAGCGCGAATTCTGCACAGGCAGCACTGAATTTGTCCAGCAGGCGCTGAAGGCCTTCTGCCAAATGCGAGACCAATGCAGCGTCATCTGCAAACAGGAATTTGAGTACAGGAATGGTTCGCACTTTCGTTTTGGCGCGTAGATGGGCAAGGTTGAACAGTTTCCCATCAGAGCGGGTGTGAAGGTATACACTGTCTTCATCCTCATGGGTGTTGAAGGCGTACTCCAACAGCACAGAGAAAAAGATGCCAAATACGGTAGGTGCCAGTACACATCCTTGTTTGACACCGCACCGTATGGGAAAGTTGTCAGACATTGAGCCATCAAAGGATACTGCGGCAGACATTTTGTCGTGGAGTGACCTTGTCAGGCTTAGCAGAGTTGATGGACACCCCAGTTTCTGAAGAATAGCAAATAGATCATGTCGACTGACCATGTCGAATGATTTCGTGAGGTCCACAAATGCAATGTGGAGAGGCTGGCGTTGTTCTCTGCATTTTTCTTGAATTTGACGCACAGAGAAGATTATGTCCACGGTTGAACGTCCGCTGTGGAAGCCACATTGCGACTCTGGATAGATGCGACTTGCTACTTGGCGGAGCCTTGGTAGGAGCACTCTTGCAAAGACTTTACCTGTGGCACTAAGGAAAGAAATGCCACGGTAGCTGTTGCAGTCTCCCTTGTCGCCTTTCTTGAATAGAGTGATGATTTTTGCGTCCTTCATTGCAGCTGGGAATTGTCCAGTGCGCCAGCTGATGCAGAGAAGGTTGTACATGTACGGGAAAAGACTGCTGTCACACTTGAGAAGGTCTGCTGGGATTTCGTCCGTGCCTGGAGCTTTTCCTGCATCTGTATGCTTCAGGGCTTCCACATGTTCTGACATAATCGGTGTGTTGTCCAGCTCGAACAACGTGTCGAAAGTGGGAGTAGAGTTGATGGCTCTTTCTGTTATGTTGCGCGGTTTGCCATATAGCACCGAGTAATGCTCCACCCAGCGTTCGAGCTGCTTTGTGGAATCGGTGATGAGCTCACCAGTGGTTGAATTCAAAGGAAAAATTTTCCTTGCATTTGGTCCAGTTGCCTTTCTGAGTCCACGGTACATCTCACGTAGGTTTCCAGAGTCTGCAGCGGTCTGGATTTCGTCACATTGATTGTTCCATTATTTGTTGGAAAAGTGCCGAGTAGCTTTCTGGAGTTGGCCACTGGCCTCTTTCAGATTTGACAAGGTGCTGCGCGTCGGCATGTTTACGTGTGCCCTATGAGCATCGTTTTGTGACAATATTATTGGTTCTAGGCTTTCTGCATTCGCTGCCATCCAGTCTTCTCGAAGTGGCCGTTTGATCCAGAAAGATGCAACTGCAGATTCGTGCAATGCAGTCTTCAGTTTTCCCAGCACACATCCGGGTCGACGGGGTCGATTCCAACGTCTGGGGCACTTCCTCTCAGTTTGGCTTCGAAAGCAGTGCAGAATGCTTTTATGTTGTCAGACTCTCTCATAGCAGCCGTATTGAGGCTGCGGCGTGGTTTTGGCTTCTTCGGCGCAGGTTTCTTCTTCGGGAGGTTGACTTGAGACAGGATGAGTGAGTGGTCCGTGTCACCGTCAGCTGAGTGGTAGGTTCTTGACCATTTGACTAGTCCAATGTCTCTTTTTCTGCACAATGCCAGGTCCAGCTGGTGCCAGTGCTTGGAGCGTGGATGTCTCCATGGGACACGTCGGCGCATCTTTTGCTGGAACCAGGTGTTGGCAATGCAGAGTTCATGTTGGCTACAGAGTTCCAAGACTCTTTGACCATTTTCGTTCATTTTTCCAATACCGAAGTGTCCAATGATGTCCGGCCAGGCAGCGTGGTTTGCACCCACTCTAGCATTGAAGTCACCAAGCAGTAGCAGGTGGTCATCGACTGGAATTCTATTCAGTGTCACATTGAGGCGATCATAGAACTCATCTTTGACGTGATCTTCACTGGTCAGTGTAGGAGCATAGACACTGACTAGATGAAGGGCCGAGGCAGCACAGTTGACTTTTAGTGTCATGATTCGCTCAGGGATTCGGGTCGGTGTGTCAACTGCATCTTCCTTGAGCAGTCTGTTAGACACTGCGAATCCCACACCGTGGATGCGGTCTTCTTCTGCTTTTCCAGTCCAGAAGAATGTAAAGTTCTGCTCTGTGATGGAACTTGTGTCGGCCAGTCTGGTCTCCTGTAGAGTGGCAATGTCAACTGCGAGATTGGCGAGTTCGCGATCTATTAGCGCGGTCTTTCGCGGAAGTCCTGGTCCACGGTGGTTCAGATCCGGATCCGTTGTGAAACCCGGGCAAATCTTGCAGATGTTCCAACTTTCAAGTCGGAGAGTGGTTGATAATTTAGTAGCAGGTGAGTGATTTACGTCCGCAGTTGCGTGACCACCCGATCAAAGCAGCGGACATGGCGAGGTAGCACCTAACTGACCAGGGGCTTCCTGGCTTGAGGTGGGCGGTAGCTTACCCATGGAGCTAAAAAGCCCCTCCCACCGTTGCAGAGGATCCGTAGCGCCCAGTAATGACGCCAATTAGACCAGACTTATAACTCGTAACTATCCTCCACCGCGTTTTTGGAGTGACCTCTCCGTCGTTGTACAAGCCCTGGGCAAAGAAGAACTCGTGCGTTGCCCAAGCGACACGAGGCAGACTTAACCAGAGCCGACATGCTCCAAGGAAAGACAAAGTCAATACATTGGTGTCGACTCTGGCTGCAGAAGATGGCCGTTGGCTCCTGGGGGAGCTCGTCCGCCCTTTGACAGGTCTTGTCTTTAATCCTGCGGGGTGTCCCCACGCCCTCCTCACCCGGGTTACCCCGGACCCCGGGGAGCCGGTTTAGTCGCCGACGACCCGACCATGAAATCAGCTAGCACTGGGTTACATGGTACCAGTGGGAGTCAGAGACACAGCTGACAAAGGGGGCAAGAACGTCCTACAATATTGTCACAAACTGTGCACAGTGATTTGGAAACAAAAATGAATGGTTATCTGACTGGAGAACATTAGTATTCGTCATACTTCCGACTAAGGCGACCCATCTGAATGCAGCAACAACCAAACTATCGCCTTAATTAGTCTTAGTAGTAAATAATATTAAAAATCGTATAAAAGCGGATGCAGAATAAGTGAAGTGCTGAAATAGCAGAGGAGCAAGCTGGTTTCAGACCAGGGAAAGGAACTCGAGACCAAATACTTAACCTAAAAATGCCACTTGAGAAGAAGCGGGAGGGAAGAACAAATTCTTTTATTTGTTTCATCGATTATAGAAAAGCTTTCGACACAGTGGTACAAGAAGTCCTCTGGAATGTGATGGCAGACATGGGATTGCCCATACACATAACTGATCTCGTCAGAAACCTGTGTATCTCCCAGAAAGCAGAAATAAGAACAACTCACGCAATGACAGACTTCTTTTGGATTGGCCAGGGTTTTAGGCAAGAACGCATATTGTCAGCTCACCTTTTTAATATATATGCCTAACAAGTAATGCGAGCAGCATTGGAAGATCCCTAGCAGGAATGAAAAAAAAAAAATTGGCGAAAGAACAGTCAACCTGAGGTACGCTGACGATGTAGTTCTGATTGCAACATGTATGCAGGAACTGCAAGATTTAACCAATAAGCTGTCAGCGAAGCAGCAGGACTCTTGATCAACCCCAGCAAAAAAAATGTAAGGAAAGTAACACAGGAACCAAATGACGAAAACCTAATTGTGGACAATCAAATTGCTGAAAAATATAGAAAAATTTAACTACCTGGGTGCAATTTTCATGAGTAAAGTAGAAGACACCAAAGAAGTAAGAGGACGTATTGCAATGGCAAAGAAAGCAATTGTTTCGCTAAACAATATCTGGAGAGACAGATCCATTTCACAACGTACCAAGAAACGACTTCTGGAAGCATTGGTATTCCGTATTCCCAATAGCAGCATGCCGAGCAGAATGTTGGTCTTGAAGAAAGTCGACAGGAGGAAAATTCTTCGTGTAAGCTGGGTGGACAAATGTACAAACAAACGGGTTCAGGAGAGGACTGGATCATGCCAAAAACTGCTGGACAGCATCAATGACAGGAAATTGCGTTTTGTGGGACATGTGGCCAGAACAACGGCCTAACAAAAGATCTGCTCTTTGGTACAATTCCTGGCAAAAGAGGACGTGGAAGACCAAAAAAAAGAATGTTAGACAACGTGAAGGACATCGTGGACATTAGCATGGCTAAGTTGCTCAGATACCTAAGTGGGGCAAAAGCGGGAGAAGGAGGACTTGGAGAGGAAGACGTGTTAGGTATTGCTTTTGATAATATAACAGATGAAGACGGCATTCCCCTTGAAAAAATCCGAACGTTTTAATATCTTCAGTGTATCAAAAATGAACAGGGCTGCATTGACAGAAAAGTGATCGTATCCACTCTTTTAAATGATCTTTGCTAAGGTTTTATTAATCTTATCAAATGTATCAAATGTATCCTTATTCCAGTTTTGTGGTCGCCGAATAGCTGGAGTAAGTCTTCTATCAACTGCAGTTATGCGGCTTAGGCCAAAGGAAAGCGATAGTTACCAAATCTTCGTCGACGTACTTCTCAAACCAAGATCACTCTACATTATGAGGTGAGTTGACTTTGTGATCCTCGTACTCGTAGAATTTCTATTGCAAGTTTGTGGTGAACTTTGAATCTCGTATTCAACGTTTCAAGCTGGCCATGAAGACGACGAAGCTCCACCAGATTGGTGATGTCAGGTAGATCCATTTCACTATTGTGATAGAGAGGCGTCTGTTCTGTAATAGAGATTGCTCTTAGAAGGAGATAAAAACATGGGTAGGAATCATCTCCCATCCTTGAACTTGCTACTGTTAATACGGATGGTAAACCACTGAATAGCGTGACGAGGATAATTTCCCTGTGCTTTTAAAAAGCAAAAATGCCTTGCCAAGACGACCTGCCACAAATGGACTGGCCATCCATCTGCCAGTTCTGGTGCACTCTAAGAGATATTTGAATCACTTTAGATGATCATGCGTTTATTAAGAGAAACAGAAAGCTTCGTTTACCACTGCAATCAGAGATTCGATAGAATGTAGGGACTGAGAAAATTTAAGGGATTGAAAAAGCACGATTATTATTAAACAAAGAAGTAAAAACCAAACAATCTAGTAGCATTTAGATCAACGGTAAGACCTTGGGAAAAGAACGCGATGTTCTGGAAGCGCTAAACCGTCACGTTGTTATAGTTAAGCCAAGTTTAGCAGAAGTCATTGGAACGAGATCAGCTGAGAACTTTTTGCGACTCATCATGCCAGTAAACCGTACATGACTGTTCCATAGAATAGAAAATGAATCTGCAATCAAGGCTATAGGTCAGTTGAAAAACGGGACAACTTCGTGCCGTTATAAAGCTACAGTAGCATGGGTAATACGCACAAGCGAAATCATCGATGGGTCCTCACGATGGATATATCCTTCATCACTCGTTATTGGCGTTTTCCCTGATGTATGAAAAGTAAGGAAGATTCGCCTCTATAATTAAAGCGGGATCTTTCTCCGTTAAGTCTATCTTTTCGAGGACACTTGAGCTACCAAATGGGTGCATGGGAGGAAATAGATTCAGCTGTCATCCGAAAAGACTGAATTTATGATTATAAGGGATCCAGTCAATGCAAGAAATCCAGACCTTCCAAAACTGTTAAATCCAACAAACTGTGACATAGAATGAGTCGAAAAACTGAATCTGTTGGTGTCTCGGCCGTTGGAAAACCTCCGACAAAGAAGGAGGTATGACAGGAGGAACTCCCCTACTAAGCAAAAACTTAAGTGAGGGTAGCACCACTGTAAATTAGCAATTATTTGGATAATGGACGGAAATGATTTTCAAAATTTCTTAGTTCAGGATTATAATTATTCAGATCTACAAAGAGCTTTGAACGAGTCTTCATTATTATTTCTAAACGAGAATCTAGGTGCAGTAATCTTGAGTATTTCTAGGAGTTCATTCCATAGAGTTCCTTCCTAACTCTATGGTTCATTAGACATTTCCCCTCATATACCGAATAGACTAGAAGCCATATGGAATAGCAATCTTTTGATTCCGGAATACATCGCCAGAATTAGACAGTCTTGTAACATTTACGAGTAAGTGAGTGCAAGGAAAAGAAATCATGCAAAAATAGGGTTTTATCTTATGGATTGATTCCTATACAAACACGTTAATTCGACAATGATCTTTTTGTAAAAATGTTATGTGGACAGTGCACACCTCACTATAATCAACAATTTCATTTGGCCAGTGCATCACTTGACTAATTGGTAACGAGGCTGCACACAAGAGTCACTCTGTATGGAATTGCCTTGTACCTTTAGGAACTCTGTTCGATACGACATGACGCATGAAATTCTACGAGACGAAGTTTCCTACTTTGGTAAAACGAAAGTCGAGCGTGGTCGGCGGATTGCAGTTATCATGCGAGAGGAGCCGATAACCTAATATGAGTTAGTGGCATCTTTGAGAGGAAATCATTTTGGGACAATCCTACTATCTTCAAAGACGCTAAAAAGTTGGAGTCGATGCGTACAACCCCAGTGTTTCAATGAAACTCTCATCGAACTGTCTTTCATATTGCTTTTTGTTGCCAACGTGCATTGAATGCTTGTAATGTTTCTCAAATATTGCCTTGATTGTTCACAAATAGTTGATACTGTAAGTAATTCAAGTACCATAAATCGAAAGGGAATACTGCCTTGTATCCTTTAATTGTTCGCTTTTGGCTTTTGCTAGTTTTTTAACGGCGAATGAATCCTAGTCCTTTAGAAGAATGGTGTAGGGCTTGATGAATGTTTCGCTTTCGGTTATCTTTTATTCTCGCTGCATTTATCGTGTGCCCGTTTTGCGGCAAGCATTTTCAACCCTTAGGCCGTCACAGTTGGTTGGCGCTGCAAAAAGAGACAGTCTAATTCCAGTGCACTGGACGAACGACCTATTCCAACGCTACAGGATGAGTCCATCCAAGTCTGCAAACGGATTGTGGTGAAATGTAGTTGCGGAAAGAGTGGAAGGGGGTAAAAGGAGTGAAAATGCATCAACGACGCTGCCGAGTTATAGAGGATATGGAAGAAGACCAATGGTCAGAATTTGAAATTCTCAACGATGACGTATATGGACCATGAAATGGCATTTTTTTTTATTTAGCCTAAGGCAATTATCTTTCCACCAACCGGCAACAGTTGAGATAGAGAACTCGTGTTTGTTCAGTATATTTATGGTGTTATTGTCACTTACATAAGGAGTAGTGTCATATGCATAGTTGCATGTATCGAGGGCCGCGTAGAGGACTCATGGGCCCTGGGTCAGAACTAAAGATTATTAGCAAGGCACACTATTTTTTTTCAATTGAGTTTTATTGGTTGGCCCCTATATGTATGGCCCTTCGGCTCAGTGACCCCTCTGACCCCCCTCTCCTCAGCACTTTCTGGCACAAGCATGAACAGACTTGAGGTAACTCAATAGAAACTGTGGTGCTGTGAGAAGAATATAACCACCCCTTAGTCGTTTCTGTTCCCAGCTCTATTCTAGTCCTAAATGGTAGCAACTGTTAGGATCCCATCTAAGGGCAAGTAGAATCTCCAAGCCCTCAATGGCAGAGCAGACAGAAGATTTCGCCAATGTAATAAATGGCTATACCAATGGAGGAGATTATGTTTATGCCATAACGAGATTCCTCTACGGCATGAACATGCCACGGCACAAGAAGAAGACTCAATGGCTTAGAAGGATGACGAAGGCTGCACCAGATTTCTAGATTCCATTGTCTTGGACCTCTTAGCTCTTTGTGTCAGCTCGAGAATCTATGTAAACTGCATGTTTCTAACTGCAATTCCATGTATATTTTAAACGATAACTCCCAACTGTACTAATACTATATGACTTCCATCGTTCTCTCCTTGGGAATGCCAGGGCGACGATAAATTTGGTTTTTTATATATATTTTGGAGGCTCAATACTAGAAATAATAGCATTATTGTCCTTCCTTCCTCCAGGTTTTTTTTGTTGTTTGGCGACTTTTTCTGGGCAGTGAACCGAATCATTCGATTGTTTGTGTCCAGCACTCTTCTTATTATCTTAGCTGCTCCAAGCACACCAATCTTTTCCAATAGAGATCTCATCTGTCTCATTAAGCTGGTCAATGTATCTCAAAGCTTTGCTCAATGTACCAAGAGCTCTTATGACGATTGGTATTATCACTGCATGCCTAAAGTCTACCACTTCTCTTCTAAGATAATCGTAATTTTCCCCCTCCTATTCTCTTTCGATCAAAGGGAGGGGCATGAATCATCAATGACTTTGCATTACTTTTTTTTCTTTCGTAGAGGGCAGTCTCAAATCGGTTATGATTCAACTTTGAATTTTGAAGTCCTATAGAATTTTTAACTTTCCATTCTCCAAGAGCCTTTGCAACATGGTCGCACCATACCATTTCTGTTGGCGCACCCAATCTTTGATGGTGCTGTTCCATAACAAAACGGTCTTTCGTAAGTGAGCTGTAGTTTTAGATTCCACATCCAGTCCAATTCTTGATTTCATCTTTCCACATTCTCATAGGTCTTCCGCGACATCTGAATCTCTTGCATTTCCGTTGGGTGAGGATTTATTGTCCTCTTTTCACGTCTGACCTGGTTTCCAAGGAACACTAGCTTCCTCTTCATGATTGTGACGATAAGGTGTTCTGGTGGGTCCACTTTTTCGAATTCCAAACAAAATCATTTGATTTTTTCTCTTTCCAGTTACTGCACAGCAGTCTTCTGTACCATTTGAACTCAAAAGCCGTCAACATCAGCATGCTCTTGATCATAAATACATTAATCTGATTTTGTATTTTAGATAGATTTAT
Source organism: Pseudorhiza aurosa (assembly GCA_964026355.1). Classification (NCBI taxonomy): domain Eukaryota; kingdom Metazoa; phylum Cnidaria; class Scyphozoa; order Rhizostomeae; family Lychnorhizidae; genus Pseudorhiza; species Pseudorhiza aurosa. Next base: position 707,926 of record OZ032123.1, read on the forward strand.
CTTGCTTTCCAAATATTTTAAGCTTAGCCAGTGCACTAGTGGCGGCATGAATTACTAGTTGTGTCATCAGTGATCGTTGCTCCTAGATGTTTCAATTCTTTTACTTGTTCAAGATTTTCTCCATGCACTTGGATGACGAGCTACTGGTTTACGTTTTTTCTCGTCACCATAGTTTTACTTTTCCCTGTGCTTGTTTTCTCCATACCAAACTTTTCTTGTTAAGTCTCGCAGTGAAGTATGTTAATAAACGTGAATTGCTGACAACGAGGTGGTTATCTTCCGCGAAGTGCAAGCTGTCTCTCAAGATCCCTGCACACTTGGCGCTGCCTTCAAAATTATCGAGATCACCCTACATTATTCTCTCCAGGAGCAAGTTAAAAAGGGTTGATGAGAGGATTCAGCCTTGTCTAACTCCTACCGTACTCTTAAACCAGTCGCTGTATGCATTTCCAAGGAAGACCGTTGCTATTGCATTTGAATATAATTTGCAAGATGAGTCTTATCATTCCAACCCCGAGGTTATACTTCTTCAACGTATGCCAGATCACTTCATGCCATACCCGATCGAAGGCCCTCTTGAAGTCAATCAAGTTCTGATACACCCCAGATTGGTGGTTTCAGCTTTCTTCACAGATGATCCGCAACTTAAGAATCTGCTCCACTGAGCTTAGGTCTTTTCTAAAACCCACCTGTGATTCAGCGGGAATTTCTTCATCCTTTGAAGTTATTTTATTCAAGATGATTTTAGGCAACACTGCTACTGTGACTTATCAGACTGATCCTTCTACGGTCGCTGGATTTCTTGCTCAGCATCTTTTTCGGAATTTGTATCATAACGGATGAAGTCAATTGGCTTGGCCTTGTCTCAGTTTCCAGGATGTTGTTGCAGTGCATCCATAGCACAACTATGATTGAATCTCCTCCAGCTTTGATAAGTTCTCAACTATTGCTCTCATAACCCAGCACTTTGTTGTCTCTTAGATTGTTGATAGCTGTTTCTACCTCTGGTCTCTGAGTCTTCGGATCTGTATCTCCTTCGCCCACTTCTTCCAGGATGGTCTTATCTATATCAATACGTGGTAGATGAGTTCTACTCATCGTCCGGGCAGTACAACCACTCTACCTTTTGTGCGTTCAGCGATTGTCACTTTCAGCTCTAGGGTAGAGATACCGGCGCTTGTGGTCGGTATGTCATTATGAACAGGGACTACAGGATACTGATTGGCTAGTCTGTTCCCTGGCTATACCTGAGGGTATCGTTGGAAAATGTGCACTGCAGGCCCCGCCGCCAGATAGTACAGAGGCCCAAACCCATTGGTAGCGCATTGGGAGGCTGCCCCATCAGCTGATGCACAATGCCGGACTGCCTGCTATGCCACTTCGCAACTGGAGCCAGTCGCAGCTCGCAGCTCTGCGGAGCCCTTTTGAGGCCACATGATAGATAAGGGAACTCTCAAGGGCATTCAGATTACCGCTACAACTGTCATTTTGACTGTTCCAACCACCACTCACCATTCTTCTTAAAATGTCTTGCAAAACAGAAAACAGCTCAACTGCAGTGACTAATATGGCACCTAAACTCCTCCATCTCATTCTGCAACATCCATGGACTATCTTCCAACATCAACTCAGTACACCATCATATCCAATCCATAAACCTCGATGCAATCCTCCTCACTTAAACAAAAATCTCTCGTTCTAACGACAATACCATTCTCTCTCTCTCTCCTCATCTCACCTGCCCAGGTCATTAGCTGTCTTCCTCCTTCTTCCCTAATGGTGGGGTTTGTGCATATATTCATTCTGATGTAGAGACCGAACACCTAAAAAATTTCACCTTTCTAATCCTGGTGTTCAAGGCATCTGGTTGAAAATTTCTCTTCCTCACGCTACAAAGTACATTTGCACACGATACCGCCCTCAAATAACCATTGGCCAGCAAGTTCTGATTTATATGGGTGAAGGGTTTCTTCGTCTATCAATTTTTCCCAGTCCAAACGACGTATCCGGTCGATGGAAGGATCTTTTCTTAGGCCTATTCATTGCCAATTGGAAGCGCTTTTCTATAATGATGAGGTCAATCTGATTATGTGTTTTACCATCCGGTGAATGCCAAATTGTTCTTCTAGAAGCTTGTGGTAGTACAGAGTGTTGGGGCTTTGTATAGGCCACCATAGCCTTTCCTCAACATAACCCACTAAAAAAACGAGTATTTGCTATTACAAGTAGTAATCTGAAGCCTCTATTTTTGGTATTGCCAACGCCATATTTCCCGGCTGTGCCTTTCCAGAATTGTTTCTATTTTAAACCAATTTTCACATCGCAGTTGCCTTGATTGATCAGAAATTCTTTCTTCAGTTCTTTTTACCAATGAGTCTTTCAATTTCTTCATAGAACTCGTCAATCTCTGTATCTTCATCTGCGACTGGTGCGTATTTCTAGACTATGGTCAGATTGCGAGGTTTAGCTGCCATTCTGACTGATTATTCTACTAGAGGTTGGAGTGCACTTCATAAATGCCAACTGCTCTACGATGATTCATTTAATTACCAGTATGCAAAATTTTATTATTACCCGTCCAGTGAGCTTCCGAGAGGCTAAGAACGTTCCACCTGATAGTGGAGATCTCACTAATGCATCAGTCTTACCTTTTTCTTTGAGTGGTCTTACAATCCAAGTACCAATACATAAGTTGTCCTTTGCTGGCCTGGCTGTCTTTGTTCATTGACTAACAGTAAGCCACTTTCTATTGTCTCCCCTACGAGCAATTGAAATTGAGCGGCCGTTTTTATCATAGGCCCGACCGATCTAGTATGAGATTTTGATTTTTATCATGTTCATTGGTGATTCTCCGGCAGGCACTACAGTTGGTGCGGATTTCCCCTCCAGTAATAGCGCAATGGGTTGCTAAAGAACCTAGACATCACCAACTGTCGACTCAGAGGATCTCTGTCATGGGTCCAAAGACTGTCATAGGTCCGAAGACTGTCATAGGTCCGAAGACTGTCATGGGTCCAAAGACTGTCATAGGTCTATCCAATACCCTGCTGCCAGCACCGAGGGTGAGTAACCCGGTTGTGCCAAATCCTATCTTGGTGTAGGTGCTGTTGGCGCCTAGGAGCTCATCCGCCTTTGACAGTGCCCACACACCCTGCTCACCTAGTTACCAAGGTAATCAGATGGGGGAGCCGGTTTAGTCGCCAAATACCCCACCATAAAACATGTATTAGTTGTTTACATAGTATAAGTAGCAGGTAGAGCCTGACCTGACCACTTTTGTACCAAATCGGATGATTAATACAGCCATGATATTTATTGTTTTGATAAAACTTCCACCATTTTGCTTAAATTTTAATATTTTGATAACCTTCTAACCCGTCTGAAATATTCTCTCTTCAACTTCTCCTTCATTTCTTCGTACTTTACGCTATCAATCTTTAATATTATTTGATATTTTTACCAAATTTCTTCAAGAACTTTTACAATTTCCTTTTCTAGCATAGGGAGACGATCGCACTTCACAATATTTCCACTCTTCATGGTTAAGATTGCACATTCTCTGGTGCTAAAATCCATTCTGATGTCACTGCTAAATGCCCTCACTGTGTTGTCAAGTGTATATATTTGGTTTTCACAATAGTGATAATAGTAATAATAATACTTTCAATTATTTTAGGACTGTAGCCCATTCAGCAATGCTGGTTTACAAGGGGTCATCCATCTTCAAATAAACTAATTTAACAAAATGGCGCTATATAAGAATTAAGTTACAAATTTTCATTAATAATAGAAATCCCAGAGCAAGGCAAAGCAACAAAAGCAACAAAAAGAACTGAAATAACTATTTAAATAGCTACTTTAAAAGATTTTACAGATGGCGCATTTTTCGCAGCAGCTGATAAACCGTTCCAAGCTTTTGCTCCCCTAAATTAAAATCAATTTTGCCCACTACTGATCTTTTTTAAAGGCAGTTTAAGATCACTTTTAGTATTTCTTAGAGCTCGCGAAGAGCAGTGAGAGTTGCGAGTAAACATATTTTTTAGATGTAATGAAGCAAGGTCATTTAGGGATTTATACGTCATAACAGCTACTTGGTAATCTATCAATTCTCGGACAGGTAAGTCAAAGATTTGAGAGCAGTGGTTTGCTTGAGGAATCAAATGGGCTATTGGTTATGATTCTAACAGCCGATTTTGCAATTTTGACAGTTTATCTAATTACGTTCCACTACAGCAGCCACAAACTGAAGAACAGTATCTGAGATGGGGCTCCACTGTGCTAAAATATAGGCATTTGAAAGATGCTGTGTAAGGAAGTTCTTAACATGTTTCAGAAGGCCGACCCCAAGCGAAACCTTCTTTATGACAGCATCAACATGCTTTTTTCCAACCCTGATGTCTGTCAATTTGAATTTCCAAGTATTTGGTATCTTCTACGGTTATAATTAGTGCATTTTATATTTTAAGATCAAATTCACCTGTCAAACCTCGTTCTTCCTGAGGGGTAGATATAATCATGAAATGTCTTTTTACGATATTTATGGAAAGTTTGTTTCCCATAAGCCAACCATTTTGATAATCCAAATCTTTATCTAGGGTCATATTCAGCTGGTGTAAGGTTTTCTCATGGAAAGAGAGACTCGTATGATCAGCAAATATATAACCGAGCAATTTTTTATTGCTGTCGGTAATCATTAACTTATACAAGGAAAAGCAGAGGACCGAGACAGGAGCCTGCAGTACTCCAGTTTCTATTATTAGTACCTGGGAGTCTTTACAATTTACCCTACAATATTGCTTCCTTTCTAAGAGGTATGAATGAAAGTATTGAAGCTCCCCGTTCTGAACTCCGTTGCGTTTGAGCTTATTTCACAAAAGTGAATCGTTGACGGTGTCGGAGGCCTTCTTTAGGTCTACGAATACGACACCAACCAGTTTGCTGTCATCTAGCGTCGAATACCAGTCATCTGTGGCTTTTTGAAGTGAAGAAGCAGTTAAATGGAGGATCCTGAATCCGGATTGACTTGGTGATGAAATATCATCCTCATTAAGATAAATTGGTCGCATGCTAGTTTTTCAAATAGTCTTGAAAGGATCGGCAGACTGAGATCCGTCTGTAGTTAGATCTTTCAGTTGTTTCACCGTTTTTGAAAATCGGAGTTACCCGGCCAATTTTCCGTGCTTCTCGAAATTTTATATTCATAATTGAGACATTAAACATCTTCGCAAGAGAATCACAAATATGTTGTAGTGCAAGTTTAATAAAAAAAGCTAGAGATTTTGTCATTACCAAAACTTTTGGTAGTTTTAATTTACCTATTGCAATTTCAACGTCAGTGGATGAAATTTCTTCGAAATGGAAACTTGATCAATCTGTATTTATCGTGTAATCGCCATTTATTAAGGTGTTAGGGATATCCGGAATATCTTTCACCAAGTCTTTCCCTATTGAGAAAAAGCAATCATTCATCGAGCTCGCAATTTCATCATTGCAGAATGCTTCGACTCCGTTTAGTATTAGTAGGTTGAAATATTTTGTTTGAGCGCTGGTTGATAGTTTCCCATGTTCCCTTAATAGTGCCTTCTGTAGTGATTATCTCTACAGAGAAATGCTTTTTTTAAGGTGTCTGTTTAGTGAGGTGACTTGGTTTCTCAGACTTTTACAAGTGGTCATTAGATCTACGATCTACAGACCTGTTTTTGATAGCGTCGTTGAAAGAAAAAAAGATGCCTACGGTGACCTCCGGCCTCCCCTTGTCACTATCGGCCCACACACAGTGTAGGCCCGTTAGTCCAAACGAACTAACCCGAACGAGCCCTGTCGTTCTAAATAGGTGTAAACAGTTACATTAGGCAATAGCAGAAAAGAGGAATGAACTCCCCCCGGCCCTTTGCCTCTCGTCGAACCACACGTCCTTCGGTGCTGTGTCTCTCGTGGAACCACGCGTCCTTCCAGCACGAGCTTTTGCCGGTTCGAGAGGGAGGGAAATCCATGCGCGCGTGCGCATATCACCGTCATTCCAAGATGGTGGCAACACCATGATGGCACCACGGGGAATCCCACAACATCTCCCCCAGCTTTACAAAGCTACATACTTGGCACCTAGTACTTATACCAGTCCAAGTACCGAGGACGCCGTTTCACACGCTGCGACCTCCTAGGTGAGAACTGCTCCTCAACACCCAGCTCGTCATCTAACTCCGACTGAGTCTCGTCAGTCTCTCCAAGAACGGCACCCTGACTTGGTTCCCCTGGAAGATCGTCCCCCCCATAGGGCATCTCAGGCGCTTCTTGGTCGATGATCTGTTCAGAGAAACCAGTCTCCCCCAGATTCCCATAGACAGGGGCACCAGAAGGGACTTCGCCTTGGTCTTCAGCTGCAGGCCGGCCCCTCAACCCGTCTGCATGCATACAATCAAGTGGGCCTCTATGGACAACAGGACGACGCTGCTTCCTGATGTCCCTCACATGCCTCGGCGTGCCATCCACGCAAACTGTATGCTTGGACACGATCCTGGTCACCTTACCAGGCATCCACTGCTTCGTGCATGAAGGTGGTGACAGCTTCACCCAGACTTCATCGCCAACAGCGAACGCACTCTCTGCAGCTTCGTCTCCAGTGGGAACAGTACCATCAAAAGGTATTCTCCAACGGTACCGAAATAGCTGATTCGAAGGAACAGAGCTCTCCTCCGTTTCCTTCCGAGGTGTCACATTGTACCAAATGTGGCCTCTTCAGGAGTGATTTCTCCCCTCTTCACAATCCTCTTGATTGTCCGGTGATTTCTCTCAACAATTCCATTGCCACCCGGGGCGTACGCAGCCCGGAATCGCAGAGAAATCCCCCACTTGTCCGTGAACTGAGCAACAATTTGCGGACCTAAACGCCGTCGAGTTATCCAGCAACAACTCGTCACACGGCCCTCGCTCAATCACGACACTACTTAATTGGGAGACAATGTGCGTTGCAGTTTCAGTCTGCAACGGACGCCAGATAGCGACTCTCGACGGGCCACAATCGACCATCGACTGATAAAAGTGATGACAATAATGAGTTACATCAACTGCAACTCGACACCAATTGTCCTCGACGGCCAATGTAGCCGGCGAGACCATATTCTCGCCCCGCAACGCAGGGTCAATTCGCTGGCATGCCTCACATCCAGCCAAATCTCGTTTTACCTGCTGACGTGACAGACCACTGTCTATCTGTCGAGCAAGAAAGAGGGTTCTATCGATGCCCAGATGGTGAGGCAAGTGTGCCGCCCAAATGGCATCCTCGGGGCTTTCACCAGTGACGATAGCTGCAACTACATCTGCAGCCTCTTCACCAGCCCCACGGTACCCAAACCATTTCTTAGGTACCCTGGTCATGTGATCAGCCTTGTTTTCTACCGAAGGTACAACACGAACTGTCACATCAAGTTCATACTCAGTGATTACATCGCCAATCACTCCCAGACGGCGCTTCACGAGCATCTCTGCGACGCATTTCGTACGAACTCTATTACGCTTATCGATGACACTGTTCATCCAGCTGACAACCGTCAGTGAGTCAACCGCCAGCGTAAAGGCTTCGAAGCCCCACGCTATGGCCAAGTTGACACCACGACCGACGGCCTCAAGCTCCGCAACATTAATTTGCGAATGGTCTGACTCTTTTCTAAGACATGACGCATCCTCCACAATGTTGCCATCGACCTCCAGGGCCACACCCAAGCCAAGTGAGCTGGCATGTGTCCAGACCGTCACAGCACCACGTGGATTCACTTGCCAGACACCCCTGACTGGGTCGTCAAGACGAGCTCTTTTTAATAGCTCTCTTGACAGCTGGACGACAGAATCCTCAACAGGAGAGTCCCAGCGTCCACCACTCCCCAAGCGCTTCAGGAAGCTACAGTGCATACGTAGCCGCCCAGCTACCGGGTAGTGGCCAACCAGACAACTGCACAGCTCCCGCTTAGTCAACCCCTTCGTTCCAAGGTTGATGTCAGCAAGAGGCGATCCCCTTGTCATCTGCAGATTTCTGCCGGAGTACTCGTTCAGAGCGATACCCAACAATCGCCCTCCATTAAGGGCCTCCGGCTCTTTAGTCTCGAGTCCATACCTGGTGAGGTGAGCACGTACCTCATCAACACCAACTACAGACTCCTGCACCACTATATCATCAATATAGTGATCAGTTCCTCGACGAACCCTGTCGTCCATCGACAACACCTTGCGGAGAATGGATGTCATGATTCTTGGTGCACAAGACAACCCAAACCCCAGGCGTGTCAAGGCATAGTCCACCCCTTTATGCCTCACAATCTGGAACTTCCATAGGTCTTTGGATATATGGATCTGCAGATACGCAGACTTCAGGTCGACCAACTTCAGTTCGCCCTGTAGCTGCCTCCATCTCCTGACCTTCTCGCCGCACACTGCGACCATATCATAACCAGTATGACACTCGACAAAGTCATTCAGTTCACTGTAATCCATGACTGGTCGCACTTTGTCCTTGGTTTTCTGAAACACAGCTAATAGGGGAATAACCCCCTTAACAGGACCGTCCCATCGCTTCAGCCAGCCCTTGGAAATCCAACTTTCCAACTCAGCACAGTAGCGCTCGCGCACATGAGGTGCCTGAGAGCACTTGTACTCTGACAGCCGAGTTTGGAGTCCCTCTTGAGACTTCCCAGACCACTGCCAGCTTACAGTCCACTGACCGTCCGCGAACTCAACGGTGAAATCTGGGTCCTCGACTCGGAGCGACCTGGAGTCACCTCCCGACCATTTCTGGCCCACCTTGCTTACCCCGGTGGCAGCAACGGCACGAGCCCCTTCCGGAGAAGGTGCTCTACAACAGCCTTGAGGGTAAGGCTTACCCCCATCGAACTGAGTATTTGGAGTCCAACTCTCTCCTGACAGTAACACCACCCATGTGATCGATGGCATCACCACCAAGTAGACAGTCAACACCAAGGTTACCCAGCTCACTCATCACCGGTGCAGTCACTCCAAAGCAGTGCCCCTGCAACCCGATGACAACCCGACATTCGCCTCTCCCATGAGAGGCTTTGCCATCCACAGTCATTACTGCTTGTCCCGGCCGTAATTTACGGCACTCCACCACCCGCGGACTCACAACAGTTCGCTCACTCCCAGTGTCAACAAGACACCAGGAACAACGACCATTCAAGATCGCACGAACGACCGGCATGCGGCTACAGCTAGTCCTCCCAGCCGCCCCAGACAGTATCAAACTGTCCCGTGGTGCGGAGGCACCACTCAAGATCCCACTGGATCTCAAGGTCTCACTCTGGAGGATGGGCCGCCCCGGTCTCCATCCTCCGAGTAAAAATACTGCTCATCTAGAGCACCGGCACTGGCTGGGGACATAGTACAATCCCTCACCAAATGCCCCGTGCTTCCGCAGCGGAAACACTTGGCCTTCCTCTTCACGGGGGCCTTCTCCTTACTTGTGGCCCTTCAAGGGGCACCATTTTACATGGTGATCCCTGCCACAACGGTAACAGCCTGAGCTGCTACCCTGCTGCTTACCAGAGGCATTATTAACGACGGCAGAGACGGTGCGTCCCTCTACTTTCCTCCGCGAGGCCAGACGCTCTCGCACTCGGGTCAGCACTGACCCAAACTCTGCAGTACACGCCTGCTCGTGCGTCACCGCCCACTCGTAGATGGAGGCTGGTAGACCCTCAAAGAACTTGATTCTAAAGGTCAAGTCAGTGCGGGTCAGGCCCACCCTATCACGCAGCCGCTCTAGGCGACCCAGGTAGACGTGGACTATTTCACCGGCCTCAAGCCTGCAGTCGACATACCTCCGCCATGCCTCTTGCCGAGGCATAGCATACTCGGCTGTCAACACAGCCTTCACGACCTCCCAATTGGAGGCCTCGCTCACCTTCATGCTGCTATATACTTGCGCAGCACTGCCAGCAAGCAAATAGGTAAGGAGCTCGGTGGGCACTATGCGCTCCACCCCACACATCCTCTCGTAGGTTGCAAGCCGTTGGGCAATCCCAACGTTACCATCATCAGCAAAAGGAGATAGCTGGCGATGAATTTGGTCCAGAAACGGACTACGGGCCTGGTTGAGAATGCTAGCCAACACGCTAGCATCAACCACTATGCCCCCTCCCCCACTTGGGGGGCCGCAGCCACAGCTGCCTGTCTCTCAGCAGAAACGCCAGTATCAGACTGGCCAGCTCCAGAGGAGCCGAGGGTTCCCTTCTTGGAATCCCCCGGGAGGCTTTCGGCTCCTTCACCCCTCTTTGACATAAAGTAATAAAGAAAAACAAAAAAAAACAAACACGGCTGGGATAGCTTGCTGTTGAAAGTAAAAATGATGCCTACGGTGACCTCCGGCCTCCCCTTGTCACTATCGGCCCACACACAGTGTAGGCCCGTTTGTCCAAACGAACTAACCCGAACGAGCCCTGTCGTTCTAAATAGGTGTAAACAGTTACATTAGGCAATAGCAGAAAAGAGGAATGAACTCCCCCCGGCCCTTTGCCTCTCGTCGAACCACACGTCCTTCGGTGCTGTGTCTCTCGTGGAACCACGCGTCCTTCCAGCACGAGCTTTTGCCGGTTCGAGAGGGAGGGAAATCCATGCGCGCGTGCGCATATCACCGTCATTCCAAGATGGTGGCAACACCATGATGGCACAACGAGGAATCCCACAACAGACAGCTGCTTTACCTAAATTGTCCCTGTAGCGAATAAGATTCTAAATTTTTTTTTGAGGTCCACAGACAAGTTTCTCAATTACTCTAATTCCTCTGTATGGGGCGCATGCTGACCAATCAAGGAAGTAAGAAGGGATGAACATTTGAAAACGATAGTGTCTATGTCAGTCGATGATGTAACGACATGGTCCCAGTTTCATTCATCGAGTCTTCCACTCAAATGTACTTTGAGGGAAAGTGGTTGCAGAATCGGTTACGAGGCGACAAAAATGAGTCGAGATCACTTTTGGAGGTCGATGTCCATGGACACCACCGTGGAGGCTTCTGCATTGTCCCCATGGTCTCAGTTAAATAATGCAACATCTTCCAGGAAATCCTGGTGGAAAAATTTTTCATAATTCATGAAACAACTAATTGGCTCGCCTGGGGTCTATAACAAGCAAGAGTTATAAACAGTTAAGCATGCGGTGGTCTTATTTCAATGCATATTAGCTCTAGGTTATGATCCGGTAAATCACCTCTTACGAGAAAATTGAGGTGATCTTGAAGATAAACAGCTACTCCACCTCCTTTAAGTACTTTCCCTACGAACATGCTTGTTCCAATGCAGATGATTTATCTTGAGTATTTCTCTTGCCTTGTTCCTTGCTTTAACGGCTCTCCAAATGAAAGCCAATGCTAAAATGAGATGATACACTGTCTCCCTGAAATATCCCTATCTTTACTTAACTTCTTCAAAAACACTTTTGCCTGATGTTAAGTCAGTTCTCCAAGTAATAGATGAGATAGATGAGGCGAGGCTGCCGGCTGAAAATAAAAAGATTGATATTTCGGTCGTAACTGAAACAAAAATAGACGACAAAGTGGAGGATCTACTTATAGCCATCGGTGGTTATCCCCTTCAAATATGTGGTAGGAATAGATATGGGGCGGTTCAGCACTTGACATATATATGGTTGGTAACCTCCACGCTGTTCAGTTTCTTGCTTTGAATTTCCTCATGAAAATTTAAGGCAATTTTATTTGAGAAAAGATGATACCAACTGTGACTTTCCTTATTTCTCTACCACCGATGCTAATCTGAACAAAATTTCCCATGTGCGAGAACTGTATGACCTTTTCAGCATGAGTCAGGTTTCCAAAGAACCTACTAGTATCACTATTGAAATATCTGCTACAGTTGATCATATTACAATCGCAAATCTGACTCTAATCGCTGATTCTAGAGCATAATTGATTTGTCTCAGTGATCATTCCCTTCCCCCATGCGTTGGTACCTTGAATGTGAAATTTCCTCGGCTGCATTCTTATCATTGTTTACTCTAGGTCAGGTTTTGTTTAGGTTTCATTCTTTACTTGTCACTGGACAAACATCGATAACAGCTACTCTTAGGTGAAAGTGCTTAATCCAGTATAAAGATTCGAAATGTTTTTTATCATTGTCATTATTCATCATCTATTACCTCAGAAAGCCCCACGGAGGGGTGATAAGAGAACACAAAATTACAACATCTAGACAATTAAGTAGTTTTTATATAGTGGGTTCCCTATCTAATGTATTTACTGTGAACGACTTATATCGCCGGCTCTAGACATTGACGAGGAAGACTGTTAACAGCTAGGCCAGAATGTTCTTGAGAAGCATGTTCCAAAATTGCAAAGACGATGAATCCACGGCTTTGCTTAATAGCAGTTATTTAAAACTAATTAAGACAAGAAATAACTTGAAAATTAAAGTTGTTAGAAGGAAGTCTAAGCTTTTAGTGCCTTACTGACCTCAATATTTTATTGCGTATTTTTAGATTCAGTTGCTAACTTTGACCTTCTAAGGCAGCTTGCTTTGGCTTGGTTGAGATAGTCATTGATCGTGCTTTGGCCACCTTCATAGACAGCTTATTACCCTTCAGACATGCCTCTAAAACCTCTAGTTCTTTACTCAATGCCACCTTTAGGTTAGAAAAATAACAATTTTTGAGGCTGATACAAGTTTCACCACCCCAACATATAGACTTTTGCATCATTGATGACATTGGAGAGGTCATTGATATATATTCGAAATAAAAGGGGACAAAGACATGAGCCTTGCGGAGCTCTTAAGCTACACCTTGGGCACTGAAAGTTAGGAAACTATTAATGCCTAAATATTCGTACAACTGGTCATAGATTACCTTTTCAAAAAGCTGTGATACTATAGGTAGAACAAAGATCGGTAGATAATAAGCCTCCAACGTTAAAAATGGGGTCGACCTAGCAATTTTCCTCTTAGCGAAAAGCTGCTTGCTTGTATAGACGAACTGATGACTTGTTCATGCAGGGCGTGGGACCTTTTAAGAATTAGGTCTACAGTATTTTATTAATTCAACTGCTCCTGCGACTGAGCATCCTAGCATACAGATCTCTGCGGCTGTTGGCCATATCCATGCGGTCATGTCCGTCCAGCCGCCGTTACTGTCCGTGCTCGTTGCCGTCATTTACCAGATTGTGCTATGCAGCCTGACAGAGGCCAGTCACAAATGATGTATAACAGTTTAGCTGACCCTGGTGAAGACATAACTCTAGAAGACTGAGTTACGTCCATGGGTACCTACTGATAACAACAATGGAATCATGCAGAGAAACAGAAAGAAAAAGAAGAATCCCTCTTGGTTGGCAGGATTTCCAAAGGGTAAGTTCCATCTTAAGATCTACGAGAGTCACTCAACAAATGAGATTAATTTTCTTTAATTTTCTCTTCTGTATTTTATTCTTTATTTTTCAAGATAGTCTCCCAATACTATGAAACACTTTTCGCATCTGTGCACATGCTTTCGTATTCCCTTAGCGTAAAAATCTTTGGATTGCCATCTCAACCAGTCACTCAATACTTTCGACTTCATTGTCACCTTCAAAATTCGTGCCTCTCGTGAACGCTTTCAAGGGATCAAACAGGGGAAAGTCTGAAGGGGCAAGGTTTGGGCAGTAATGGGATGGTCATTGACTGATTCGAGCATCGTATGCCTCCCAGGCCTGTCTTCATCCTCAACACTTCTCCGTCCTTTTAAATCAATTTAGCCCATTTGCCGAAATTTTTCGGCCGAAAAAAGTGGACCATACACATTTGACATTCTCCTATGAATTTCAACTGGTTTTGCACCTCTCACCAACTAAAAACTTGATAACTGACCGCTGTTATACCCTGAAGCATGCTTCTTGGTCAGCCATCTTTGTTAATCGCCAAAACTCTCAAAGTTCTTCGTTAAATTGTAAAAGAAATTATATCTATGTGAAAAAGAAGTCAAACAAAAGAATAAAGAAAAGTCAGCTTCTATCTGTTTTAGAAGTCCTTATTCCGAAAAATTCCCCTGATTTATTGAACTACCTCCGTGAAGCATTGCTTGATTACAAAATAACGCTCCTTATCTGGCTGCAGTTAAGGATATTCTATAATTTTTTTTGGTGACATGGCCAATAATGTAACTACAGAGAGTGCTTTACTATAGAAATTCCCCTCTATGCGAATGAGGCATTTATTTTTTGTCCCCTGCTGTAATTTTTCACTCCTGTCCATTTGCATGTATTTTAGAAAGAGCTTGCATGTAGTAGAATTTTCAAATCAATATGCACTGAAACATGTCTCTGTATGGAGTTGCCCATCTGTTCTAACCTTTCACAGGACAAGATTTCAGTGATTCCATGGCGAAGCACAAGGAAAATTTCCGCTTGTGTATATGCAGAGAGACGTAAGCTCTTCATAGTTTATGCCAATTTAAAATTAGCAGCAATCTGCATTAATCCCATTAGATTATTGCGAAAGAAAGTGGAAGTGAAAGTCCTTCCCTCACCAAATTTGGTGAATGGGTTGGCACCTATCTCCGTTCCATTAGCCACATAGCTGTGCAATGCAGTGAATGCTACGGTTGGGGCTGGCCATCTGGTAGCACTGTGTGTTTCACTCCCATGCTCTTTCCCAAAGTGCTGAATGCTAAGCAGGGAAATAGCACGTTCCATTTTTTGGTATGACTCTTGCGCAGTTGGATGATGTAGCGGGCATAGTTGTTAGAGTACAAGAAGGTCTCAGGTTGTGTTCCACACTTGCGCCCATTTTGATATGCCTTCTCTTTTCACATAGCAGTGAATAGGTACCTAGTGTGAAGCAGGGGGTTTGGAAGTGTGGCAAAGAGTGGAGATTGTCTTCTCTACCTCACGATGCAGTTGTGGAGGATGGTCCTTTCTAAAGTCCCCCCCTCATCTGTCGACATTGGGACTCAGTTTTGAATCCCTTTAGTTTTTGCGTTGCAGGGTAACTATTTATGTTGTAAGGGCACCACGATAGATTTACGCATCTAGGTAAGGTCTAAATCAAGCCTCAGATTGAAGTCTTTAGTCATATCTTCTTTGACCCAGCATTTAGTCAATTTAAGGCGATTCAATTAAATCAAAAAAATTTGCTTGACGTCGCAAAATTTCGGTATGGAAAATATCGAATGTAGATCATATATGCGTCTTCACTTTGAAGCAGACCGGCTGTGATAGAGTCAACTTTATGACCCCATCATATCTTCTGTTGTCCCCCCGATTTGTAAACCTCAATTTTCTATAGTCGTTTTCTCCACGCTTCAAGGCTGGTGGCAGTTAGAGTGCACTTGTGTCTGGATTGTCCTTACTCCTTTGTTCTCGTCAGCTTTTACCACAATCAACCAATGAGAACTGTTTGCTATTGTGTTTTAACTGAATGATGATAACCAATCAGCATTGTCCTTTATTGTTTGGGTTCTGAATAACATGGATGCAGCCTCGGAGACTGGTGTCAAGTACTGTACGATGATCCTTGAGATGACAAATTCGTTGACAGTCGAACACAGCATGTACGCCTCTAAGGGCAAGGGAAGCACAAATAGCGTACCATCGGAGGCCGAAGCCAGCGAAAAGTAAGCCAGTTCGTTTGTTTTCTCGTCGAGATTACGCCCAGGACTTGCTTCTGCTGTGATCTAACTACATGTCTTAATAGCTCGTTGACTTCGGTGACCGCAGCACCTGCGACGAGTACAATGGGCCGTAGTCCATTTCTACTGTTCCGGCTTTGTAATCAAACAGCGATGGTCGATTGAAATCGGCAATGCTTTCTTCTTGGCATTCTAATCTTCCTCTCCAAAATGCTGAAGTATGTTGTGATTTTTTCTTTTCAGATTAGCGTTGTATGTCTATGAATATCTGCGGCATGTTGGAGCTCCCAAAGCTGCTCAGACCTTCTTAAGCGAGGTAAGTCATACTGCTTTCCAACTATTTGTTTTTGTTTACAGTTCACAGTGTTTGCCTGTGTTTGTGATTTCCCGCGATCTACCGTAAACTGTGGCCGTTTATGAATTTTTCACACATAATCCAATAACTTCAATGGCCTAGTGTCAATAAAGCTTCGAAATCGATATGCTGCGATTGCTCATGGCGACTCGGCAGCGCTCTCTTCTTATTTATATGTTCTTGTCATCATTTCTTTTTTCAGATACGATGGGAGAAGAACATTACTTTAGGAGAGGCACCCGGCTTTCTGCATGCTTGGTGGAGGTAATATTAGGAGACGCTTTGTCACTGAATATTCTGCTTGTTATCGCATTTCGTCAAGAATCATTTTCGGTTCACTTACAGGAGGGGTCTTCCCTTGCTCTCTAAAAGCTAGCAGTAGTTCAGTGGAGCAAGGCACTGTTTGGGTCATGGCTGTGTATGTTTTGGAGGCAGAGAATCAGACTTTTAGCTACGAATGCGTCTGTGTTCGCGATTACTTGCTATTTACTAATCTTTCCCACAAATTGATGTGAAAGCTCATGTATCTGTAATAGTCTCACCCCCTGGACAGCTAAAATAACTGTTTGAATGCAGGTGAAAATATTCACTGGTGTTTACCTTAAGAAAATGGTGGGATTATAAGCAGCTAACCCCAGAAACATAACCAAAAGTCAAATAACTATTTCTGCATGACCTGCCCTTATCCAAGAGCATATATTTTAAAGTAAGGTGCACATTATTCCATATTACTGGTAGAATGTTTTTAACACTTTGAGGGGCTTCTTTGATTTGGTCTGGACACAGGAAAGTTTCCAGAATACCCATGCTTAGGATGAATCACTCACCAAAAATCTCAATCATCTGGAAAATGATTTTGTGTTGGCCATAAACTTGATAACCTTGTTAATCATATTCCATTGGCCCTGGGATATTTGGTGCATTTTACCACCATCTTGAACAATCTTCCATTTTTTCCATCATCAACAGCATTTATTAGCATGTCAATCTATCCCTTAATAATTTTCAAAATATTTGGACACTTTCTCTACCTGTTCCCTACCTTTCCAGTAGCTGAATTCACTGTGCTTGGTTGTGTAGCAAAATAGTACATCTTAATACAGAATTATAGGTGACAAAAGGTTGCAATTGATCTTTGATATTTTGAAGTTGGTTCTACTATTCAAAGATGCTATCTGCGTAGTACCCTGCCTAGACATGGCTTTTCATACTAAGGTTGACATTCAGTTCATATTATCTTGGATTAAAGAACAGGATGTATTAGTCCGTTTAATACGTGCTGTAAAATTTTAGTGCTCTACCTAGCATTCTATAGTAGATTTAGGGCTCTGAGATGCTATGACTATTGAGCAGATTCCTGGTCGTTCTTCTCAATGTGACCTATCCTTGTATAGACTACATTCGTAATTACATAAAACTAACAACTATCTTTGCTCTCAGTAAAGATTATCCTGGAGTTTGTCTCAAACTAGAGACCCAGTGGTCTGTAATTAAATGTTATAGCCATTGAACCATCTTTACACTTAAAATGCAGAAGTCAAAGTTGAACTTCATTTGCCCTCGTTTCCCTCATGGGAAGGCACAGCTTGTTTGGAAGAAGAAGGGGAAGTCCCTTTCTGTATTGAAATTAATTTTGAAAGAATTCCTTGTTTTATATGTACCCAGTGCTTTTTCAATCCCTGTGCAAATGTGAAAATATTGTTATTTTTATCTTGAATTTAAAGCTAGAAATTCATAACATAAACAAATCAACTGCACTTTTCAAGAATATTTTCACTCAGTTTTTGTTTTTTTGGTCCATTTGTCTGATGAGTTTCTACCCAAATGATTTTATAATGTACAACATTTTAGAAAGATTTACCAATGAGGCTTTACCTTTTCAAGGACTTTGTGCAATGGAAGATGCCCTAAATTCTGCACTCAAACTGATCAATATGTTTTTGAGGTTATACCGGGCTTGATCACACCATTTATCAATAAAAGATAATACTTGTTACAATTTCAAACAAAATAGGAAAATGGTTTCTAGTGGGCAGAATTAGAAAATTTGTCATTAAATGTTGTTCTAGCAATCCAAATACCAAAGCCCTAGTCCAACGCAACATGAATGGCTGTCAGAGCCTATCAAGGGTTGCTTTGTGGTATTCTTTGTAGCATTGCCCTATTTATGCATTTTTTGATGATTTCTGATTTTTCCTTCAATTCAGTGTTTTCTGGGACCTCTATTGTGCTGCACCGGAACGAAGAGATAGCTGTGATCATTCTTCTGAGGCAAAAGCATTTCATGACTTGGTAAGCTGGGAATCACAATTATTCTATTCATCTTTTGGATCTTTGGATGCTTATTTGTTGAAAAGAGAAATGCATTGCTCCGTGCTGCTGTACAGCCCTTTGCCAATGCACTTTTATTATAGCTGTCATCGGTATCCTTCAGTCTGCATAAGGCAATGGAGTAGCACTGAAGTGTCCTCTCCAATGGAACTATGTAGCCTGGGCAGAGTGTATGGAAGACAAGCTGTTGTCCAGGTAGCAGCCCCCTCTCCACGTGGCAGGCTTATGAGTACTGCACCTTGCCGCACTCGTCCCCAAACCTTGGAACTCCTGAATGAAGGCCTCGCCACCCAGTGCAGTTTAACATCCTACTAAGGACAAATTATATATGTATGCTCCAATTTAGTCTAGCTGTGAAGATTTTCCTATTCACTGCACAGCACTGCTCTTTCACTTTGTAGCTGCAATTGATCATCATCTTTTCCTTTTTTTTACCTCCCATGTCAAAACAACTGGAAATATGCTCATTTTATTTAGAGACATGCCTCTTTATTATGAATTGAGCTTGGCTTGGTGGTACAACCAGTTTGCTTGTGCTGTTGACCTGTTGTAGTGGTTCAGAATGGGAACTAATAAGACAAGGGTTGTGAGTTGGCATCCTGAATGTGTCACATTTAAAACATCCATGCTGAGGAAAGCAACTGGAAACCATCTCATAAAATCTGCTTGCCCAGAAGCAACTGGGAGGCCTGTCTCTGGTTTCTGCTATGCTCAAAATTGATGAGTATGCAACACAGTTTTTCATGGAGTGTTTCCAGTACCCAATAGGGCATAAATTCTCCTTCTAACAATTTCAAGAATAAATGACTGTAAGAATAAGGATCGACAATCGTTTTGAATTTACAAGCCATTCAATCAAAAGTTTTCCTTCAGTGCCAAACGCCATCTATTTTAAACCTCAACTCCATCTTTTTCTATTTTCCTATTAAAGCTTGAGCTGTGGAATTGCAAAACCAATGGCTCTTAGAGCATTCTGAATTCTTCTCCTCATCAGACATCTCTCTCATAAACTACCAAACTTCTTAGGGACGGTCAACCAGACTTTCCACGCACATTTTTCAACATTTTGGTAATGTGACGCTTCAGGGTTTGCAACATTAACTGTCTGATCTCTAGCGCTAGTCTTACCCTGGGTTGCACTGCACTATGGTAAGAAAAAGGATCAGCTCAATGCAATGTGACCCCAGCGATAGGTATGCAGTGGTGTTGCACAATAATTAAAGCTTCTTTCCATGCTAACCTCGTCCTTAATGATAATGAAAACCTGGAATGTTAAGCTGTGGTACTACTGTGAAGAGGGAGTTGGGTGCTGCTTGATAAAATACCCTCTCCTCAAATTTTAACAAGGTTGTTGACAGGAAACGGAACCTATACTGTTTCAGTGAAGTCATTTAGAGATGCAAATGGTTTTGTATCTTCACTCATTTGTTCGTCGTGATTTCTTTGTTTTTTTTTCACTTTGTAAAGCCACAAGTAACAATGGAACTTTTTCGAGCAACTGGTATGCCGTTCATTATAAGAGGAAATATTGAGATTTGTCGAGCAGGTTCTTACTGTGTACCCATAACAGGTGTCGCCTCTGCGCTCTGTTCTCATGTATGAATAAGCCACCTGTTGCCCCCTTTGCAGTTTTCCTCTTCTTTTCTCTGTCCACTATGAGTTCGGTATTCACGCTAACAGAACACAAACAAATATTCCAAGATCATATTTCGCTTGCGAACTTGTCCTTATGTAAAGTCAGGGGGTAGTCGGAGATTCTAAAGGAGCAAATATTCGCCTCCACTCGCTCCTCATTATTCTCATTTGTATGTCTTTTACGCATCTCTCTGTCACTCACGTGACTATAGAGGCGATTACTTGATAGAAAAGAGTAGCCCTTCAAGTTAGAATGATTTTCCATCGTCGATATTAGGCTGTTCTATTCCAGAATAAGTTGTTTGAGTCCTCTTTAGGTCCCAGCTGCCTGTATTTTGTGAGAAGATTCGCCATTCTTCGTAACTCTATACAGGAATGGTCCCGTGGTCATACCAGCAGGCGAGGAAAGCACTCGGTAAGTGTACCTGCCCAGGACCTTCTAGAATGCAAGCATCTTATTGTTTGCGCAGTCACTTTGGGCTTGAGTGAAGGATATCTTAGTCACTGGCTTGCTTAAAGCAACTTCTCATTGTACTCATTCGCTATCTCTCAACGAAGTAATTCGCCATAAAATTGCAAGTCGGTCCCCTTTCTGTATGCTCAACCCCCGTTATTTCCAGAGGTAAGTTCCCTTGCGCAATAGTCTATAGTGGCTAATCGCATCCTACTCACATGAATGATTAATCACATTTTGTCGAAGAAAGGGCAGGATTGTTGAGTTTCCGTCGTAGGAACAACGGTAGAAACCGCACATTCATACGCTGGATTTTCCTCTGCAAAGAGCATACGACCTTCTGACCTCAAATACTTCGTTCCT
This sequence comes from Pseudorhiza aurosa, assembly GCA_964026355.1. NCBI lineage: Eukaryota > Metazoa > Cnidaria > Scyphozoa > Rhizostomeae > Lychnorhizidae > Pseudorhiza > Pseudorhiza aurosa. The sequence continues at coordinate 728,679 of OZ032123.1, forward strand.
TTCAGCGTGCGTTGGTTTAGCAGCCATTACAATGTACGCAAATATGGGCCCAGTCTTGCGCTGTTCAATATTTGCCCTTGTGTAAACGTAACCTTGCTAGCGCAAAGGTGTTGATTCGGTCATATTTGAGCAAAAGCCGAGAATAAACTCACATTTGAGTACATCAGACCATTCTCTTACGGAAGCGAAAATGAGATGTTGGGAACTTACCCTAAGACGATGGTTTAATGGAGCAAATGTGTTTGAAGGAGATTTGATCTTGCTTTTTTGTAATTAACTGACCAAAATGTGGGCGATGTTTCATCATTTCGGATAGTGAAATAGCTGCTTCATCTGTCATTTCCATTTCCACATGTCGTCTTAATACTATCTGGTGAAATGAATACACGAGAGGTGTTCTGCCAGTTGCTTTTATATTGTTCAAAATCAAGTCCACTTGCACCGGCAATCTGTAAAGTGGTACCATCCTGGAGATATTTGCACTCACTGTCGTTATAGTATATTAGTCCCTTTTAGTATTTTCCACCAAAAGGTACGCCTTTCAGAAGAATGGTCGTTTTATTTTCATTTTGTAAACTCAACCTATACTTCATCTTGGGCGACTAGCTCATCGAGATAGTGCCATCAGTATACGCCTTGTCAATCTCTACTTGATAAGCTGTAGAGAAGGATCACCTATTACCTTAAATATGGGCCTTTTTAGCATCAATAAAAAGCATTATATCTTTATGAATAAATACCCTCAACAGTTCAAATGCAGTAAATTTAATTTTCTATTGGTAAAGCATTATACATTGCTACGGTAGTGCCTGAATGTGGTATCTTAACCTTGCGAAATCATAACGTCAGATTGTGAGTTAGAATTCTACATAGTTCACAATTCAAGCATTTGTTTAGGAAGGTGAGGGGAGGCCTGCTTATGAACATTCACTTTTCCGAATAACCTAGAGTACTGTCTCTGATTAATATGACGTGGAGTTGATTTTAAGAGGCCGACTTCCCCAGAATAAACTCGAGGCCTACTCTCTGATTTCTGCTGTGCTCGAGGTCGAGTGTGTTCTGTAGTAATTTTTCCTCTCCCAGCTCTGCGTGCCATTCAGCCTAGAACCGTTGCTTCTAAGGGCGCAGCTAATCAAATTCATCCAGTTGGACAATTTTTGTATTATGTGAACGTTTTTTCTATTTCATTGCAGAATTCTGGGACGTTACCATCTCCAAGTTATGCACCCGGTCCTCCAAGTGACATGCCGATGGGTGGCATGCAGCCAGGATTCTATCAGGTATAAGCTGCATATTTTTATGCTATATTGTATAGTGCTTCATTTAAAGTACGCACTATAGACTTTCCTAGGAAAGTTAAGATATTTTTCGCCAGACACTAACACGAATAGTTGATCGATGGTTGAGATAAGCCAAATAGGCAAATGCTCATTTCTGCACAAGTGTTCTAGGGGTGTCACCTTTAGCAAACTCGTATTGCAAGCTTGGTGTTATCGAACTCTGCTCTTTTCCCAAGAAGGCAACGGGAAGCTAACCTACTAACAATAATCCACTCTTATAGAAAAAGATTTGATGCCCTGTCTCTGGTTTTCCTGCCTTCATAAATGCAATTGTGTGCTCTCCCATGTGATTGGACGTTAACCTTGTCAAAGGCTTGTTTCTTTCAGCTCCGTGATCCATTTCTTTCCAAGCGCGTAATCTTTAGCTTATTTACGGCATTGTTATCGTTTTCATTACCTCGCTCTCCAGCCTCCTCCTCAAACAAGGCATCCCAGCTTATCACAGTCACAAACTCCTCCACATCCGCAACCGTCTCCTCTACCGCAAACACCAGCTCAGGCCATGATGCATAGTCAGGTAAATTTAATGCATTTAATATCAGAATTATTTTCAACTTTCTGTACTATCCGCTCTGTGACCTCTCTCCTCTTAGCCTCTCATTTTCTTCTTTCTTCCTTTGTTGGGGCTTTGTATAGGCCACCATGGTCATTCCTCAACATGGTTCCTCAACATAACGACTTTCCTTGGACATTTCGCTTGTACAGCCTTGGCATCTTCATTATATTTCGGTTTTCAGAACTGTCTTTAGATTTTATGATCTTTTACAGCATCTCATTTGTGTAGCTAGTGTAGCGATTTTCAATAGGTTCTTCAGAGAAGACACGGAGAGAAACAACTTGACTCTTGCGTACGATAATCTCATCAATACTGATTTACAGATAACACTACATACAACATACAACCGACGTTCACCACAGGGGGCCTGGGGATTTCAACAGGAACATAACACTTAGATGGTCACCATTTTTGAACGAGACGCTCTACAAACAACAATGAACACGTCTCATCTAGCATTAGACCGGCGTGTAACTCAGTGTGACACGGTCCGTAAAGCCGTTCCAATGCTTTTGATGCCGGGCAGGCGTTAGGATTCGAGGCCACGCCTTCTGCTGGATAATATCGATATTGGGAGATGCTTGCGCAACCGACACAAAGTGAAATTGAACACATGCTTGTCTGAAAGACGGCAGTTTCCATGCTCACTTAAAGAGGATGTTTTGGATTGAAATGCCTGTGCAATACGCATACTTACGAAATGTAAATTAATTGAACGAGTGCCCAATGACGACTAACCAAGTTAACCTGTGTCATATGAAATATGAAATAATTCTAACGTCTTGAATAATACACCAAACATCAAACGGTGTCATAGAAGAATATGGTATGTTGCGATCTTAATGGGGTGCACTTAGTCCAAATCCATTGAAAGAGCAAAGCTCCTATTACTGACATGTAGAGCTCTACCTTAATGTTTTATTGTGCTCATACTTAACAATTTATCCGATCTAATCATAAATGATTCTTTTTTCAGTATATGCAGGCAAGGTATGGCGGACCACGCCCTCCTGGTCTACGAATGCCCGGACAGGTATTTAATTGCGTCAATTTCGTTCAATGGAAGCTTGTATGTTTCAAACAGTTGTGCTATTACAGAGAAAAAAGGGAGAAGGAAAAGCTGGAGAGTTAGAGAAAAGAGGGGGATTGGAATAACCCTAGATTTTATGAGTATCACTACGCAACAAAGAATGGCTAAACTCAATTTTTGTATCAGTATTGCACATCGTGCAGAAGATCACTTTGTTGAAAAATTTTCAGAGTGCAGAAAGGTTGCAAAATTGTACAAATTAAGCTTGGAAATTTATTACACTTTTGAATTCACGCATATGAGTGCAAATTTCATAATCTTTTTTGGCCATTATCGAAAATTTTCGACACAATGATCTTACACTGTCGGCCGGAAGGATGTTCCGTTTGACGAAAATTATATTTTCGCACTTTTTCTGCAACAGGACATCAGTTGTTCCTTTATTTTTGTTAGATTCATACATTTGTACATATTTGCATGCCTTCTTATTGCCACCTCAGCCTGTTTCGTCGGGTGTTCCTGGACAGAATATGATGCAGAACTCTATGGATCCCTCGCGACAGCAACAGGCACACAGCCCGTACCAATGTAAGTATTTCAATGCAATGGAATACTTTTGCTCCATGTCACCCGTATCAGTTTCCTTTACAGTTTAGTACACTTATTATGTGCGTGTTCATGATCTGGAAACGAGACAGTCTCATACTTAAAGTTGAGCGATGGGATAGTACGTCACTTTGATCATCAGTCATGCATTGGAAAGGATATTTTGTATTTAAAAACGATTGTGTCTTGTCACATTTCAGCGCAGTCGATGATGAATGCGATGCAACGAATGAACCACCCACGGATACCAGTGCCACCAGTATGCTAATCTATCTACGTACTCTTTACATCTTGTAATTGCTAGGCAGCTTTATATTATTGCTTGTGATCTGAACGTCGGAAACAATTATCTTTATTGTGAACCTTGTGGGATTTGCCGCTGCAGTTGCAGCGTTTTTAGTTCGCTCACTCATGCCACGACATTCCAGCATCATTTTCTTGCCAAAGTTTGCATTCTTATCTCTTCTGCCTAGCATCCAAAAGTAGATTTAGAACACTAAGAAGCTATGCTTATCAAATAGTGTCCTCATCTTGTATCATATTTTGACGTCATGTCAAGATACCTATAATTCACGAGCCATACGGCGGATTTAAAGACATAGGTCTTTTTTATGTGACAACAACTCTTGATTAGGCTTGCAGTTAAAGAGATTAGCAAGTAAAAGTCGAGCTTGAGGTTGGGGTCAAACATGTTCGGTGCTCAATCGCTTCAGCCATTCAGTTATTATTGCTTCGAATGGTGCGGTTATCCACAGCAATATATTTCAATGCAAATCGATGTTTGACTTCCATTAAGTTCTCTAATTTTTTCATTACTTGCTTATGCAGAATTATAACCCGATGCGACCGATGCCTATTACAACAATGGGACCTGGTGGTATGCCAATGTATGTATAACCTTTCCATTTGATTTTTAATTGCAATCAAACTACAATTACAATCCCATACAAATGTAGTTTGACACAGTCAGTCTAGTTTAGGCTGTACTTTATAGACCTATGACTAAGTTTGTAATCAAGCAAATAAAAATTGTGTACACTTTAGCAAGAATTTGGCTATTTATGTATAAAGATTTTAGTAAGTCAACAAATAATCAATGCTTTCTAGTTTTCTATCGCTAAGAAACCTATTTGACTTTTTTTTGCCATTAGCCGTTTTTTTTTCAATCAACTCCATAAATTCTCATGGCTTTGCCTTTCACTTTTTAATAGGGATAGCCTTTATCTTGCAAAAAAGCAGAGACATCCTTTCGTCGCACAAGTGTTTCCGCTCTTCCGTCCAATTTGTTGTGCATGAAGCATTTATGGCTTTATTAACCGAGCTCTTGTGGAATTTTTTTACGCAAGACCTTACTATTTTTAGCCAAGGCAAGCCTCCATATTTATCCGGATTAAGGTCCGATTTGTACCTTAACGGACTAGCAGGAAGCGTTTTTCAAGGATTTTAACCCCAGAAAGCTAGCCTACTAAATAACTCGTTTCTTCTGATAGGTTTTAATTTCTGTCCGTTTATATTGATATTTTGCGGAAAATCCATCAACGATATAGTCAGGAGTGCTCACAAGCGTGTCCTGAGAGTGCTGCTAAATGATTATGACTCTAGTTTTGAAAAGCTCCCACACAGAAATGAGGAAATGGCCACTCCTGGAAAAAAACCTGGAAAAACTTGCTACTGCTGGAGGTATACAGATATGCAACCTCTGGGAACCCCTCCTTCATATGGGAGTTCTTCAATAGAAAAAGTGATTCCATATATCCATATATATGTACTTTGGAATAACCTTGGATCTCCTTCAACTTCCTAACACAAGGACACAAAATATGGAAACGAGTCACTTTCATTTTGAAAGCAGAATTTGGAATTGACTTGCAGATCAATATAAATCGATCAATATAAATCGATCAATATAAATCGATCAACATAAAGCTGCAAAGCTGATACTGAATTCAAAATGAAAATTGAAAGTTGAAATTGAAAGTTGGAAAGGATTTGAATGTACGTTCCGCATCTGTAAATCTAGTTTTCTTTTGATTATGTCTATTTTTTTATCTTAGACATTGTAAATAGTGTAAAGTTGGCCTATATCAGCACTGGATATTCCTCATTCCAACTATAAATGAATTGTATTGCTGTGGTCATTATTATAGACTTGGTCAGCCCCCTTCCTATTCCTTATTTCCCCCAATTGTGCCCTTTCCCGTATTGATGCTTTAATTTTCTTTCTTAGGGGCCCACGCGGACCTTGGAGTACAGCAACTACACCGGTTTGTATAGTATTCCGTATAGCTCATTTTAGAGTGGCTTTGAAGCTGACGTGAATTTATGTTACAAAGACTGCTTTCAATGCTCTAATTTCATCTTGCAGGCAGGCATATTTTGCACGCATTTATCATAACATGGGATGAATGCTTGCCATTTCCTAATGTTAGTTATGCCTGGCTAGCAGTGCGCCTGCATTTACAGTAGGAAGTGCAATTTTATCCAGTGCCTTGGAAATCTCGACAGATTACCGTAAAAATTTGCATGACAACGCCGAATCTGCAAAGCGGCTTTAAGGGATTAACATTTCCCGTAGTAAAACGGGGGGAAACTTCTAGCAAGTCATCCTGTACATTCTGCTAATCTTTGCTTGGTTATGATTTTTGTTGAGATATAATTTCATAGATTGAAGCCTTGCTCTTCGTCTCAAGATCTCTCTTTGATTCATTTGCCCGGATCCGTTGCAATCTGATTTTTTAATAATGCCTCGTCGGTTAGGCACTGCTCACAGATTTTACGGCGAGTGGTTCAAGTCCTACATTGAGCTCGACTGTCCATTAGATTAAGGAGAGTCGCTGGCTGCCTATATTTCCAGGCAGAAGAATTGCGGGTTGTGGCCACATCAAGAGTAAGTACAAGGACACTGATTTTTATGCACTGGCTCCAAGTCGAACGCTCCGATGCTAGGTAGAGAGCATGAAAAATCTCTATTATAGGCAGATCGGACAATATTTCTCTCTTAAAAACCTTACAGGACGTTCGATAATTCTAATGCCTTCGTCTACATGTACACCAACTCCTTAATTAATTGCTTTATCGTTCTTCATTCATCTACTAGCGATTTGTACATTCTCCAACCATACTTGCATTGTTTCCGCTCATGGTAGCATCATATGATCACCATTTTGTTACACGGTCATTTTACTATTGAATAATTGACTCCTCAATTAGATAATGATACGATTATTCCAGATATGCGAGAGCTACTTAGTAGATTAGCAGAAATCGTTGCATCATTAGTATCTTGATGATTAACAGTCATATCATTACCCAACTTAATTGATTGATTCGGTGTCATCTTTTTGCTCATCCATTTGATCCTTTTTATATAGACATCGATAACACCAGGGCCACCTGGCACTCCGATATTGCCAAGTCCGCAAGGTAATCACTTTCAATGCCATTTTATCTCCAATATCATGTAGTCAATTATTTGTAGTGTTGTCACTACTTTGGCAATGCTAAAGGAATCTCTATTCTAAAGAAGGGATTCTAGTCCGTGAGTGTTCATATGAGTAAGGTTGTGTTGCCATTTCGTTGCTTATCAATATTTGATCTTGCTTTATGTTCCAACTGCATAGCGTACTCGATTGCGATAATGATAATAATAATAGTGATAATAATTTATTTATTTACGGTTGGTCTTTCTTATAGCTCTAGGCTAATTAATGCCAGTCATTTTGATGAAATAGTAGCAACAAAGAAAATGAAATAATGAAAAACGGAAATATATCTAAGTAAAACCTGAAAGTACAATAAAACCCTTACATGATTTGTATTTGCATATGAAACTCCGAACCTTAATGTCCTCTTTAACATGCTTTCATAATTGGGACGTTTTTGTGTGCAATGGTAAATTTCGCTACTGGTTTCCCCCTTGGAAACTTGTAGTTTCTAATCCATAGGCTGTGGTCCCAAGCTTACATGCATAAATGTTGTTCGTCACTCGTAAGTTGTAATTTGTTTCCCATTCTACGAAACTTTCTTTCATAAAGAAGGGATTTCAATTCACCCTTGTTCTATGAATGTCGGTTACAAGCAGCTGTAGATTTCGTTGACGAATAAAGACTGAATTTTTATCTGCAATCAATGGTCCTTCGAAACCAGAAGTCTGATCTTGATGCGCTATTCTTAGTGCTTTTTCACGATTTTTGCGTTTGGAGCTGAAACCAGAAGCAAGGCTTTTATTTATTTGTCAGGGAAGTGGATGCTTATACTATGGTTTCTCGTTTCCTTCTCAACCATTAGTGTTGTATTTGAGAGCTTGGTATGATTTGAACCCACAATCCCTTACTTTATCATTCCACACACTTAAGCCGTTGCACTGCATCGTTAATGAATTAACGGATAATTTTCTACCTAAGAGAAATTAGAATTGCGACCCCCCTTTGATTCGTAACTTAGTCCACTAAACAGGAATGTGTCACATCTGTAGTTCTTCATTTATAGTCTGTAGTAAAAAGTCAAATATCCTCACAATTTTTGTGTAAATAGTGCAGCACCCATCTCTGTTTCTTTAGTCTTTGCACAGTAAGTTCTGCAGTTGGTTACTGGCCATCTGGTAGCATTGTGTTTTTAACTCTCATGCTCTTTCCCAATGTGCTGAATGCTCAATATGGAACTACTATGGGCTATTTGTAAAGTCTTTGATGACATAAACCGATTGAGACCTCAAACTCATACCTACCGCACTTTGCAACTAGATTACGGATGCTTTATATGCGAACAACAATATACAAAATATGTATCTGAAGCTGTATGTGTTTATATAAATACATATAAATACACATATGTATATATGCGTAAATTTATTTATATATATATATTTATATATTTATTTATATATATACAGACAAATATTCGAATATCACTCATTGCTGTTTCGAGTGCTGAGTTAATGATATTTATCTTTGAAACTTTGTTTTGTAGATCCAACGACACCGGTAAGTTCAATTTTTATCGTTTGCATTTCAGCTGGTTTCTGTGCATGGTTTGCCGCCCAGTTTACCGGCGACCCAAGCAAGGCAGTTAAAGTCAATCGTTTATCTAAAAAAATGCTAGCAGAACTAGTGAAATGTACTCCAACATAGCTTCCATAGAGGGAGTGCCTTTTCAATGAAGTATGCCCGCAATGTTACTTCAATATTTGTCACGAAATAATTCTTTAGATGACGATAATGATAATGATATGGGATAATATATTTCTGAGATTGACAGTCTTCAATTACCAGTTGCTAAATCAGAACGTAATAATGTAAAAAAGGAAGGTTCATCATGCACTAAAGTTGAAGCAGAGAGGGAAAAAAAACTGAAGCTACTATGATAAGGCTGAGCTTGTTGGCATTCTGTCAAATGAATTCTGATAAATAGCTGGAATCAGTACCACTTGATCTGAAGGGGGCCGAACACGATCTAGGGGGGCTCGATACCAGCATTTGCTTCTCCCACCCTCTGTTTGCCTTGCGTGATGAGCTTCCCCTTGTTTTAATTATTATTATTTTTATTGTGGAAATCATTTGTGTGATTTAATATAAATTAGAAGCGATTCATCTTTGGTGCACGGGTCCTGGCAATTTCGTAAAATCCATTGTCAGCTGTCATCAATAATGAGTGCTGCTTAAACTTTTAAATTTAAACTTCAAAGTTGACTTTCACTCCTAGATTGTAGTCAACGATAAGGAAGCATATTTTGTGGAGCTCAAACTTTTGCAGCGACTTGAGGATTTCTGTCAGTTTTCTTAAGCAAAGACGTTTTGCGTCACTGATGTTCCATATCTTTGCATTCTAGTATGGAATGGTCGGTGCCGATGCCCAAGGCGACGCTCTCAATGGTAATAGTTTAAGAATGATATTATCTTGATGTTAAAAGTAAAGTTCATTGGGTAACTAAGTTTATATTCATTAGTGTTAGGATTGGGGAGTCATAATGATTATCGCAAATATCATTCTTTATCGCTGTCAACAAAAACACTCATTATATTCCAATCGCATTATCATCCGTCATTGTCATCAGTCATCGTAGTTATTATTAATCATTCTCGATATCAGTTCCATCCCCATTATGGAGATCATCAACATGATGCTTATCATTAATCATTAGCTATTAATATCGCACTTCTCTGTCATGATCATCACCAGTCATCATCTATCACATCATCCTTTAATAATTCATATTCATATTGTACTTTTCTTTTATAACATCATAGTTGTCATAAATTTGCCCGAAATTTAATTGTTTCGTTCTAATAAGCATCCGAGATGAAATCCGTTGTTAAATATCACATGTCAACTTCCTATTCAATAAATATCGCATCGATGATAACATATAAAATTCTAATCATAAACTTGGATCCAACTGTAAGCGCCTTGATTATAATCTCACCATAAATTCGTAATTAATTTCGCCCTTTCATTTAAAGCTTTCATTCCTTCTGGTAAAGTTGTAGCAAGCTGTAGCAATTGTCTGTCCTAGCAAATTATTTCTTGCTTCTGGTCATTTTGGTAAAAAATCGATAACTTGCAGTCGGTAGTAGATTATTATACATACAGAATCTACTTGTATGGATCGATTGCATGCTTTCCAGACAATTTAACCGCATTTTGGCATTCATTCACATGAATTGATTGAAGGCCTGTGAATTACCTCATTCAATACGGAAGTTTGGTCTTTTCTTGTTTTCGAACCACTGCAGCTAGTTCCTCTTTCCAATAGCTTTAGCTACTGATTTCTATTTTCTAGGAATGCAGTTCTCAACCAATTAGATTCAGTTTTGGCTATAGTTATGGCATCGTTGCATATTTTCAGCATTTTGTCTGCTTATTCCGTTGTAAAGGTTTTCCAGATGTAATTTCCTAGCTGCACCTGTTTTAACAGTCCCACGTTTTCCTCTCCTTTTTTCATCAACTTTGACTGTTGTCTTTCATTCATTTTGCACTTTTGCTTGGTTTTTAGATGGGACGGAGTCGATAGATGGTTTGCCAGATGTAAGTAGTAAAGCGTCTTTCATCCCATTTTTGGCACCATCATGACTGTCTTGTCCTTGTCGCTTAGGGCAATGGCTTTCGGCTGAGCATAGTAAGTTATATGATCGTTGCCAACATTGAAAAGAACAGTACTAAAAATTGATTGCGAAATTCAAGCATCTTGGAAGTTTAATGCCGCTTTGAAGTTCTAGTGATCCTATATTTGTGTTTTTATTCTAGCTTTCAATAACGATGATTTTCTTTAGGATACCAATGAATCCGTGGCAATTCAAAGAATAAAAGAATCGATGAAAGAAGAGGTTAAGAAATTCGAATATGACAATCACGTGCCCCCAACAGAGTATTTCTGACACGTGGCCAAGCAGGAATTACTATTGGGGCACATGCATGTATCATGCAGATTTGTTGCATACATAATGTCATTGTATTTTCAATAGACAAAAGGAGTTGAGATTACAGTATATGAAACTCGCTGAAGGGGCTTATCATGAAGTCACTGCGACATATTCCGACAAAAAGTTCTCGTTGGCTCAACCTACGACCGAATTCGGCATGATTTTTCGGTCGGATTATTAACTGCGTAGATGTGTCGCGATGGCGTGAACTGAGCAACTGTAACAGAAACTAAAAAGTTATTGAATTTTTCTCATGACTGCCTATTCTGTGTTCCAATTATTTGGAGGGCAGAAAACGTCAATTTGCAAGTGACGTATGGGCATTGGCCAGACATTGATGTACTATCTCTCTGCTCTGCCGCCTGAAGTATAAACGGCAAGCTTGAAGGAAAGATAGCAATGTAGTTACAAAGCTTAAGACCAGGGAATACGGAGCAAACGCGTACGAAAGTATCGAATTAAAACATGGAAAAAGCTGGGATTTTCGGTACAAAATGAGGCGTTCATTCTCTTGCAATGTCTGTTTATGTAGAACTCAACTATTTTCCCTCGGCGTAATATCAGTTTAATAACTCTAGCGCTGTTCTTATTTTGGTATCTTACGGTGTAAATCGGTCATACAAGGCCATTAAACCATTTTAATCGTGGTGTTATGATTGCAATCCCTTTCTCATGGAGAAAAACAACAAGCCACTACCACGAAGAAGCAAAACTGCTCCGCGGCACTCACCTTCGCATTTTGCTGAAATTTATTTCTTAGAGGAATATGAAAAACTTCTATTTGCATTCAACACACTTTATTCTCGTCTCCATGATCATCACTTTTGTTCGTTTCAAACAGTTCTCCAAATATATTTCTATGAATTTGCGACACCTTCCAACCCAATTTCCTTACAAACTTTGACCATCTGTACCACTGTGGACGTTCCCCGACCTTTTATTTGAGACCTCCATAGTATTTGAGTACTTAATTCAAGAAGAACCGGTTTTTGATAATAGATAAATACTTTAGGAATGTATTTGTTATGCAAGGTTTGATGCAAAATGTTTTAAGCTTGAGGCCGTGTCTATTAAGGGAAGTTCAACATACGTGTGTAAAATGGGTTCATACTGGAGTATATATGTATATTTATATGCATATATATGATAGGGGGATAGGAGGGGCAGGTACAGTTGCCTGTTTGTCTTTTACAAGTATGTAAGCGTTGAGTTGTGTCTTTTATTTTTGCCCTACCAGTTATTCGAGGGTAGCTCTCTGACAACAAGCCAATGTATGAATTGCCAAATGCATAAAACACATTTTGATTATCACGAAACCGGCCGACAGTGTCATCGGTTTGTACATCACAAGCCTCCCCTTCCCACCTTCCGTAAGTGATTTTTGCGTAAATCTCGTCAAAAAGAAATTGGAAATTAGGAGAGAGGAATTTCAATTGGCTTTTACCGTGCCAACTTAGTGCATCTTTATGACCAGTGCAATTTAGCTAAATATTAGAAGTATATGGGTAATGTATATGAAATTTTTATCGTCTAAACCGAAATATCATATATCTGACTCTGTGCGTTCATTTTCATCAGTACCCTGCCCAAATTGTGTTTGCATATAAGATAAGGCCACAATGCATATCATTATCGGCTGCGCTTTCGAGTCTAGCTTCCGTTGATAATTTTACTCGAGGCACATGTAAATGCTTCACAGGTACAAAGAGTTGAAGTACTTCGTCCGCATAAAGTGTGCGCCAGTCAGGTGCGGTTTCTTTCTGGCTTAGGTGATGTTCAAAGTCTAAGTCACCTTTTCTAGACTCTTCCCCATTCGGGATGGGCAGTCGAGCTTCTAAATAGGCCTGCATGGACACACGTATCGCTGCCTCCTCTCCGCGAAAATTGGCAATTCTTAGGGATGAGGGTAGCATCACATACGTGCCCCCGGAGGGTTATTACGGGCTAAAGATTTCCAGTCGCACAAGCCCTTCTCTGTCGCTCGTAATGAGAAACAGAATTGTAAAAACTCAATTGTTAGCAATGCAAAAAAAGAATCTACATCATACAACGGTGGTGATAATATAACAATTTTAGCATTCCCAACAAAAGCTAAACCAACCGAGTTAAACAAGTGGATTGTTGTAACAGTTACATGGTCACCCCAATTGGATGCAGACGGATCACAAGTATGGTGCAACGGACAAAAGCTCAGAAACTTTACTGCTAAAGAAAGCGTTGGTGCTACATAGTTTGCTATAGGTAGTCATAACGCAAACGGTGTAGCAGCACCACTAGCCAGAGATATTGCAGAATTGATAGTATTTAAACAAGCAGATGAGTTAAATAATGCTTCAACAATAAAAAGAATTCAGAAACATCTGCTTGATAAATATGCTATTACGCATGAACCAATGCTTTCAATGTAAAAAAAAATTTATTTTTGTAGAATTTTTTTTTGTAAAATTAGTTTTTTTCTTAAGATGTCAATTTAACTGAGCCAGAAATGGGATCTGATGTAATTTGTCGTCCATGCAATATTACTGCTTTCCACACATAAGCTGTTGGGGCTACATCAAGAGTGTATGAAAACTTTAATTTATGTGCTCAATCAATCATATCATTTCTCTGATCTTTTAAGTCAAAGAACAATGCTGAATGAAGATCTTTGAGCAACGTTCTATCAATGAAGCTACTTCAGACGTACCATCGTTTATAAATCTTTGATATTCAATAAATCGTTTGAATACTCTTGTTAATTCATTTTTTGGATTAAGTTCAACCCGTGGATAATAAACACCATCTCCTAGCTCCAACTGTGCTCTTGTCACTTGTCTTCCACCGGGAATATTATATGTGTCATAATGAAAGCTATTTTTTGTTACGTCGCCATCTTTTGTTGAATCAACTACGTACAACATAAAAAATCTAGGCTTTTCAATACTGCTTGAGATATCAAATGTACCAGTTTGCAGCGTAGACACTGGGGATGTTTCAACTCTATCAGCCAAGTATCCCCACGTTCTTTTTTCAGTCAATTCTGAACTAAATTTATTCATCCCAGCAGACTTTAGCTCCATCTTTGGAACCCAAAGTCTCATTTTTGTAAGAACATATCTACCTTCAGCAGCTGCTGCATCTTTCTACAAGACATTTTCATCTCTTTCAAGAGTAATTTTCAACTCCATTTTACCAGTTGGATAAAGCACATCTTGTGACGCAGCAAAGAAACTATACTTATTTAATGGCACGATAAGATTAACACCACCAACAGCATTAGTAAGTTCAGCTTTCGAAGCAAAACCAGCATTTGCAGTACGACTAGCAGTGCCAGTTCCACTATCAGGATAAAACAATGTGCTTGATGCTTGAGCAAGATAAGCGCTTGAATATTCTGCTTTGTTCCTAATCGCGACACTTTCATTTACATTTGGTGTATCAATAACCTGAACACCTCCATCCTTTACATTCAGCTCTCTAATGATTGAATAAGCATCTGACGCAAAAGTGATATTATCAGCAGCAGCATAAGTTGTGCCATCTGCTTTCTTGTTAACTTCTACATCAATTTCGAGATAAGAATTATACCAATCATTGGGAGCAGTTACTTCACCAGTTGAATCTACATAAAACTTGTATGAATTTTTGTTTTGAGTTGCTCCATTTGCTTGAAGCTTCATTGGAATTTTAAGGTCATATGCAACCTCCTCATACCTTTCTAGAAAATCACCTTGTTTGCATTCCATCACTTCGACTTTGACTTTGTTAATTATATAGCATATTTATAAATAGTGTCCAAATAAAAAACATTTTTTTAAAACAATTAATCCCTACATAAATTGAGACAACTGTTGTTTTAGGCTTTCAATTTCTGATGATTGGGCAGGTAAAGGCAAAGAGTCTACTTTTTTTAAGCTGTCTGCAATTTTGGTACCACTATTTGGGGATGGCTTGTTTTCTTTAACAATACTTGGAGCAGAAAATTTATTTACAACTTTGTCTGCAGCACTTTTGCCAAGAGCTTCCGCACCAGACACTGCAGACTTTTCAACGCCTGCTGTAGCAGCTTTTTGGCGACTTCTTTAGAAAACTTTGAAGTTGCAAGTGATGTAATCATTTTACCTGTTGACTTAAATATGTCAAACAAGCCTTCACCATCAATTGGATTTTGTGGGGCAACATATTTTATTCTATTATATTTTTTGTTTGGTTCATTTTTTGTCCACTGATTTTATCACAACTGTTAAACTAACTGGTACTTCGTTGAAATCGATGGGTCTATTTATTGAGTCTGCGATATCTATCTTTACTTGAGAAATAATATTTGTATTTGATTTATTATATAATCGTCTCCTTGGTTCTATTTTAAAAGGAAAAGCATGTGAAATATCTGACGTGTAAAACGAATATAAAACATCTGTGGACACTGCACCATCCAAAGAACCATTTGTCAACGATGTTTTCATTTTTATATTTTCAACAGAATTTGTAATGTTGGGTAACGCTTGTCGAATCTGAGATGTTGTTATATTAATTTTTGTAAACCCAATAATATCATTAAAGTTTCTATCCACGCCTCTAAGATCGACACTATACCCCGTTGATAGCAACACAAATACTCTAAATCTAGAGGTACTGAATGTTAATTTGATTCCAGGAGTCTTACCATCTACTGTATGACCATTTGCTCTTATAGAACTATCAATATGATTATTTAAATCATCATAATCATAAATTCCATCTGGAAATGTAATTACAGTGTTGGTTTTTCCAGCATCATGAAAATAGCTAATTTTATTATTATTGTATGTTGAATTGATGTTATACCAAGAATAATGACAATTAAATTAATTAAGTACGATATAATGCTCTTAATTTTTATCAAAAATAAGATTTGGAATATGTTTTATTGTAAAATCACCTGGCTTTGACCCAGCGATTCCATCAGTTGAACTGAAGACAAACGGTCTTTCCAACTCTTTCATTTTTGTTGGTGTTTTATGTATATTGTATATATTTGTATATATTTTTAATTATAAAATTAATTTAATTTAGATTATTTTTTACTGTTAACCTTTTTCTATCTTCACTTGTTATTACATTTTTTGCAGCTGCAATATCAATTAGTTGAACTACTTCATTTCTTATATCTAAACTATTGTTACCAGCACGTCGCGTGCCTAGTAAAAGATTTAACCGCACCAAAATATCCTTTGGGGTGTCTGGTATCAAAGAAACAGTTCCGCCTAGTAGTTCTTGTTTGCCTGAACCCCTACTTTTTTTTAAACCGGAAAACCGAGTCAAATCTTTGAAAATATATTTTGCTTCTGATGTGTACTCAACTTTTGGGTTAAACCTTTTTGTTAACAAATCTATAAGAGAACTATCAACAACATTATCCATTACACTGTTTCCGCCTTGTATTTAACACTAAGTCTATTCATTCTGAGTTTAGCCGGATCAATATATACAATGACTAAAGGATCCACCTTTTGACAACTTGTAAGCATTTCTTTTTCTTTGTTGCCCAAACCCATTTCAAATTATTTCTGATAAATCTGTAGACATTATTGCGTCTAATATTTTTTTACATTTTTTTAATGTAGCTAAATCTTCATCAAGTCTATCCCTTTTTTAAACACTTTTAGCCGCATTATTACACCCACCAACAGATTTTTGTGCTTTTGTTACTTCTTGGTTTATCATTTCTAATTCATCTTTTGCTATATTTGGAAATTCATTAGCACTTGGTAGTAAATATGTGCACACTTTTCTCATATCCTAACACGTTGACTTTTACTTCAGGATTATTTTTTTCAAATTTACCAATGTCTTTTAGTGAAACTGGAAATTCAATACCAGTAAAACTAAGTTTGCCTAAGTGTGCTTTATATTTTGATGGTCTTTCATACTTTTCCTTTATTTTATCATGATCTTGTGCAGACAAAATTGCATATTCAAAGCACCTGTTGTCTTTGTTTTGTACGTTCATTACAGCTTTTTTGGTTTTAATTTCTTTTGGTAAATCATTATAGCTTCCCCCCATGACTTAATAACAACGGGTAAGTCAATATAACTTCCTCCGTTTAGTGGTATATTTTTATCAATTTTAAGAAGCAAATTCTCAATACTTTGAAATACCCAACCACTACCACCACTTGTGTATGTTGCAAAAGATTCAGTTATCTTTTGTTTCATAGCTTCAAGTGTTTCAGGTATGTTTGTTGAGCTGTTAAAGTGTTGTCTTCCAGAGCGAAAGGATGGCCTTGTGGAAATAATTTCATCATCAGACCTTCTTGCCATGTTGACTGTTACTGCCATTTCAACTTTTAAAGATTTTTCTTTTTTTAGTTCTTCTTTTAATTGTTTTTACACAAGTGGAGCAGCCATTTCTAGATAGGTTTTTAAATCAACATTATATAATCCGTTGGCTTCAAAATTTTTAAATACATTATTCAAAGCAGATTCTTTTTGTACCAATTTTAGTTGAGACATGTTGTGTTATACTCTAGGTTTTATACACCTAACATAATACATTATATTAAAAGTCTAATACAAAAATAAATAATTATTCGTATATAAATATTAGTAAAGAAAAAAAACTTAGTTTATTAATCTAATATATTGTTTCTACTTTCTTAAGCAACTCTACGTGTAATTTCTTTTTATAATGCTTGGTTATTATACAATCATCTCTGTCTTTATTTTTCTTTACCATTTTATTTATATGTCTTAGTTTTTCATAAGCACAACCTTTTTTATAGCATGTTCTATATTTTTACCTTGTCCCCTTACCACAGGTTATGCAAGGAAAGGATTTCAATTTTTTTTTTGCATGATAATCACAATATCCTTCGCGCTTTGCCAATCTACAACAAGTTTCTTCTTCACCTAACATTAGCCAGCTACATCTTGGAATAGTTTCAGTGATCTCTTTGATCTGGGGTTTTTGTAACTCTTATATACAGTAGTAAATTTAAAACTCTAAATGAAGACTAAATAAATTGTGTTGTGGGAAAAAAATTTAGTGGAAAGTTTTATTCTCTAATACCCAAAAAAGTGTCCTGGTTCTCTCTTTTCTTAACTACTATTATCACCACCATTATATGATGTGGATTCTTCTTTGCATTACTTACAATAAAGCTTTTACTATCATTCATACAAATAATATGATCCCATCCTGGATTATCATTCCCAATAATAGCATTTTTTAACCCAGTACCAGTACCGTAGGTATTCATTCTGTAAAGAACAGTTATTGACAGCGTTTCATCTCCACTTGTTATATTCAAATCCATATTACATTTCATTTAATCATGTGTACCATCAAAGGTAAGATAGTTGTATCTGCCGTTAATTAATCCTGCTCCTGAAGTTGGTCTTTCTTCATCAGAATATTTTACAATGTTCACCCTTTCACCAAAACCTTGATACTGTAATGATTCATCATTTGTTCCTGATAAAACACCATATTTAGCAACTTTAGATGAACTATTGTCAGAGATTAACCAATGTCCGGCGGCACAATTTTTTATGAATTCATTTGACCAGCTGTGATAATTTCCATCCATCATAATAAGACTCCTAACAACAGCATCAACTAGCTATATTCTATCTGCACCATCTCTTTCAACCCCACCTAGAGGTAAAACTGGGGCTATGGTTGATCGTGCAATTGATAAATCTATTTTAAGTTTCCCGCTACTATCTTTAACAAGTCCGTTTTCTTCAACAATGTTAGCGGCAAGAAGGTTTTTAACATGACTGTGTACATAATCTTTACTAGTAGCATTTGCTCCAAATTTTGGTGGGTTTTGTAAACCAAATATATTTTGATTGTCCATATTTATTCCACCCATATTTATTTATTGATCGCGTTTGGCACAAGGGTCTTCTTGCTAAACTGCCAATGTTTGGTCTCAATCAGACTCTCATTAATTGGATTGGTAGTTTCCTCGCTGATAGGTCAATTGCCGTCAGAGTGGACGGCTTCCTCTCCAATCTGCACTCTATCAATGCTGGTGTACCCCAGAGCTCTGTCATCTCCCCTGTACTCCTCATCCTCTTCATCAATGACCTGCTCACCTCCACGTCTTCTAGCATTCACTCCTTTGCTGATGATACCTTCCTAAGTTCCTCATTTTCATTCAATCCAAATGACCATCCTTCCACCGATATCCAACTCCACAGAAACATTTCAGCCTCGCTTCTCTCCAATGATCTGATAGTTATTGAGAAGTGGGGTAAAGACAACCAGTTTCGTTCAACCAAAGCAAGACGAAACAGGCTGTCATTTCACGCAAACGTAATCAAAACTTTCCAGCTGTCTTCATGAATGGTGATGAACTGGACACTTCTGCTTCTTTCACACAACTTTGTCTTTCTCTCTCATCTAATCTCACTTGGAAAAACTCTCATCCATTCCCTTGCTAAACATGCATCTCAAAAGCTTGGTTTCCTCGCCAGAGCCCACGGGGTTTTCTCATCTTCTCACCTTCTATCTATATACAAGTTCCAAATCCGTCCTTCTTTAGAGTACTGCTCCCACGTCTGGGGTGGTGCTCCAAAATCTACTCTCTGTCCTCTCGACAAAGTCCAGTCCAAAGCCATTCGTCTCATCAATAATCCTAACCTCACCAAATCGCTCCAACCTCTTTCCCATCGTCGTTTAGTTGGAGATCTTTCCATCTTTTACAGATACTTTGATGGACATTGTTCTCAGGAGATCAGGGATATTATTCCAGTTCCTCTGAGGCTTGTCAGGACCACCAGAAGCTCAACTCATTCACACCCTTTCCAAGTTTCACTGCCTACTTCACGAAATCTATCTCACAAATCATCATTCATCCCAAGAACATGCAATTTATGGAACGTCTTGCCTTCCTCTTGCTTTCATGAGTCCTACAACTTGCCATCTTTACTATCTAAGGTCAATAATCTTGATCTTATCTCTCTGTCTTCTTAGCCTGTCGCTTTTTTCGTATGTTGGGTCTTTGTATAGGCTACCACAGCCTTGTAATTGATGTATCAACATAGCCCTTGTATGCTACAGCTCCACCTGAATCACTGCTTGATGGTCCTACTACGTTTATGATTTTTTTGCCTTCCGCATTAATATTTCCTATACCATCTTTTTTAATCCATGTTTCTACTTATCCTTTGTTTGCTATATGATATGATGCTGTTGGTGTTGGTACATTATCAACAAAAAAATTGTTTAAGTCAAAATTTTTATCCACTTTTACACCAGTAATATCAAAGGGTAAACTATTTATTTTTGTTTCAACAACTCCAACATCAACTTTAATTTCGTCTACTATTTTTGATGAAATTGAATTTGATGCTACCCCTGATGAGCCTCCTCTATTAATATTGTTTATAAAACCCATATTTTTTACTCAAAATAGTTTATTATGTACCTTTCGTTCTTCTTATAGTTATTACGAACAAACTTTTTTACTACATTAAAATAAGTATTTCCCACGAATTCTTTTAAGAAATAGAAGCAACAATATCCGCATAAAACGTTGCTCAAATCTTGAAACTGGCTTGATTCATATTTATACAACATGTTGAATGTATAACGTAAGTTTACCAATTCTTGTGGTGGTTGTAATCCAAAACTATCAAAATAATTGACAACGTCTGCGGTTATTTTTACGGCTACCCATTGTGTTCCTTGTCCTTAGGTGTCATCCAAATTTATAATGAAGCATTGTCCTGGTATATTTTTACTTTTGTCGGAATCTCATCTAGTGATATAGCACTTTAAAATTTTTAATTTTCAAGTATTTGACCCAATTCATTATTTCAAAATTAGATATTGGATGATTTATAAATTCTCGTTTACTTACAACAGAGTCCCTAACAAAGGTATTTGACTGAATGGGCTGTTTGGCCCTAAAAGAAGTCCTGATCCTTTTTTTATTTCCACTTAATAAATGTTTCAAAGCTGGTATATCTGTACCCCCCCCCCCCCTTTTAGTTGGTTGTGATCTAATTACAAGACCATTACCTAATTGGTTACATCTATTTCGCCTTGATCTATCAGTGGCAGCAGTGATTCAAACATTCTTAGTCTATTATCTTCATCTTCATGATTTTCTCCATGGCATCCCCCAAACAACTTTCCAAATACCTTTGCAATTAATGGAATTCCGATTCCTGCCAACAGGTAGCCTAGAAAACCTCCTTTTTGTCCACGTCCTGTTTTTAAAACTAACCCGCTTCCACGTTATATGATTTTACTAGTTTCTTTTGTTGTGCTACAAGTAATAGTTGTTTGATTTGTTCTCAAATTTCTGGTGTATCTATTAACATTTTAACATGTTCTGGTGATCATTGATATGTTCCATCTACTGCTTTTTTAATGGCGGTCTCTTCTAAACCAGAAACTGCACCTGTTGCAAGTGGGGCCAAGATATTTGGCAATATTTTTTTAGCAACACCGGTTACTATTTTAAACAAATTCATAATGCTTCCTCCACTTGTTGCAAATTTTCTGAGTTGGGCTTTACTAATTTTAATATCAGCTCCTACACCTTTATTTGTTGCTTTTTCAAGCTTATTGATTTGTGATTGTGTAAGATTTACTGTTTCATCGCCTCTCATAAGATTATTATATGTTAATCCAAGAGTTATTGGCGTTTTATGTTTCATTGCTTTTGCAACTGATTCGGCTTGTCCAGCCGTCAAGTTTACTCTATAAGGGGGATAGATTGTTGTCATTTAAGCAATTTTATTTTCAACGAATGTATATTAGTATCTTGTATTTTATTTTTCATAAAACAAATAAATTAAATTTTGACATTAGTATGTACATTATTATAGTTGATATAACAAAATTTCAAATCTTGTTGAAGTAAGAGAAATTAAAAAATATGTGGACTTCTTTTATGAAGCCACAAAGTATGATTTTGATGACAACGTTAATCCTGTTATTATCAAATCAGCATTAATTTATCAATATTTACTTGTAAAATATACGGGTAAGAAAGATAGTGTAAAAAATATAATGAATTTGTATAATGGTGAAATTGGTTTAATTGGGCCTGGTAATGGTAGAATAACATGTTGTTAAGAGACACTATTATCTCGATAGTCATTTTTTCATGATCACAGTTCATTTCATGATGCTTATGGTCGATTTTACAATAGATATGATTATGGTAGTGGTTATTGCTTTTTATTTAATAATTTACCAAAATTTTGCAAAAAAAATTCATTGTTTGGTAATATTATTGGTTTGACATTTTCATTCTGTAAACAATTAGTTTAATTTTCAAAGGTGTATTTATATTTGTATACCTTTACCAGAATATTCAAAACCATCATATTTTAGTTTTTCATGAACAATCTTTTTCTTATTTATTTTTCTATTTAATTTAATATCTTGTTTGATTGATTTTGGTAAATATATTCTTACTGCTTCATTAGTTTCTTCATCTTTTAACCTTGCAATACCGCTTTCTCCATATTTTGTATTAAAGTAAAACACGTCTCTTACAGCATATGTATGACCTATTTTTAACGCAGCTTCAATCTTTTGTGCTTGTATTAAATCATCTTCCGTAATTTCGAAATCTGCTTCAAAAGGAAAACTGCTGTGAAAACTGTTGTTATCTGAGTTGAGATGCAATACTTTTATAGTTTTCTTTCCTGGAACTTTTCCCTTTGAAATGTTATATGCATCCATTTCTGAATCTTTTGATATCTTTTCTTTCAGACACTTTGGTGCGTTTGTTTTTATTATAACATCAGATGTATAATTTTGGTTAGCTAGACTTTGTTCTAAATACAAAACAAGTTTTTCTCCATAAAACCCTGTTGATTTTTCTTTATCAAGAATCTTAAAGACAGCATCGACTTCTAGCTTTGAGAATGGAACATATGATTGATGCATCTTTGAGTTTGGTGTGATTAGGTTTTTTACTCTGCTTGTAAACTTTGTAACTCTTATATACAGTAGTAAATTTAAAACTCTAAATGAAAAATCAATGAATTCTGTTGTGGGGGAAAGTGGTTTGGAGAGATGGTTCGACGAACCTACATTACTTAACTACTTCCGACGTGTAATCAATTTTTGGATTGTATCTTTTTGTTAACAAACCTATAAGGGAACTATCAACAACATCATCCATTACACTGTTTCCAGCCATATCTTTAACACTAAGTCTATTCATTCTGAGTTTAGCTGGATCAATATATACATGCGCAAAGGATCCGCCTTTTGACAACTTGTAAGCATTTCTTTTTCTTTGATGACCAAACCTGTTTCCAATTACTTTTGATAAATCAGTGGACATTGTTGCGTCTAATATTTTTTGATATTTTTTTAATTTGGCTAAATCTCCATCAAATTTATCCCTTTTCTCAGTGCTTTTAGCCGCACTTTTACGTCCGCCAACAGATTCTCTGGCTTTTGTCACTTTTTGGGTTATCATTTTCAATTCATCTTTTGCCATATTTGGAAATTCATCAGTACCTGCTAAACCATAAGCGCTTTGAAATTTTGTATGAAATCTTTTATCAAAATTAAGTGTTATTGGTTGCTTTGGATGCCTTGGACGCTTTGATGTCTCAAGCACTGGTGGTGACTCTGCTGACTCAATTGCTAGTTGGTTTGCTCTCAGCTGGCCAATCATTTCATCTTGTCTTTTATCTATATCAGTTATTTGTTGCCCAGCTTTACCAAGTTCTCTTGTAATTAGAGCAGCAACCTTTTCTCTTTCTTCAATGATTCCAATTTGTAAATTTTTAAACACCCTTACATCATCTATAACTTGGTCGACAATATTTGTTGTCACAACTTCTTCCTTATTTTACTTTTCTATTTGTTTAAATCCATACTTTTGATTTTCATATACTTTAATAGTTTATATATAGCTTACAAATTTATGATTCAAAATATTAAAATATTAAAGTAACTATAGAGTAAATATCATTGGAATTAACTAACATACAGTTACTAATCTACCTATAAAAATGACACCCCAATTGATGTAACTAATTATGAATACACGGGCCCATTTTATCCATTAGACAAACAATTAGAATTTGATGCAGAAACTGGTAAAATTACTAAATGGATAGTTCCTCCTTTTAACCAAGTTGATGAGATTTCTTCACATCATGATGTATGTTATTTGAGAGTTGTTGATAAAAACGAATGTGATAAAAAAATTGTTGCTGAATTATATTAGATTCCTGTAAGCTGCCAAAAATGGGTATGTTTGCTAGAAAAGTTATTAGCAACAAACAAGAACTTGAACTAGGTGTTTAAAAAAAAGAGTTCAAAAAATTAAAATGAGCAGTTAGCAGATGAGTTACACAAACCAATTATAAGAAAGTTTAAAAAGAGTAAAGTTATCGTCTGTAATATTGACGATATTTGGAGTGCTGACTTGGTTGATATGCAACAACTTATAAGTTACAACCATGGATTTAGGTATATTTTAAATGTTATTGATGTATTTTCAAAATTTGCATGGAGTGTTCCTATAAAAGATAACACGGGTAAAACAATTACCAATACATTTCCATCTATTGTTAAAACTAGCAAGAGGAAACCTAACAGATTGTGGGTTGATAATGGATCTGAATTTAATAACAACGTATTTAAAAAATGGCTGTTGAGAATGATATTAAAATGTATACTACATTTAATGAAGGTAAGGCCGTTGTTATTGAAAGATTTAATCGTACATTAAAAAATAAAATGTATAAATATTTTACTGCTAATAATACATATAAATATGTCGATGTATTACCAGATTTAATTAATGAATATAACACCCACAAACTCTCTACAATAAAAATGACTCCAACAGAAGTTAGCATGAAATATAATGAAAAAGCTATTCAAAATGATGTATATTCAATCCATGATAAAACCATCTATAAATCTAAGTTTATGGTGGGAGACAGAGTAAGGATTAGTAATTACTAAAGAACTTTGTTTGATAAAGGTTATACACCAAACTGGAGTGAAGAAGTTTTTGTTATAGTAGGAATACAACATACCAATACTACTACATATATAATAAAAGACTATAACAACGAAATTATTGAAGAAAGTTTTTATGAAAATGAGTTACAACAAACCGATCAAGATTTTTATAGAATTGATAAAGTAAATAAGAAAGGTTATAAGAAAAATTTGCGCTAGTATCATTGAAAGGTTATCCTCAAGACTTTAATAGTTAGATTCTGCTAAATGATGCTAAGAAAATGTGAAAAAAAAATATTTATTTGAATAGTTTTTTTACCTCTTATAACATGTGATAGCCGTATGCCAATGTTGAAATGCCATCTTTACCGATAACTCTTTTATCATCATCCGCTGATAAAGCTACTTTGCTCATAGTTTCTGAATAAATCTCATGTTCATGGCTTCTAATTAATTTCATTTTTCTATAGATTGGATTTATCCTTTCAACTAAACACTTATAGTAGTCGCTGAATCTGATATCTTTTTTTATTACATTCTTTTTGACCCTCTTTGCCTTTTTCTCTTCCTTTTCATTGACCCTATATGAAAAAATTTTTGCTCTCAACCCCAAAAATTTTAAGATCTGCTCACCGCCACATTCATCTTTCATCATTCCAATTACCTTTTTGTTGCAACCAGTTTTAATTCCTGATGAATGATTTTTTGCATAGTTACTTGTATCAAACATCTTTTCAACATCACCCGAGATATCTTGATAAAAATCCTCTGTCTTTATTTCGTAAGCCAAAGAGTCAGTGTCTGTAAACAGCAACTTTTGTCGTTTACCATACCTTTTTACAATGTAGTTGTAATGGAAGTCATACATGAGCGCTTTACTTAAATCAAAAATACATAACCCCACATAAATTGGTTTGTCAAATTTTCATTTTACTCTTTTCATGTGAACTGCTGCTAGACTTTCACTAAATGTTGTTCTTCCTTCATATGTTGGCTTTAATGCTAACTTTTCGGCTTGCTTTTCTTCATTTACAAGTCTTATATCTACTCAGTTTCTT
This sequence comes from Pseudorhiza aurosa, assembly GCA_964026355.1. NCBI lineage: Eukaryota > Metazoa > Cnidaria > Scyphozoa > Rhizostomeae > Lychnorhizidae > Pseudorhiza > Pseudorhiza aurosa. Next base: position 754,614 of record OZ032123.1, read on the forward strand.
ATGTTTTCCATAGTCTTTCCAAACACTGAATTATTCATAAGCTTAAAGAAATCTTTTTCAAAGTCGCTTTTGCTAGCAGTTCTAAGATTTGTGTTCAAGTCGATGTATGGTCTCATCCAATCTTTTTGTTCAAAGGCTGGCACTTTATGAATTTTGGTTAACTTTAGTCCTAGGCTAAGGTAAGGCTGAAGATTTTTTAAATGTAAAATGTATTTTTAATTATATATCAGATTAGGTGTTAATTTGTCTATTTTATTAATAGTTTAAGTTTCAGGTGCTAAAGGGTAATTATTATGTGGGTTATGCAGCTCTTTGGGATATTCCAAGTCTACTTGCATTATATATCCAGTATCGCCGTCAGCATCTATATGTAGGGGGTCTAGGTCAATCAACTTCTTTTCGTTTACCCATCTGAAGTTCTTGTAAGGCAGCTTTGGCCTCATTCCCCATCAATACAAATTGTTTGCATCTATATACGTTATGTATTTTGATTCTTCCTTGGGATCATAGTTTTCCAGTACTTGTTGTTCGCCTTGCCATATCTGTTTGAAATCATGCTAGCCCCGCCCCTTATTCCACCTTCAATAAACAAAATCCTGCTGACATCGCTTAGTAAATCCAACTTTATTTCGGTTTTCTTTAGCAGTGCATCCCAGCTTAGTCCTAGTGATGTATAATACCATGCTGGATCTAATTTGTAATTTTTTAAACAAACATCTCTAAAGTTTTCAAATATGTCGGCCAACAAGATTACAGCAGTTTTCAAGTATAAATCATGATATTCTTCCATATTTTTTATATCAAAGTGATGCCATACTTTTTGTGCATGTTCATAATCTTTTACATCTATATTTGAATCGTTTAACCGTGAATGAAATTCTTTCGCTGGTGGAAGTTCAAGCTCATTAAATCTTTCAAAGTTATCCATATAATCATATGGGTGAACGACTTTTCTGATCAACAAGTCTGTATCGCCTTCAAAAACTTTGCTCATTTCTCTAAACTGTTCCCGCGAAAGATATTTGCTAAAGCTATTTATTGATGATGCCATAAAATTAAAGCTGTCAATATATCTAATTTCAATTCTATTTTTATAATCATCTTCAACATCATCTGGCAAGATTGATTTACTAAAACATATATATTTTTCTTCATTATTTGGTATGCAGTTAATGTTTCCTTTTGATTTGCCAAATTCTTTTATGAACAAATGAGAATCGTAGCCTGACAAGTTCTGAAAAATGACCGGCACAAATTTTGGTAACTGATATAGCAAACTACATTGGCTGTGTGCCGCACCTCTAAACGTTCCTGTTAAATGATCGTGATCTGTAACTGTTTCACCTGTTAACTTAGTTTTACAAATAGCACGATTAGATTTTTTAAAGTATTCTCTCCAATCATCTTTTACCATTACACCTCTTAAATCAATTTCATTAACATCTTTATATTCTTTTGGCAAGCAAGATTTATGAATTGGATCTTTCTTGCACAAAATTGTTTTGTTGTTGTTCAATTTTTTATTACAAACATGAAAATCCACCGCTGACTGAAATTTTACATTATCTTCTTTCGTCATGTCAAGAGGAATTATATTTTTATAAATGTTTTGAATTTCTTTTACCTCCTCTTCAATCATTTCACAAAATTTCTGCACACAATCTTCGCCTCTGTATACAACGGGTTCAGCATAATTTTCTTCACCTTCACATTTTACATAATAACAAAATCCTGATGGTGTATGTTTCTGATATTCTTCGGTATACGATTTTCTGGATATGGTGTGGCTGAATCTTTTTTTTCTGTAACGGCTTCAAAATCTGCGTAGATAACAAAGTGTATCCTCATTGATTTGTTAAAACTCTTAAATGTAATTGTTTCACCTGGTTTTGGCACTTCAATTTTACAAGTTGAGTTTTCTTTACAAATCTTAATGTGTTCTTCCAACTTTTCTGGTGTTGTAAATTTGTTCAAACATCTTTTGCAGAAATATGACTTTGGTCGTGGTTGGAGACTTGGGAGGAAACTAGCCTTGAAAAGTTTTTTATCCAACAATAATGTTGATTTTCTTCGTTGGTTATAAATAAAAGATCAATTGCATTTTGCGGGTCTGCTTGATTTAACCATAATATGTGCACGCTTCTCTCATATCCAGATACATTTACTTTTATTTCAGGACCTTGATTTTCAAATTTGTCAATATCTTTTAGTGAAACTGGGAATTCAATGCCTGTAAAAATAAGTTTACCCACGTGTGCTTTATATGTTGATGGTCTTTCGGGTATTCCTTTATTTCATCGTGATGTAACTCGGATAATATTGCATATTCAAAGCATCTATTATCTTTGTTTTTTACATTAATAACTGCTTTTTTAGTGTTAATGGCAGCGGTTGAATCAATATAACCTTCTCCTTTTAGCGGATTAAATCTATCAACTTCCAATACTCTGAAATATCCAACCGCTACCGCCGCTGGTATATGTAGCATTTGATTCGATTGTCTTTTGTTTCATTTTCTCGTATTCCTCGAGTATGTTTGTCGTGTTGATAGAGTATTGTATCCCTGAGTTAAAGAATAGTCTTGCTTTGATAATTTTATCATCAGACCTTCTTGCCATGTTGACTGCTACTGTCATTTCAACTTTCAATGATTTGTCTTTATTCAATTCTTCTTTTATTTGCTTTTCAATATGGGGACTTGCCATTTCTAGATAAGTTTTTAAATCAGTATCATCCGAGCCATTGAGCTCGAAAGTTCTGAAAATATCTTTCAAGGCAGTTTCTTTTCGCATCATTTTAAATTGAGACGTGTCGCGCTATTCTTGAGGAAAATGATGAGCTTTTATATAATACAGAATATCAAATGTCTTATACAGGAAAAGATAATCATTCGTATATAATAAGTTGAGAAAAAAAATTGGTTGATTAATTAATATATTGTTTCTACTTTCTTAAGTAGTTCTTGGTGTAATTTCTTTTTATAATGCTTGGTTATTATACGTTCTTCAGTTTCCTTGATTTTATTTATTTTTTTCTTCTTATATCTTAGCTCCTCATGATTACATTGCTTGCCTTTGCACATACCTAGGGAAGACCTTGTTCCTTTTCCACAACTCATACATGGAAAAGATTTTACTTTTTGTTTGGCGTGATAATCGAAGAATCCTTCACGCTTTGCTAGCTTATTGCAAGTTCTTTCTAGGCCTAACATTAACCAGTTGCATCTTGGAATAATTTCTGTCATTGTTGAGTTAACTTTTTACTCTGCTCGTAAACTTTTTAACTATCATATACAGTTGTAAATTTAAAACTCTAAATGAAAAATTAAATAAATTGTGTTGTGGGGGAAATTGGTTGGTGAATGATTTTGCTATACTCACGTGTGTAATGGTCAGGTCGGAAAGTGGTTTGCACCGGTTGGGTTGGTGGTTTCTTAAATGTCTAATACGAAAAATTGCACAAGAACCGGCTTTTTATAACTATTGATAGCTACCGACCGATATCTGTACTGAACAGCATATCAAAAATAGTAGAAAAGATTGCATATATCAACTAACAACCTCCCTTGAATCTCAAAACCTACCTTTCAGGCACCAATATGGCTTTCCGAAAAGTAAATGCACTCAGGATGCAGTTATATATGTCCACGATTATATGCGAAAGAACATGAACTAAAGAACTATACCGGGGCCATGTTTGTCGATTTACAAAAAGCATTTGACACAGTCAGCCACGCCTGTTTACTCAACTAACTTCCATTCTTCGGCATAACTGGTATTGAGCTAAACTGGTTTTCAGACTACCTATTTAACAGAAAGCAGTATGTCAACTTCGAATACGCTACTTCCAATTTAAAATCAATTAACCTAGGAGTGCCCCAAGGATCAATCCTGGGCCTACTCCTGTCTCTTCTCCTAATCAATGATGCATATCAATGTCTTGAGGAATGCACAATTCTTATGTACACTAATGACACAGTGCTTTTACATTCAAGTCCAAGCAGCAAAAATGTGGCCAAAACAATATCTCACGATGGTGCTTCACTCTTTTCTTGGTTTCAGAAAAATGATCTGATCGTAAACTTGAAACCTGTTAAGACGGAAACAGTGCTGTTTGGGACTGCACTAAAACTTCTGACCCAACCATCAGCAGAAGTCAGTATAAACGGTGAGACTATCAACAGCGTAAATCAGTACAAATACCTCGGGGTCACTTTTGACCAACACATGAGCTTTTCAGAGCAATTGAGCATAGTCTCGAAAAAGTTATCACCACGAATAAACATGTTGAAAAGAGTCCTGCTAAACATCACGTCTGCAACGGCAAACTTAATTTACAATTCAATGATTGCAGCTATGATATTATATTGTTTTCCTATCTACCTCGGACTTCCCGGTGTTCACCACAGAACTTCATAAAACTTGAGACCAGAGCATACAAAACTATCAAGACACAGCTTGAAAATTCAATCACAAACAAGATCAAACAAAGATCAGCAGTTGAAGTCTTCAGACATATACATCAGCTGAAGAAAAATGATTTAATCAAATTCGATGTTTTCCAGCATAATATGGAATGGAAGTAGCCTTGTACCAAAATCGAAAAACGAGGCAGGAAGACGATCCTTCAATACGCAGGGAGCATTGATATTCAATTCGTAGCATCGAATATTGGCTACAGGTACAAACTCACTCCCAAGCCTCACTAGTCGCAGAAAACACAGCAAACAAACAAACAATTCTGTAATTATGAGAACTCGAGATATGGTTTGCTAAAACAACAATAGATAAAATAGAATTAATATACAAGATAAGGAACTATACCCTAACGTAACAGAAATTGTAAACGAAATGAGCGAACGAAACAGCGAAAACAAGGAAAGAATAACAAAGTTCAAAACTGACAATCTGTTTGCCACTATGGGGAAACTATTAACCGACGTCCGGAAAGTGATTCTTGTGTCCACAAATATTATGCCACAGACGCACCACCAATACGCATCAACGATTATACAATTAACACTTATAAATCTAACTTAACGACGAGCAACGGCCTATCTGGCAATACTTGCCCTCTCTCTACACTTCCCCGCGTGCTCCCTCGACCAAACCAAAAACAACACTAACTCCCCTGGGTCCCAAATTGCATAAAAACACAAATGGTTCATAAAATTGATAAAAGAGTCGTCTCCCAAGACTCTCGGGAGCCTCTTGCAAGTTACACAATTCATTACCTGAACATTTGCGAAATGAAAAATTTATTCTAGTATTTAAACGCTTAGTTAAAAATTTTAAAATTCAGACTCAATACGATTTTAATTTCTATTTTTAGCCTTTTCTTGTAAACGCAGGTTCTCTATTGATAGCAGAATGTATTTTCTGAAAAAGTTAGCCTGTTGAAATATGTTTGATAATAATAATAATAATAAAGTTACCCCCCAGGGGACAATGACCATACGGCAGAAACAACATAGAGAATACCAGCCCAGATCACACCACGATAACGAGGCCAGAACCAAACATAACCTTCTGCCATCCAGTCCAGGAGCATGCAGAACAACCAAGAAGGACATCTAAAAAACATGGAAGAACAATTAAACATAACAAACTATAATTTCAGCTTATGAACAACTGATCCCTAGAAAAATGGGGTGATATTGCACTGCTGTTTTATTACTATTAATATTAGTTTAGCCTCCTTTTGGGAAGGAGGAGCTTTTTTAATGGTGATTGATTGAAGCACATGTGTTTTCTCTCTCTTCATACTGTCCTTTTGAAGCTATAGTAATATCCAATACTCTATTGATTGTTTTCCACATTTTCTTTTGGTCCCCTTTGTTTTTTTCAATCAATCCTTTGTAATTATTCTGAATAGAATATCTAATTTCTTTGGTTACTCTATTACGTTGCCTCGTATAAGCTGACCGCATTCAGGAGATTTTGCTGCTATTTTTTCAGCCGTTCCTAGTCTCCATCGATTTTCTAAGATATGGAGTTAGCCAAGGAGCAAAATCTGGACTTACTCTTCTTTTTCTAATCGGAGCATGTAACAGCTGTTCAAAAGTCTCCTGAAATGTGTCAGCCATGGCAGATGGATCACACTCTCTCCCTCTCAGGAAAACGATGACTAAAACAAGCAGGAATTTCTTAACCTTTCCCCTCTAAAATATTGACGCAAAGAAAACTCTATTTGTGTTGAACAGATATGTTTCTACTGTACATTATACGCGTAAATCTCTCCGTTATAATCTGGCTGCATATCTATTAAAAGCGGTCAAAAAGTCACAGAATTTCTACACCGTTAAATGAACCGTTTAACATAAGAGAATGCCCACCCTTGTCAAATGGTTTAACCCCTAGCTTCCCCCTTCCGTTTCATTGAAGTAAATGACAATCCATTGATAGGAAGAAAAATTCAATCCGTCTAGTTTTGATGCCTTGTCGCTCTTTGCATTTTATATGAGCGAACGGCGTGCACAACAGAAAAGAGAGGGACGACTAGCAATGAATTCGTCAATCGCCGAAGCTCGCCATATGCCAAGGTCGGGGGTAAATGTAGTGCTCGCTAGTGGAGAAACCTGGGCGACGTGGACGATGTGATCCTATCCTCCTTCCGGAAATTACTTGAATTTCATTGGGAAGAAATTCGCCCTTGTGAATAACACATATTCCACTGCAGATTTCCACAATGTTTCTTTGTTAAAAATCTGAGATGATGATGGTATATCCAGCGATATTTTACGAGCAAAGGCTTGAGCAACGTCATCTGCTATTGATTAGACTCACGACATGAACTGCAGCTGAGACGAGTGGCCGCAGTAAACTGAGCAGTAAACTAAATTTCATAATGGCGGGAGCTTTCATGAGCCTAAGTTTTATCGTATAGAAACGATTTGCGATTTGTTGGTGTATACTGGCTCAAAAGATGCGAAAATAAGTTAAATAAGAGGAGATCAATTTTTTGGGTTTCAGTGCTGCTTCAATTTTTCGATGGTAGCGCATTAAGGGCAGAATTTCACAATTGCCCTCGCACACGAGATGTGAATCGCCCTGTCAACCGGAGTGCTCTAGAGGAGCCCTGTGCAATACCAATCCACTCTTTTGGACCATTGTATAATTCTGGCCATAGCGCTACCACATCTCCCCTTTGCCATACTTGATCATTGGAGCCAATTGCTCAACAAACTTTCAAGGCGAAATTTAGGTAAGAGTTTTATTATAGCATTTTTTAATGCATATTCCAATTTTTTTCAAAATGGCGGCGTAAGCATCGGAGCTGCTCATTAGACATAATACACAAGAAGACAACAGATATAAGAAGTCATAGGACATAACAAGACATAAGACAGGTGAATTTTCATTTTAACCAAAAGAGATGGAATTACAAGGAATTGTAATCAGCAGTAAGTAAAATTAGTGAAAATGGAGGTAAACTAGAAGAACACTATTGAATGAAAGAACAACAATTGAATGCCAAAACTGATCCCGACTCATTTTTGTCGGCTCGTAACCGATTCTGGGACCACTTTCCCTCAAAGCACATTAGAGGGAGATACTCGATGAAAAAGAAGTGTAGTGCAGAGAGCTTAGCCCACATTTTTTTTTTTTTAGTGGCTTATGTTGAGGAAAGGCCATGGTGACCTATACAAAGCCCCAACAAAGGAAGGAAGAAGAAAGTGCGCAGCTAAGAGGATAAAGAGATAAGATCAAGTTTATTTACATTAGATTTGAATGATGCCAAGTTGTAGGACTCAGCAAAGCAAGAAGAAGGCAAGACGTTCCATAAGTTGCATGTTCTTGGGATGAATGATGATTTGTGAGATAGAGTTCGTGGATTAGGCAGTGAAACTTGGAAATGAGTTGAGCTTCTGGTGGTCCTGACACGCCTCAGAGGAACTGGAATAGTATCCCTGATCTCCTGAGAATAATGTCCGTTAAAGTATCTGTAATAGATGGAAAGATCTCCAACCAAACGACGATGGGAAAGAGGTTGGAGCGATTTGGTGAGGTTAGGATTATTGATGAGATGAATGGCTTTGGACTGGACTTTGTCGAGAAGACAGAGAGCAGATTTTTAGAACCACCCAAGACGTGGAAGCAGTACTATAAAGAAGGATGGATTTGGGACTTGTATATAGATAGAAGGTGAGAAGATGAGAAAACCCCGTGGGCTCTGGCGAGGAAATCAAGCTTTTGAGATGCATGTTTAGCAAGGGAATGGATGAGAGTTTTTCCAAGTGAGATTAGATGAGAGAGAAAGACAAAGTTGTGTGAAAGAAGCAGAAGTGTCCAGTTCATCACCATTCATGAAGACAGCTGGAAAGTTTCGATTACGTTTGCGTGAAATGACATCCTGTTTCGTCTTGCTTTGGTTGAACGAAACTAGGTTGTCTTTACCCCACTTCTCAGTAACTGTCAGATCATTGGAGAGAAGTGAGGCTGAAATGTTTATGTGGAGTTGGATATCGGTGGAAGCATGGTCATTTGGATTGAATGAAAATGAGGAACTTAGGAAGGTATCATCAGCAAAGGAGTGAATGCTAGAAGACGTGGAGGTGAGCAGGTCATTGATGAAGAGGATGAAGAGTACAGGGGAGGCGACAGAGCCCTGGGGTACACCAGCATTGATAAAGTGTAGATTGGAGAGGAAGCCGTCCACTCTGACGGCAATTAACCTATCAGAGAGGAAAATACCAATCCAATTAATGAGAGTGTGATGGAGACCAAACATCGGCAGTTTAGCGAGAAGACCCTTTGTGCCAAATGCGATCAAAGGCCTTAGAGATGTCGAGAAAGATCACTCTGCTCTCACCACTGGATTCTAGAGCAGAGGACCAGACATGGACAGCATAAGCAAAAAGATCACCAGTAGACCTGGCTTTTGGAAAGGCATACTGGTGATCAGAGAGAAGATTGTTTGTTTCAAGGAAGGTAAGAAGTTGCTTAGTGATGATGGTCTCCATAGTTTTAGAGATGAGTGAAGTGATTGCAATGGGACGATAGTTGAGTGGATTAGACTTGTCGCCTTTTTTTGGGATAGGAAAGACGTGGGCTTGTTTCCACAAGGTGGGAAATGTGCCAAGAGTGTAGGAAAGCTGGAATAGTTTGTTAAGAATAGGGGCAAGTTCAGGAGCACAGGTTTTGAGAACTATTGCTTTAATACCATCAGGGCCTTTGGATTTGGAGTAGTTGTGTTGAATTTTTGCGTATGAATTCCTTTAGCAGATGAAAGACGAGTCAGTTTATTGTGCACATTTCTAATCCTCTGGAAAAACCAGCTTAAGCTGATCAGCAGTTGATTCTTTTCATAAGTAATTCCTGAAGCTTGAGTATATTATTTAGCTTCAAGATTTAAAATCTCTGAAATCATTGTGAGGTTTGTGAACCAACATGAGCCCAATAAAGTTTTTGCGGCTGAGATGCGGACCACAAGAAGAAATGTGTTTGTGAACGGTCATCTTTCACCACACAATAGTGTGTTGTACACCCTTGCTCTTGAAGTAAAAAAGAAAGAGCCGCTACATATTTTTATGGATAATCGATGAAGCAGCTTGTTTGAGGAGCAAAAAAATAGTCCAGTGGTAAAAGTTTCTTGTCCTGGAGACTTGGATGGCTTGTAGTTTGTATAAATTCCTTCCTTAAATCCATAATCCCCAACTATTTCAACTTATTGGCTGCAACATATTTAAGAAATAATGGATTCTTTCAATTACTACTAATTCTTAACTTGATCATTTACAAAATAATGCATAAGCCAACATTTCTATTCAAGGGTGCTGCAATTTTATAACTTTTCATTACTTTACAAATCATTCCTCATTTTTTCTCCTCACATAGTCAGGCATCAAATGACCAAATCCAACAACAAAAAACTCCACGCTGCTGCTAAGGAAAGGTTTTGTTATTGCGATAGATGTGTGCATCTTCAAAAAATTGAATGCGGTGATTGTAAAAAGCCTTCCCATGGGAAATGTGCACAAATTTCAATGGAAGCCTATACATTCTTAAACTTGGAAAACGAAAAACGGATCTGTAGAAAGTGCACTTTTAAACAAAATCCCTTTTTTCATGTAGTTGACAGAGGCCTTGGCAATGGCTCTAATCCCTCTTCCGCAGTACCATTTGGAAGACTTCAGTTTAACCAATCTGTAACCATTGACTCCTTATTAGACAAAATTCCTGGTCGCAAATTTTAATGATGATATGACCACATCAAAATACTACGCACCTGTGAACTCAAGCAGGCATAGCACGATAAACAATTTTTATCAACTGTTTCACATTTGTATAAGCTCCCTTCAACTACATATTGATGAACTAAGAGCCCTACTAAGGAAGGTTAACTTTCACTTTGACCTAATTGGTTTCAGTGAAACTCACTAGCCATTCAAAAACTCTAATTGATAATATTTTCATTAACAAATTAGAATATAAATGTAATTATGGAAGCATAAGTGCATTTATTTCAAATCATTTTCCTCAATGCACACACACAAAACTTACTGACTATTCAAAATTGAAGATGAAATTGTGGCAGCGTGATTACAAAAATTTCAGCAACCAATAGTTTCTTGATGAAATAGGAAAAATAGTCTGGGTCAAGGCCCTAGCAGGCAGTACCGTGGAAGAAGCATTTAGTATCTTTGACACTGCTGTAGATTGTACATTAAATGAAATGGCACATACAAAATTGCTTAGCAGAAAAGAAATTGGAATTGCAGCAAACCCATGGCTTGCAAAGGTATTCTCTAATCCATAGATGCAAGAGACAAATTGTACAAATATTTTGTAACTGAAGTGCGCCTGGATATCAAGAAATATCTTCATAGGCAATATAAATCTTATAGGAACTTACTACTCACCTTACAAAGAGCTACCAATATATTTTATTACACTGATTACTGCAGTGTTAATGCTGAAAATGTTGGTAAGACCTGATCAGCCATAAAAAAAGTCATAAATGTATCAAAATCACTAATTCAAACTAATCCCTTCAGCATAAACTATAATGATGCATCTCTTTGAAATGAAAAAGACAAAGCAAATACCATGAATGACTTTTTTTGTTAATGTATGGCCAAATCTAGATAAAGATATCCAGAATCCATAATGTTCCAATTTTGATCTCCCCACAACTCAATTTACAGAACAGAGACAATGTCGTATGAAATTCATTTTCTCCTTAACAAAATGCAGATGGGCAAACCATGTGGACCTTTCAATCTGAAAAATCTTAGATTAGCAATGAGTAATGAACTAGAATCTCTGTATGACTGGCTTTGTGCAAATTGACTATCATTTGATATTGTGAAGACAGATTTTCTTCTCTTTAGGAACAACTTGAGCAAAAGCAAGAACTTTAACTTCACTCCCCATTTGAGTAACAGGACTCTACATGAATCTCATAATTTTAAGTATTTAGGGATTCTTATCAATAACAAATTAAACTGGAAATCACATAAATGAACTTAAAAAACCCCTTAGTAGAGCAATTGGCTTGCTAAGAAAAATCCAACATTTGTAACGAGCTCAACTCTAAAACACCGTTATCACAATCTTCTTAACTCATACCTTGTGTATGGATGCATTTTACAGAGTAGTACAACATATTTCCAACTTAATCGGGCTCGTACATTTAAAAAGGGGGCTATAGGAGCAACCACTTTTTCAAGATACAACCATCACACATTGCAGAATTTCAGAGACTTAAAAAATTTGAAGTTAAATGATATTCTAATGCTTCAAGAATTACTTTTTATACATGACTTTGAAAGGAATCAACTGCTGATCAGCTTAAACTGGTTTTTAAACTGGTTTACTTATTTTATATTCTTTCCTTCGTAGCAGCTACCCTTAACAGCTACAAGCTCAAGTAGTATGTCTGAAACGGCTGGATCTGCCAGGTGGGAGTCTATGAATTAGCTCTGCTATAAGATCCTTTCCCAAAAATTTTGTTATTCATAAAAATCTAATGTAAACCTTTTTTTTCGGTTCAGTTTCGGCATTTGATTGTGGTTCTTTCATTCAATAGTTTTATTCTAATCGTTGATTACAATTCCTTCTAACTCCTTGTTGGTTAAAATGAAATTTCTTATGTTTTATGTCCTGAAGAAATGTTGTTTCTCTTTCAATGTACAATGTGAGAATCCCTAGAATGACTTTTTTGAAGATGATTTACATTGTGAAGCACATGCATGGGGGATGGTGGTAGCGGTAATGGATGAGTGATGCTTTTGTGTAATTGTTAGGTATGCAAACTTATGAGGACTTTGGCAGGCTCAGAAGTAGTTTTAGACCCAATGCATCTTCTAATAAAGGCGGTTTTCGCTGGCCGAAAAAGGGAACCCAGAAATCAATTACTCTATAAAAATACTGACCCACTGTCTCTGACTTCTGCTACCCCAAAATCAAATAGGTCATACACTATTTATGCTTCCAAAGGATTGATTGTTGTGTCCTTTTAAATGCCTTTTATGAAAGTTCTTACCTCCATATTAGGGTTTGTAGGTATAGTGCTAGCAGTAACTTGGTTCTTGTGAAACAGAACTGCCAAGTTTCTTCATTGTTAACTGACTTTTTTTAAACTCATTCTAATCTTTATTTCAAAGATTTCATCACCACCAGCAAAGTATTATTTACAATGCCAAGAGATATGGCACCACAAGCAAGCATCAAAATGGTTATTGAGATTCTATGTAGCATTTGCGAGAAACTTGGATTCAGCAAAGTATTGCCAGATTTATTTAGGCAAGCAAAGTTCAATAGTGATGACGCAACTGGAGCTTTATGGATATTACTTTATGAGATGCTATATTTTGCAGCTTATAAGAAGACACCACAGGATATGAAAGATTTTGACAGTACTATTGCTTCTTTGAAAGCAATTTTCAGTGACTTAGGCTATAGAGTGAAAGAATTTTATCAGCTTTCTTCGTCATCACTGCAGGGCAGTAGAGAGCTGCTTATTGCTTTTGGGTGGCTTATTGGAAAACGCTGCATCTTTGAGGTGCTGATAGAATATACTATGGTAGACTGCCTTGATTTGGTACTCTTGAATGATGGTGAATATAACATAGAATCAAAATGGGTCAAATTTGCTAGCTTGAGTGATCACTTAAACCATATTTTGGTTCTTTTTAACAGAAGTAAGATGGAATGGAAAAGTTTAAGACAGCTTGTCAAGTTTTTAGCAAAAAAGGCCACCCACTTAGATTGCAAAGTGAACGTAAATGATAGCTTTCTTCAACAATTTTTAAACGGTGCATCAGTTTTGGAATTATCTCTGTTGTTGCAGAATGAAAAAAGTCAGGTGGAAGTTCTGGGAATCTTAAAGAAAAAACAGGCATTGTTAAATGTTTATTTTAAGTGGATCAAGTATGGAGAATTATTTTGGAATTGGATGAGCAGTGTAGTGAATGAAAAGGCGATGTTTGTACATGGAACAGATGTAAATTCATTAGATTTTTGTGACCAATATGACCATCAGTATGGCTTCATCTTCAGTGAAGATCATGGGCTCAATGAGCAAGCAGTGGGAATGTTTTTGGATTCCAAAATAGAAGTACAAGATATTTCGTATCCCCTTTTAAAGCTAATGTATCAGCTTGTGGATGTAAATTGGGCTGCATCAGAGAATTATAGATGTGTACCTTCGATTAATTGTAACAGTGAAGCAAAGTTCTCTCATGGCAGTGACGTTGATCCAGTAGAAGGAGCCATCATGAAGATGAGCCATTGGATAACTAGAACTGAGTGCAGAATAAAGTTGCTGGAAGAAAAAGTGCAAAATTCTCTCACATTAGGGGAAGAAACTGATGACCATGGCATTGATGATCAGATGCAAAAGTTTATACATTTGCCATTTCCTAAGATATGAAAGGTAACTGCATGGTGCCTGGTTAGAACCAATTCATAAAATTAGTTTTGGGAGGTAAATGCAGCAATCATCATTAACACCTAAAACTCAAAGATGTTTCCCATAAATTTTCATTTTGGTATCAGTTTATCCAATCATGAGGTGTAATTCCAATCCGTCTGGCTCTCTTTTCTACTCATTATAAGTGATGTAAAGTAAGACTATTAGGCCACAGAGCATTTTCAACAATATATTCGATTTTTTGCGATAGGTGTTTAGAAATGAGTTTGGCAGAAATGCATGAGAAAGACATCACTATTGCTTGTTTGATAAAAAGGCAAACTAGCCCTTAAAATAGAACGCAAAAGTCTATGTGCCAAGGGGCAAGTACATCCAAGCTATAAGCATGATGTGTCAAAGTAGAAAAGTGTAGTTGCTAAGAAACTCCCCCAATAGGTCAAATGTTTTCTTTTTTAGGAGTGGTCCCAAAAGTAATAAATTCTCAAGTAGTTTGTTGCAAACACCCTTTCACCTCATTTTTTGCTATTACTCTTTCCGACCCTTTAGTTAACCCCCCAGTAGTCCCGTTAAAAATGCCCTGGGCAAGGTAGTACAATTCAAAGAACAATTTTAGTCCAACAACATAAAAATTTCGAAGATGAGGGGCCAAGTCGCGCCTGAATCCCTTGTTCTGTATATCAAAGAGCGTAGGGGTATAAATCTGCAATGTTGGTAGCCAGCGTCTGATATGACGTGATAGAAGGGAATAGATAAGACACGGCAAATAAATTTGAAAATAATCGCACAGCTGTGTTTCGTATCGATAGCCAAATGGCAGAGGGTAATAACAAAGAAGAATACGTTGCGGCGGAAGATTATGTTAGGAGGGCTGGTCACTACGGAGGAGAAAGAAACGAGGATGGCGAGAGGCATGGGCAAGGGAAAGTGAAGTATGGGAATTGAGATGAATACGCAGGGGAGTTTCGCAGCGGAATGCGCGGTGGGAAAGGGACGTACCAATTCAAAAATGCAAGGTAAAATCAAATCAAGTCAGGCACCCGCTAAGAATTAATTCCACATTCCCCTCATCATCATTTGACAACTCGCAAAAGATGCACACAGTTGGAACACCATTTTCAAAAGTGTCATTTACGTGTGTCTGTTATCGTATTCTTCTTAGCATGTCTCAGATGGATATGTAAAAACATTGGTTGATTCGCAACTTTAATCCTGGTTTCCATATAACCGCAAGGGAGCCTACGGCCGCCTGCGATCACCAAGACCTTAAAAATAGGTATGGAAACATAAGTCTTTGCTGACCTGTGATAGTTGCCGGCTGCCTGTGAGACGGCCTGTGTGCGTTCCCTTCCATCTTCATTCCCTCTTGCTGGCTCATAGCACCATTTTTTTAAAGCATAGTCTCTGTCTATGAATGCATAACTTTTTCCGTTCCTCCTGTTGTTTTATTGCAGTCTTATCCACATTTCTCGGTATAAAGGTTCCTATGAACAAGGAAAGCGAGATGGTTACGGGACCATGGTGTACCCTGATGGTAGCAGGTATACAGGTTCATGGGTGGACGGAGGCAAGCACGGATAGGGAGAATACTTCTTCAAGAATGGGGATCAGTTTGAGGGGATATGGGAGAAAGGTGTCAAGCATGGTACCGGCACCTATTGTTATGCCAACACCGGTTCTTTATTTTCAGATTAGTATTTGATAATATCTATGCAGTTTTAGAAGAATCCAATTTTGGAAGCTACGGGCTAGTGCAATTGGGAGTCCCTCCCAAGCTTGATCTCTCGTCATGATTCGTGGCAGCCATAAATTGCTATAGTACCAAACCAGTGAGTCAATATATGAATTGGTAAATGAAGCTACTGTATGAAAAAGGAACAGCTTTCAGCGTTTTTCCCATTTCGCAATTGTTTTAACCTCCGCCGCAATTTCTTTCAACTCCTATTGCATCCATTAGGCAAGAGTGAAATCCTTGTCCACCTTCCAAAACTGTTTGTTTTCTGACACTTCAGTAAAACATACTGGAGTGAGTAGGACACCTTGTAAGAAAATATCGTCCCGAGTAATGGCATTGTGTGGAAGGGCGGTTAGCTCCTTTCCTTGTCTCACTTTATTCGTACCTATTCACCGTGTGCCCATTTATTACCGGTTGGATTGATAGAGATTGTGCATATACTCATGCCAGGCTATCCATGAGCACAATAGAAGACATAATATCACTATTGCCCTGGTATTATTTTTGTGTATCACTTGCATGTCATCATCATTTGTAGTTTGTTCAAAGGCCGAATTCTGGGAAATCGAAGAGCTACATCCCCAGAAAAATTGTTGCCAAGCGATTACTTGTGAAAAGAAACTTTCATCTCCTTTCAAAGAGGTGGGAACCCTCTCCCCTAGGTCAACACTACCCTTTGTGCTATCGCATCATACTGTAGCCAATGAGTCTTAAGTTATTTAGTGATTCTGTCGTATAGCATTCTTTCCCACCGCACTTTATTACAGAGCAATTTTACCTGTGGATGGCATTGAACTGGATCTAGCAATAGATAAAACGCAATCTGTCAATTTTACTTGGATGTGGATGGAAGGGAAGCAACAAGGCCAAGGACAGTTAATACATGCTAACCACCTGTACGAAGGAGAGTTTCAGGAGTGCGCACTTCTGGGGAAGGCAGGTATCAATTCCAAAGTGGATGCGTCCTGCATGGATACTATGCTATGAGAAAAATTTTACAAAATGATGGTAGTGGAGTCACACTGGTTGGCGCTGAACCAGTTTGGCAGTCACTCGTTTTGGCACCATCTACTTCCTTTAAAGATTCGTGATCAAAAGTTAGCATTGTTGCCATTGATTATCTCTTGAATTTATCTTTGTATGTGAATTGTAGTGATGTGGAAATGTTTTCGATATTAAACTGTGATCTGTGCGTGACAAGCCGTTTTTATTTGGATGTGCACTGCTACCGTCTAAATGTGATGAAACTCTTTATCAGGGCGTCTATCTCATCCGTTTGCTTTCATGTTTGACTTTGTTATACCTTCTAGCATTTTACCCTTCAGAGTTACAAAACTAAGAGCTTCCAAGTCTCTCAGTAATAGCCTCCATCTAAGGATGAATTTATTGCATTTTTGTCTCTGTCACAGCAGTAGTTAATTGTTTCAGTGTCTGGAAAATTTTCGCGAAGCTGAAAATAGTTCAAGACGTTTATTCCGATAGTCTTTACCCGAACCTTTACTGCTAAATCGACAGACAGAAAGCACGGGACATTGGGAATTGAGCCTGCAGAGGAAGAAAGGTTGCACTTGCAGCCAGCACCGTCAGCAACATCGTGCGGTCCAGCAACTATGCTTTCTACTGACTTTTTTATTAGGCGATTCTGAACGTGGTTTTTGGTCAACACCATTGTCTTAATCATAATTTTCAATGTTTGTATTCCTGATGCGACCAGTTCCTTTTTCTTTTAGTTCTATAAAGCTAATGCCACAGCACAGGAAACAGAGAATAAGGGAGAGATAGGTTGAGTATTGCGCAAAGTATTTTTGCAAAAAACTGAAGCTATCAAGGGAAACTGTCGTTTTCTTGTGTTTGATCATCATTCTACTTCTAGCTGCTTTTGCGGGATGATTTGCAAAACAATGCGTCGTTACGCTTGCTCTGTATAACGCTTTCCTTATGGCAATGTCGCTCTGCATCGTTCGTACAATATCGGAGGAGTCTTGCTCCGCTACCGCATGGAAGGTAAATCGTCCGATATCCAACGACTCTAGATAATCACCAGTGCCACTGTCAGCGCAATGGCAAAGCTTTAGTGCGCCGAGGACAGCGCCGTCATGAAAGATTCATGACTACAAATTGAAGCATTTAAGCAGGCGTACGAGCACGGACTCGTTTCGAAAGTTGTTAAATGAAAAAACATCGGAAGAAGTGACTGATTTGATTTATTTTGCCTTATTTGACTTATTTTGCCTTATTTGACTTATTTTGCCTTATTTAGCTTATTTTGCCTTATTTGACTTATTTTGCCTTATTTAACTCATTTTTCCTTATTTAACTTATTTTGCCTTATTTGACTTATTCTCTTTATTTGACTTAATTGCCATATTTACCTTATTTGCCTTATTTTCTTTATTTGCCTTATTGGACTTATTTGCCTTATTTGACTTATTTTCTTTATTTGCCTTATTTGCCTTATTTGACTTACTTTGCCTTATTTACCTTATTTACCTTATTTGACCTATTTAGCCTTATTTGACTTACTTTGCCTTATTTAACTTATTTTGCCTTATTTAATTTATTTTGCCTTATTTAACTTAATTTGCCTTATTTGATTTCGTTCGCCTTATTTTCTTTATTTGCCTTATTTTCTTTATTTGCCTTATTTTCTTTATTTGCCTTATTTGACTTATTTGCCTTATTTGACTTATTTGCATTATTTACCTTATTTGCCTTATTTACCTTCTTTGCCTTATTTGACCTATTTTGCCTTATTTGACTTATTTTACCTAATTTAGCTTATTTTGCCTTATTTGACTTATTTTGCCTTATTTAACTTATTTTGCCATATTTAACTTACTTTGCCTTATTTGATTTTGTTCGCCTTATTTGACTTATTTTGCCTTATTTTGCTTTATTTGCTGTATCTGCCTTACTTGCCTTATTTTGCTTTATTTGCTTTATCTGCCTTACTTGCCTTATTTTGCTTTATTTGCTTTATCTGCCTTACTTGCCTTATTTCGCCTTATTTGACTAACTTGACTTATTTTGCCAGTAGTTAAAAAAGGCCGGTTCTCATGCGCTTTTTTATCTCTAATTTTCATTTAGAGTTTTAAATTACTACAGTATATAAGAGTTGTAAAACACACTTCTTGATAAAAAATGCAGCCAGCTATTAAGAAAGCCGACACATCTAATCCATTCAATTGAGTGGGTTGTATTGATTTACCCCAAAAAGTTAAAGCTAAAAGGGCAGTTATTAATGTAAAATACAAAGATAATAGATGCTTTGAATAAGCAATTTTATCGGCATTCCACCACAATGAAATAAAGACCGACCACCAAAGACCATGAAAATATAATAAATATGCAGGAAAACTAAATTTTACTGATATTGAAGTCCCAGTTTCACTAAAAGACATTGATAAATTTGAAAAACTAAACCCAGAAATAGTTGTCAACGTCTTTGGATATGAGAAAGATGTATATATATTAAGGATAAATAAAACAGATCCGCAAAATGCAATTGATCTATTATTTATAACTAATGAAGAAAATCAGCTCCATTGATGGACAAAAAACTTTTCAAGGCTGGTTTCAGCCTACGTCTCCAAACATAAAGCCAAGTGCTATTTCTACAAAAGATGTTTTAAAATGTTTTCATCATCAAAAAGGTTAAATAATCACATAACAATTTTTAATGGAAACACAGAAGATATAAAGGTTTTGAACTCAAATATGAAATCAAAACAGTATATATTAGTTATTTATTTTTTCATTTAAAGTTTTAAATTTGCTATAGTATATAAGAGTTACAAAGTTTACAAGCAGAGTAAAAAACCAAGTCAAAGAGCTGACTTAAATTATTCCAAGGTGCAGTTGGCTAATGTTAGGTCAAGAAAGAACTTGTGATAGAATAGCAAAAAATGGGGAATACTGCTATTATCACGCCAAACAAAAATTGAAATCCTTTCCATGCAAAACCTGTGGCAATGGGATAAGATCAAAACATGGGACGTGCTATAAAAAAGGCTGCGACTGAAAAACTAAGACATATAAATAAAAGGGCGAAGAAAACTAAAGAAAGAGAAGATTGTATAATAACCAAACATTTTATAAAGAAATTACACGAAGAGATATTAAAAAAAGTGAAAAGAATATATCAAAATATTCAACTAATTTTTTATCCAGAGTTTATTATGAATAATAATTTTATTTTGTATTAGACATTTAAGATACCGTATTATATAGGGTGTTAAAAAATTTAGAGTATAACGCAAACATGTCGCAATTAAAAATGGTGCGAAATGAAACCGCCTTGGAAGATGTATTTAGAACTTTCGAACTCAACGGTTCAGATGTTACTGATTTAAAAACTTATCTAGAAATGGCAAGCCCCCATATTGAAAAATGGATAAAAGAAGAATTGAAAAAAGATAAATACTTGAAAGTTAAAATGGCAGTAGCCGTCAACATGGCAAGAAGGTCTAATGATAAAATTATTTCTGCAAGGCCATTCTTTAATTCGGGGATACAAGACTTCACATCATCCGAGGTTTATGAAAAAACTAAACGAAAGACAATCGAATTGCTTGCTACATATACCAGCGGCGGCAGTGGTTGGATATTTCAAAGCATTGAAAACTTGTTTCTAAAAGTTGATAGATTTAATCCACTAAAAGGAGAAGGCTATATAGACTTACCTGCGACCATTAAGACTAAAAGAGCAGTTATAAATGTAAAAAACTAAGATAATAGATGTTTTGAATATGCAATTTTATCAGCATTACATCACGATGAAGTAGATCAAAAGAATACTAACAGCCCATCAAAATATATAGAATATGCGGGAAAACTAAATTTTACCGACATTGAATTCCCAGTTTCACTTAAAGACATTGGTAAATTTGAAAAACAAAATCCAGAAATTAAAGTCAACGTATTTGGATATGAAAAATGTGCGCATATATTAAGATTAAATGAAGCAGACCCACAAAAAGCAATTGATCTATTATTTATAACTAACGAAGAAAATCAGCACTATTGCTGAAGAACAAACTTTTCAAGGCTGGTTTCAGCCCAAGTTTCCAAACACGAATCCAAGTACTATTTCTGCAAAAGATGTTTAAACAAATTTGTGTCACCAGAAAAGTTAGACGAACATATTGAAATATGTAAAGAGAACTCAGCTTGTAAAATGAATTACTAAAACCAGGTGAAGCAGTTACATTTAAGAGTTTTAACAAATCAATGAGAGTACCCTTTGTAATTTATGCTGATTTTTGAAGCAATTACAGAAAAAATAGATTCTGCTACACCATATCCAGAAAAATCGTATACCGAGAAATATCAAAAACATACACCATCAGGATTTTGTTATTATGTATAATGTGAAAATGAGGAAAATGATAAAGAACCTGTTGTATACAGAGGCGAAGATTGTGTGCAGAAATTTTGTGAAATGATTGAAGAGGAGGTAAAAGAAATTCAAAACATTTATAAAAATATAATTCCTCTTGACATGACGAAAGAAGACAAAGAAAAATTCCAAAAAGCTAAAGATTGTCATATTTGCAATAAAAAATTGAACAACAACAAAACAATTATATTCAAGAAAGATCCAATTCATAAATCTTGCTTGCCAAAAGAATATAAAGGTGTTAATGAAATTGATTTAAGAGGTGTAATGGTAAAAGATGATTGGAGAGAATACTATAAAAAATCTAATTGTGCTATTTGTAAAACTAAGTTAACAGGTGAAGCAGTTACAGATCACAATCATTTGACAGGAAAGTTTAGAGGTGTGGCACACAGTCAATGTAATTTGCAATATCAGCTGCCAAAATTTGTGCCCGTCATATTTCACAACTTCTCAGGCTACGAATCTCATTTTTTCATAAAACAATTAGGCTAATCAAAAGGAAATATTAACTGTATACTAAATAATGAAAAAAAATATATAAGTTCTAGTAAAACAATCTTGCCAGATGATGTTGAAGATACTTATAAAATGATAATTGAAATTAGATAAATTGACAGCTTTAAATTTATGGCATCATCTATTGATAGCCTTATTAAAAATCTTTCGCTGGAACAGTTTAGAGAAGTGAGCAAAGTTTTTGAAAAAGATACAGACCTGTTGATCAGGAAAGGAGTTTACCCATACGAATATATGGATAAATTTGAAAGATTTAATGAGACTGAACTTCCTTCCATTAAAGAATTTTATTCAAGGCTAAACGATTCAAATGCAAGCGCTCAAGATTATGAACATGCACAAAGAGTATGGAAACATTTCAACCTGAAAAATATTGGTGAATATCATGATGTATACTTGAAAACTGATGTAATCTTGTTGGCCGACATATTTGAAAACTTTAGAGATGTTTGTATAAAGAATTATAAATTAGATCCAGCATGGTATTATACATCACCAGGACGCAGCTGGGATGCACTGCTAAAGAAAACTGAAATAAAGCTAGATTTACTAAGTGATGTAGACAAGATTTTGTTTATTGAAAATGGAATAAGGGGCGGTATTAGTATGATTTCAAGTAGATGTGGAAAAGCAAACAACAAATACATGAAAGACTATGACCCTAGTGAAGAGTCAAAATATATTACGTATTTAGATGCAAACAATTTGTATGGATGGGGAATGAGTCAAAAATTGCCTTACAAAAATTTTCAATGGGTAAATGATAAAGGTGTAGAAATTCTAAAACCGGACAAAATGGATCCCGACGGTGATACAGGATATATAATGCAAGTAGATCTAGAATATCCAAAAGAGTTGCACGACTTACATAATGACTATCCTTTGGCGCCAGAAGACATTAATTTTAATAAAGTAGATGAATTAACACCAAACTTGAATAATAATACAAAATATATTTTGCACTTGAAAAATCTTCAGCTTTATCTTGAGCTAGGATTAAAGTTGACTAAGATCCATAAATTGTTGGAGTTCACACAAAAAGAAAGGATGAAACCATACATCGACATGAACACAAATCTTATAACTGCCAGCAAAAACGACTTTGAAAAAGACTTTTTCAAACTTATGAATAATTCAGTATTTGGTAAAACAATGGAAAACATTAGAAACTGAGTTGACATAAGGCTTGTAAATGAAGAAAAACAAGCCGAAAAGTTGGCATCAAAACCAACATATGAAGGAAGGACAATATTTGACAAAAACTTGGCAGCCGTTCACATGAAAAGAGTAAATATAAAATTTGATAAACTAATTTATGTAGGATTGTACATCCTTAATTTAAGTAAAATGCTCATGTACGGCTTTCATTACAACTACATTGTTAAAAAATATGTACAAAGACAAAAGTTTTTATTTACATATACTGATTCTGTAGCTTATGAAATAAAAACAGAAGACTTCTATCAAGACATCTCAAGCGACTTAGAGGAAAATTTGATACAAGCAACCATGCAAAAAATCATCTATCAGGTATTAAAACTGGATGCAATAAAAAAGTGATTGGAATGATGAAAGATGAATGCGGCGGTGAGCAGATCTTGGAATTTTTGGTGTTGAGAGCAAAAATGTTTTCATACAGAATGAGTGAAAGGGGAGAGAAAAGGCAAAGGGTGTCAAAAAGAATGAAATGAAAAAAGATATAAGATTCAGCGACTACTATAATTGTTTAGTTGAAAGAGTAAATCCAAAATATAAGAAAACGAATTCAATCAGAAGCCATAAATATGAGATTTATTCAGAAACTGTAAACAAAGTAGCTTTATCAGCCTATGATGATAAAAGAGTTATTGGCGCAGATGGTATTGCAGCATTATTAGAATATAGCTACCACATGTTATAAGAAGTAACAATTTTTATTTAAGTTTGTTTTCTTTTAATTTTCTCCACATCAATTAACGGAATCCAACTATTAAATTCTTTAAGATAGCCTTTCCACGATGCTAGCGCTACTTTTTTCTTATAATCTTTCTTAATGACTTCATCAATTCTATAAAAATCTTGATCGGTTCTTTGCAACTCATTTTCATAAAAACTTCCTTCAATGATTTCACTGTTTTGATATTTTATTATATATGTAGTAGGATTGGTATGTTGTATTCCTACTATAACAAAACTTCTTCGCTCCAGTTTGGTGTATAACTTTTATCAAACAATATTCTTTAATACTTATTAATCCTTACTCTGTCTTCCACCATAAACTTAGATTCATAGATGGTTTTATCATGGATTGAAAATACATCATTTTAAATAACTTTTTCATTATATTTCATGCTAGCTTCTGTTGGAGTCATTTTTATTGTAGACTGTTTGTGGTTGTTATATTCATTAATTAAATCTGGTAATACATCGAAATATTTACATGTATTATTAGCTGTAAAATATTTATACATTTTATTTTTAACGTACGATTAAATCTTTCAATAACAACGGCCTTACTTTCATTAAATGTACTATACATTTTAATTTCATTCTCAACCAACCATTTTTTAATTACGTTGTTATGATATTCAGATCCATTATCAACCCACAATTTGTTAGGTTTCCTCTTGCTAGTTTTAACAATAGATTGAAATTTTTTGGTGATTGTTTTACCTGTTTTATCTTTTATAGGAGCAGTCCATAGTCCATACAAACTTTTAAAATACATCAATAACATTTAAAATATACCTAAAATCCATGGTTGTGACTCTTCAGTTGTTGTATATCAACAAAGTCAGCGCTCCAAGTTTCATCAATATTACTGACAACAACTTTTCTCTTTTTAAACCTTCTTATTATTGGTTTGTGCAACTCATCTGCTAGCTGTTTATTCCAATTTTTTGAACTTTTTTTTTTAAAAAACCTAGTGCAAGTTTTTGTTTGGTGTTAATAACTTTTCTAGCAAACAAATCCGTTTTTGACAGCTCATAGGAATCTAATCTAATTCAGCAACCATTTTTCTATCACATTCGTTCTTATCAATGCCTCTCGAATAACATACATCTTGATGCGCAGAAATTTCATCAACTTTGTTAAAAGGAGGAACTATCCATTTAGTAATTTGATCAGTTTCTGGATCAAATTCTAATTGTTTGTCTAATGGATTAAATGGGCCCGTGTATCTATAATTAGTAGGAGTCCAAGCAGCTTTAGGCTTTGGTACTTTGCCAATTAATGAATGAATATCGTTTTTTCCACCAGCTTTACTTTACTGAAACAAAGAATGATAGAATTATTTGAAACTTTTACAAGTGGTGGTAGTGGATGGATATTTCAAAATATTGATCGTTTGTTTCTTAATGTTGATAAAAACGTGCCATTAAACGGTAGTAGCTATATTGATTTACTAAAAGAAATTAAATCAAAAGGAGCAATTATAAATGTACAAAACAAAGACAACAGATGCTTTGAATATGCAATTTTATCATCCCAACACAACAAGGAAGTAGATCAAAAACATACTAACAGACCATCAAAATATAAAGATTATCTTGGCAAACTTAATTTTACTGGTATTGAGTTTCCAGTTTCATTGAAAGACATTGATAAGTTTGAAAAACAAAACCCTGAAATTGGTGTCAACGTATTTGGTTATGATAAAAGTGTTCACATCTTGAGAATTAATAAAGCAAATCCACAAAATGCTATTGATTTGTTGCTTATTACTGATGGTAAAGAAAAACAACATTATTGTTGGATAAAAAACTTCTCAAAACTAGTTGGATCACAAGTTACCAAAAACGAACACAAAATTTATTTCTGCAAAAGATGCTTGAATCATTTTTCAAAACCAGAAAAGTTAAATGATCATATTGAGATTTGTAAAGAAAAATCTGCTTGTAAAATTGAAGTACCAAAACCTGGTGAAACCATTGAATTTAAAAATCACAAAACATCTTTAAGAGTTCCATTTGTAATTTACGCTGACTTTGAAGCAGTGACAGAAAAAATAGACTCCGCATCACCTAATCCAGAAAAGTCTTTTACTGAAAAATATCAAAAACATACTCCATCAGGATTTTGTTATTATGTCAAAAAAGATGGTGTTGAAAACTATGCTGAACCAGTTGTTTATAGAGGTGAAGATTGTGTTGAAAAATTTTGTGCAATGATTGAAGAAGAAGTAAAAGAAATAGGCGCAATCTATAAAGATATAATTCCTCTTGAAATGACAGCAGAAGATAATGAAAAATTTCAGTCAGCAGTGGATTGTCATATTTGTAATAAAAAGTTGTGTAACGACAAAACAATTCCGTTTAACAAAGAACCAATTCATCAATCTTGTTTGCCTGCCAAATATAAAGATACCTCAGAATTTAAATTAAGCAGTGTAATGGAAAAATGTGATTGGCGCAACTACTTTAAAAAATCAAAATGTGCAATTTGTGATAAACCTCTTTCAGGTGAAACAGTTAAAGATCATGACCATTTAACAGGCAAGTTTAGAGGTGCTGCACACAACCAATGTAATTTACAATATCAGTTACCAAAATTTGTTCCAGTAATATTTCACAACTTGTCTGGATACGATTCTCATTTGTTTATAAAACAACTTGGTAAATCACATGGAAACATCAACTGCATACCCAACAATGATGAAAAATATATAAGCTTTAGCAAATCACTTGCGGTTGATGATAAAAAATTTGAGATTAGATTCATTGATAGTTTTAAATTTATGGCTTCATCACTTGATGCATTATGTAAAAATCTTTCCCACGAACAATTTAGGGAAATGAATAAAGTTTTCAAAAGTGACACAGATTTATTGATCAGAAAAGGAGTTTACCTATATGATTATATGGACAACTTTGATAAATTTAATGAAACCAAGTTGCCTCCCGCAAATGAGTTTTATTCAAAACTTTATGATTCTAACGTAAACGAAAAAGATTATGCTCACGCCCAGAAAGTTTGGTCTCACTTTGACTTTAAAAATATGGGTGAATACCATGACTTGTACTTGAAAACTGACGTGGTTTTGTTGGCTGATATATTTGAAAACTTTAGAGATGTTTGCTTGAAAAACTACAAGTTAGATCCAGCTTGGTATTATACATCACCAGGTCTTAGTTGGGATGCTTTGCTAAAGAAAACTGAAATAAAGCTAGATTTACTAAGTGATATAAATATGATTTTGTTTGTTGAAGCTGGAATAAGAGGAGGAGTTAGTATGATTTCAAACAGATATGGAAAAGCTAACAACAAATATATGGAAAATTATAATCCAAGCAAAGAATCAAAGTTTATAACATATTTGGATGCAAACAACTTGTATGGATGGGGTATGAGTCAAAAGTTGCCATACAAAAACTTTAGATGGCTAGATGAAGCAAAGTTAGTTAATTTTGACCCTACTTTGATAAACACAGAAGATGATACTGGTTATATTTTACAAGTAGATTTGGAATATCCAAAAGAGTTGCACGACGTTCACAATGATTATCCTCTTGCTCCTGAACCTATGAAAATCAATAAAATAGATAAATTAACACCAAACTTGCACAACAAAACAAAGTACATTTTACATTTGAAAAATCTTCAACTTTATTTAAACCTTGGGTTAAAACTTACCAAAATTCATAAAGTACTTGCATTTGATCAAAAATATTGGATGAGACCTTATATTACATTAAACACCAACCTTAGAACTGCAAGCAAAAATGATTTTGAAAAAGATTTCTTCAAGTTAATGAACAACTCAGTATTTGGAAAGACTATGGAAAACATAAGAAACCGAGTTGACATAAGACTTGTCCATGAAGAAAAACAAGCCAAAAAGTTGGTATCAAAACTAACGTTTGAGAGAAGAAAAATATTTTGCGCCGACTTGGCAGCAGTTCACATGAATCGAACAAAAATAATGTTTGACAAACCGATTTATGTAGGATTTTGCATTTTGGATTTAAGCAAAACGCTTATGTATGATTTTCATTACAACTATATTGCAAAAAAGTATGGGCCAAAACAAAAGTTGTTATTTACTGATACTGACTCTTTGGCTTATGAAATAAAGACAGAAGACTTTTATCAAGATATCAACGAAGATGTACCAGAAAAATTTGATACAAGCAACTATGCAAAAAATCATCTTTCTGGAATTAAAACTGGATGCAACAAAAGAGTAATTGGCATGATGAAAGATGAATGTGGTGGCAAGCAGATAACAGAATTTGTGGGGTTAAGAGCAAAGATGTATTCTTACAAAGTTGATGAAACAGAAGACAAAAAGGCAAAAGGTGTAAAAAAGAATGTTATCAAAAAAGATATAAGTTTTGACGATTACTATAAATGTTTGACAAGAGAAAAAAATCCAGTTTATAGAAAAATGAATTTAATCAGAAGTCATAATCATGAGATTTATTCTGAAACTATAAATAAAATAGCGTTGTCTGCAGATGATGATAAAAGAAATTTTAGTGCAGATGGTATTTCAACACGAGCTTATGGACATTACAAGTTAAATCAGAAAAAGTAAATGAATAACGAAAAAAAAATATTTTTCTTTTAAATGTTTTTAACATCATTTAGTGGAATCCAACTATTAAATTCTTTAGGATAACCCTTCCAGGATACTAGTGCTAATTTTTTCTTATAATCTTTCTTAAATACTTTATCAATTCTATAAAAATCTTGATCAGTTTTTTGTAACTCATTTTCATAAACACTTCCCTCAATAATTTCATTGTTATAGTCTTTTATTATATATGTAGTAGGATTGGTATGTTGTATTCCTACTATAACAAAACTTCTTCGCTCCAGTTTGGTGTATAACCTTTATCAAACAAAGTTCTTTTGTATTTACTAACCCTTACTCTGTCTCCCACCTTGAACTTAGATTTATAGATGGTTTTATCATCGATTGAATATACATCATTTTCAATAACTTTTTCATTATATTTCATGCTAGCTTCTGTTGGAGTCATTTTTATTGTAGAGTGTTTGTGGTTGTTATATTCCTTAATTAAATCTGGTAATACATCGACATATTTATATGTATTATTAGCAGTAAAATATTTATACATTTTATTTTTCAAAGTACGATTAAATCTTTCAATAACAACGGCCTTACCTTCATTAAATGTACTATACATTTTAATTTCATTCTCAACTAGCCATTTTTTAAATACGTTGTTATAAAATTCAGATCCATTATCAACCCATAATTTGTTAGGTTTCCTCTTGCTAGTTTTAACAATAGATGGAAATGTATTGGTAAATGTTTTACCTGTTTTATCTTTTATAGGAACACTCCATACAAATTTTGAAAATACATCAATAACATTTAAAATATACCTAAATCCATGGTTGTAGCTTTTAAGTTGTTGCATATCAACCAAGTCAGCACTCCAAATATCGTCAATATTACCGACAATAACTTTTCTCTTTTTAAACTTTCCTATAATTGGTTTTTGTAACTCATCTGCTAGCTGTTCATTCCAATTTTTTGAACTTTTTTTAAAACACCTAACCCAAGTTTTTGTTTGGTGTTGATAACTATTCTAGCTAGCATACCCATTTTTGGAAGGGATCCATAAGGTATCTTATCTAATTCAGAAACCATCTTTCGGTCACATTCGTTTTTATCAACGCCTCTTGAGTAACATACATCATGATGTGCTGGAATTTCATCAACTTTGTTATAAGGAGGAACAATCCATCTAGTAATTTCACCAGTTTCTGGGTCGTATTCTAATTGTTTATCTAGTGGATTAAATGGTCCCATTTATTTATAATTAGTAGGAGTCCAACCAGCTTTTCGTTTTGGTAGCTTGCCGATCAAAGAATGAATATCCAACTTTCCACCAGCTTTACTTTTGGTAAAACAATTTTTTTGCGTTCCACATAATCCGCAGCTACCCTTTACAACAGATTTGTTATTTTTTGTTGTTGTATGTCTTATATTTAAAGACGGAGTTTTTCTTTTGCATTTGACACAATAAATTTCCATGGTCAAAGTCTTTTTGTCTATACCCATACTCTTAATAATTTCTTTCTTGTTCAAATTAAATAATTTCATCAAAGTTTTTAAACAACTCTTTTTTGTTTTGATTTATAAATAGAAAATCATGTTTATCAAGACCCTCAAATTTGCATTTGTCAAATCTACATTCTTTTCAAATTCTTGCTTTTTCACCATCTGTTGGAGGATCATAAACAATAACTTTGGAGCAATTTGTTCTTATGTCTTTTGTTATTGTAAAATAGGATTGACTCAAATAAACTGGAAAAATTTTGTGATGTCTACCATCAGTAAAATGGTTTGCAATCTTTGCTTGTATTTTTTTATCGGCATTCATCAAATCATCAAATACGACAAGCTTTACACAATCATCAGATCCATATTCATCTGTCTTTAAGATATCGTCTTGTCCGCACAACAACAAGACTTGATGACCTACTAACTGTGAGACTTGAGCAAATTTATTTTTTAGCGAGACCAACTTGTCTTGATCTTTATTTGGAGTATATATAATAATCTGATCATAATAACACAAAGGTTTTTTAATAATGTGCATTAAAGTATTTGTTTTTCCACAACCAGAACTTCCACAAACAAGCATTCTAAAATCGTTGCCTAACAATGATTTATGCTTTGTTTTGTCAACAACTAGCTCACTATCATAATTTGGAATTTTCATTTTAACATACCTCTTTAAACCCTATATAGGTTACAAAATTTATAATTTTAAATTATAAAATATTAAAAAAGTGTATCAACACGTTAAGTACTATATAGTTACTTAAAAAAGAGGTGTCAAAATTTAGTGTAGATAAGTAACTTACAGTACGTTAAGTCTAAAGATAAGTAACTTACAGTTAGTTAAATATTTTAATATTTTGAATTTTTATAAACTATATAAGTATATAAAAGTATATGAAAAATCAAAAAGTATGGATTTAAACAAATTGAAAAGTATAATTAAAAAAGAAGCTGCAACAGCAAATATTGTTGACCAAGTTAAAGATGATGTAGGTGTCTTTAAGAACTTACAACTTGGGGTTATGGAAGAACGAGAAAAAGTTGCTGCTCCAATTACAAGAGAACTTGGTAAAGTTGGGAAACAAATAACTGATATAGATAAAAGACAAGACGAAATGTTAGGTCAGTTAAGAGAAAACCAAAACGCAATGATACAGTATTTACCACAGCTTGCAATTGAGTCACCAGAGCCACCACCAGCGCTTGAGACACCAAAGCGACAAACACAACCAAAGCAACCAATAACACTTAATTTTGATAAAAGATTTGATCCAGAAATTCTAAACACTTATGGTTTACCAAGTGCCAATGAATTTCCGAATATGGCAAAAGATAAATTAGAAATGATAACCCAAAAAGTGACAACTGCACAAAAATCTGTTGGTGGACGTAAAAGTGCAGCTAAAAGTGTTGATAAAAGGAAGAAACTTGATGGAGATTTAACTACATTAAAAAAATATAAAAAAATATTAGACGCAACAATGTCTACAGACTTATCAGAAGTAATTGGAAATGGGATAAACCAACAAAGAAAAAGAAATGCTTACAAGTTGTCAAAAGGTGGATCCTTTGGTCATGTATATATTGATCCTGCTAAACTCAGAATGAATAGACTTAGTGTTAAAGACAAGGCTGGAAACAGTTTGATAGATAATGTTGTTGACAACTCTCTTATAGATTTATTAACAAAAAGGTACAACCCAAAAGTTGAGTACACACCAGAAGCAAAAGATATTTTCAAAGATTTGACTCGCTTTTCTGGTTTTAAAAAAAGTAAAAGATCAGGCAAGCAAAAGTTATTAGGTGGATCCATTGTTACTTTAGTGCCAGACACCCCAAAAGATATTTTGGCGAGGTTGACTCTTTTATTAGGTACACGACGTGCTGGTAACAATAGTTTAGATATAAGAAATGAAATAATTCAACTAATTGATATTGCTTATAGTAAAAAAATAATAACAGACGAAGAAAAAGGAAGGTTAACGGCAAAAAATAATTTGAATTAAATTAGTTTAAAAAAATAAAAAATATATACAATATACATAAAACATTGTAACCAAAATGAAAGAGATAGAAAGACCGTTTGTTTTCAGTTCAACTGATGGAGTCGCTGGATCAAAACCAGGTGATTTTACAATAAAACATATTCCAAATCTTATTTTAGATAAAAATAAAGAACATTATATTGCGCTTGATAAATTTAATGGTCATTATTCGTGGTATAACATCAATTCAACTTATAATAATAATAAAATTAGCTATTCTCACGACGCAGGAAAAACTAGCACTGTAATTACTTTTCCAGATGGAATTTATGATTATGATGATTTAAATAGTTATATAAAAGGTTCTTTGGTAGCAAATTGACATACTGTAGATGGAAAAACTCCTGGTATCAAATTAACTTTTAGTACTTCTAGATTTAGGGTATTTTTGTTGCTGTCAACAGGATATAGTGTTGATCTTAGAGGTACAGATAGAAACTTTAATGATATTATTGGGTTGTCAAAAATTAATATAACCACATCCCAGTTTGGTCAGCGCTTGCCCAACATTACAAATTCTGTTGATAATATAAAAATTAAAACATCGCTTTCAAATGATTCCTTGGATGGTGGAGTAGCAACTGATGTTTTATATTCGTTTGACACGTCAGATATTTCACGTGCTTTTCCCTTTAAAATAGAACCAAGAAGAAGATTATATAATAAATTAAATACAAATATTATATCTTCTGTAAGGATATATATGATGGATGCAATAAATAGACCAATCGATTTCAACGAAGTACCAGTTAGTTTGACAGTTGTAATAAAATCAGTGGACAAATACCAATGAATCGAACAAAAAAGTGTAATTATAATAGAATAAAATATTTTACCCCACAAAATCCAATTGACCAACAAAATCAACAAGATGGTGAGGGCTTGTTTGACATATTTAAGTCAACAGGTAAAATGATTACATCACTTGCAACTTCCAAATTTTCCAAAGAAGTTGCCAAAAAAGCTGCTACAGCAGGTGTTGAAAAGTTTGCAGTGTCTGGTGCAGAGGCTCTTGGCAAAAGTGCTGCGGACAAAGTTGTAAATAAACTATCTGCTACGCCAAGTATTGTCAAAGAACACAAGCCGGCCCCAAATAGCGGTACCAAAATTGTAGACAGTTTGAAAAAAGTAGACTCTTTACCTTTACCTGTCCAAGCGTCAGAAATTGATGTTTTAAAACAACAGTTGACTCAATTTATGTAAAAAAATAAAGAAAACAATTTATGTAAAGATTAATTATTATTTTTTTTTAAAATATTTTTATTTTAAACACCATTTATATATATGCTATACAAAACAAAACTAAAAGAACAAGGTTAAAAAGTCAAAAGTAATGGAATACAAAAAAGGTGATTTTTTAGAAAGGTATGAAGAGGTTGTATATGACCTTCAAAATCCAATTAAGTTGCCAGCAAATGGAGCAACACAAAATAAAAATTCATACAAGTTTTATGTAGATTCAACTGGTGAAGTAACTGCTCCCAATGATTGGTATAATTCTTATCTTGAAATTGAAGTAGAAGTTAACAAGAAAGCAGATGGTACAACTTATGCCGCTGCTGATAATATCACTTTTGCATCAGATGCTTATTCAATCATAAGAGAGTTGAATGTAAAGTATGGAGGTGTCCAAGTTATTGATACACCAAATGTAAATGAAAGTGTTGCAATTAGAAATAAAGCAGAATATTCAAGTGCTTATCTTGCTCAAGCAAGGAGCACCTTGTTTTATCCTGATAGTGGAACTGGTGCTGCTAGTCGTACCACAAATGCTGGATTTGCTAGTCGAGCTGCACTTACAAACGCTGCTGGTGGTGTTAATCTTATCGTACCATTAAATAAGTATAGTTTCTTTGCTGCGTCACAAGATGTGCTTTATCCAACTGGTAAAATGGAGTTGAACATTACTCTTGAAAGAGATGAAAATGTTTTGTACAAAGATGCAGCAGCTGCTGAAGGTAGATATGTTGTTACAAAAATGAGACTTTGGGTTCCAAAGATGGAGTTAAATTCAGATGGGGCAAATAAATTTAGTTCAGCATTGACTGAAAAAAGAACTTGGGGATATTTGGCTGATAGAGTTGAAACATCACCAGTGTCTACCTTGCAAACTGGTACATTTGATATCTCAAGCAGTATTGAAAAGCCTAGATTTGTTATGTTGCACGCGGTTGATTCAACAAAAGATGGTGATGTAACAAAAAATAGCTTTCATTATGACACATATAATATTCCTGGTGGTGAAAGAAGACAAGTGACAAGAGCACAGTTGGAGTTAGGAAATGGTGTTTATTATCCACGGGTTAAAATTAACCCAAAAAATGAATTAGCAAGAGTATATAAAAGATTTATTGAATATCAAAGATTTATAAACGACGGTACGTCTGAAGGTAGCTTTATTGATAGAACGTTGTTCAAAGATCTTCATTCAGCATTGTTCTTTGACTTAAAAGATCAGAGAAATGATATGATTGATGGAGCGCATAAATTAAAGTTTTCATACACTCTTGATGAAGCACCAACAGCTTATGTTTGGAAAGCAGTAATTTTGTATGAAAGACAAATAACATCTGATCCTATTTCTGGCTCAGTTAAACTAACATTTTAAAAACAAAACAAAAAAACTAATTTTACAAAAAAAGTTTTTTTTTTATTTTTTTTTTCCTTTTATTTTTTTACATTGAAAGCATTGGTTCATGTGTAATAGCATATTTTTCTAACAAATGTTTTTGAATTCTTTTTATTGTTGAAGCATTATTTAATTCGTCTTCTTGTTTGAAAAAAATCAATTCTGCAATATCTCCAGCCAACGGTGCCGCTACGCTGTTTGCGCTAAGACTACCTATGGCAAAATGTGTAGCACCAACGTTTTCTTTTGCAGTAAAGTTTCTGAGCTTTTGTCCATTGCACCATACTTGTGATCCGTCTGCACCTAATTGAGGTGACCATGTAACTGTTATAACAATCCACTTGTTCAACTCGGTTGGGTTAGCTTTTTTTGGAAATGTTGTAATCGTTATATTATCACCACCATTGTATGATGCAGATTCCTTTTTTGCATTGCTTACAATAAAATGTTTACTATCATTCATACAAATTAATTTATCCCATCCTGGATTATCCTGACCAATGATTGCCTTTTTTAACCCAACACCAGTACCATAAGCAGTCATTCTATAAACAACAGTTATCGATAACGTTTTATCTCCACTTGTTATATTTAAATCCATATCACATTTCATTCTATCATTAGCACCATCAAAGGTAAGATAGTTGTATCTGCCATTAATTAATCCTGTCCCTGAAGTTGGTCTTTCTGCGTCTGAATATTTTACAATGTTTTTTCTTTCACCAAAACCTTGGTATTGAAGAGATTCAACATTTGTTCCTGATAAAACACCATATGTACCAACTTTGGCTGAGGTATTGTCAGATATTAACCAATGTCCAGCAGCACAATTTTTTATAAATTCATTTGACCAGCTGTGATAATTTCCATCCATCTGTATAAGACTTTTAACAACTGCATCAACTAACTTTATTTTACCAGAGCAATCTCTTTCAACTCCTCCACGAGGTAAAACTGGGGCTATAGTTGATCGTGCTATTGATAAATCTATTTTAATTTTGTCATTACTATCTTTAATAAGTCCATTTTGTTCAACAATACTAGCAGCAAGAAAACTTTTAACATGATTGTGTACATAATCTTTACTAGTAGCACTTGTTCCAAATTTTGGCGGGTTTTGTAAACCAAATATATTTTGATTGTCCATATTTATTCCACCACTCATTGTTCCACCAGTTTTTTTATCCAAATATTTTGATGCAGCTTCGGTGATAACAAAAGTTTGAGAAGTTGTAATTGATGTATCAACATATCCTTTGTTTGCTACAGCTTCGTCTGAATCACTGCTTGATGGCCCTACTACATTTATGATTTTTTTATCTTCTGCGTTGATATTCCTACTCCATCTTTTTTAATCCAAGTTTCTACATATCCTTTGTTGGCTATCTGATTTGAAGCTGTTGGTGTTGGTACGTTTATAACAACAAAATTGTTCAAGTCAAAATTTTTATCCACTTTTACACCAGTAATATCAAAGGGTAAACTATTTACTTTTGTTTCAACAACAGCAACGTCAAGTTTAATCTAATCTACTATTTTTGATGAAACTGAATTTGATGTTGCACCACCTGATGCACCACCACCAGTAATATTGTTAATATATCCCATATTTGTTATTTTTTACTTGAAATAGTTTCTTATGAATCTTTCGTTCTTCTTATAGTTATTACAAACAAACTTTTTTACTACTTTTAAATAATTATTTTTGCCAAACTCTTTTAAGAAATACAAGCAATAATATCCACATAAAACGCTGTTTAAATCTTGAAACTGGTTTGATTCATATTTATATAACTTATTGAATGTATAACATAAGCTTACTAACTCTTGTGGTGGTTGCATCCCAAAACTATCAAAATAATTGACAAAGTCTGTTGTTATTTTTACGGCTACCCAATGTGTTCCTGGGCCATTGGTGTCATCCAAATTTATGATAAAACATTGGCCTGGTATATTTTTTATTTTCGTCGGAATCTCGTTTCGTGATATAACTCCTTTAAAATTTTTGATTTTCAAGTAGTCAACCCAATTCATTATTTCAAAGTTTGATATTGGATGATTTATAAATTCTGGTTTACTTACAACAGAGCCCCCAACAAAGGTATTTGACTGAATGGACTGTTTGGTCCTAAAAGAAGACCCGATCCTTTTTTTTTATTTCCACTTAATAAATATTTCAAAGCTGGTATAACTGCACCACCACTAGTTGGACGTGAGTTGATTACTAAACCATTTCCTGATTGGGATACATCTATTTCGCCACGATCAATTAGCGGCAACAATGATTCAAACATTCTTAACCTATCATCATCATCATGATTTTCTCCATGACACCCTCCAAACAACTTTGCAATTAATGGTATTCCAATTCCTGCTAACAAAGAACCAAGAAAACCACATTTTTGTCCGCGTCCTGTTTTTAAAACCAACCCACTTCCACTTTCATATGATTTTACTAGTTTCTTTTGTTGAGCAATAGGTAATAGTTGTTTGATTTGGTTTCTAATTTCTGGTGTATCTACTACCATTTTAACATGTTCTGGTGATAATTGATAAGAACCACCAACTGCCTTTTTAATGGCGGTCTCTCCTAAACCAGAACCTGCACCTGTTGCAAGTGGAGCCAAGATTTTTGGTAATATTTTTCTAGCAACGCCACTTACTATTTTAAACAAATTCATAATGCTTCCTCCGCTTGTTGCAAATTTTTTTAGTTGGGCTTTGCTAATTTTAATATCAGCTCCTACACCTTTATTTTTTGCTTTTTCAAGTTTATTAATTTGAGATTGAGTAAGATTTACTGTTTCATCACCTCTCAAAAGATTGTTATAAGACAACCTAAGAGTTATTGGTGTTTTATGTTTCATTGCTTTTGCAACTGATTCAGCTTGTCCAGCCGTCAAGTTTACTCGATAAGGGTGATAAATTGTAGACATTTTTAGACTTTATTTTTCATAAAACGAATGTATATTAGTATCTGGTATTTTAATTTTTAAAATAAATTAAATTAAATTTTGATATTAGTATATATATAGACAAAAAATAAAAATGTCAAATCTTGATGAAATAAGAGAAATTAAAAAATACGTAGACTTCTTTTACGAAAAAACAAAGTCTGATTTTGATGAAAACGTTAATCCCGTTATTATCAAATCAGCATTAATTTATCAATATTTACTTTTAAAATATATATAAAAAAAAGATAGTGTAAAAAATATAATAAATTCGTATAACGGTGAAATTGGTTTAATTGGACCAGGTAATGGCAACATAACATGTTGTTTAGAAGCATTATTTTCTGGATGTACATTTTGTCATGATCATAGCTCATTTCATGATGCTTATGGTCGATTTTACACAAGATATGGATATGGTAGTGGTTATTGTTATTTATTTCACAATTTGCCAAAATTTTACAAAAAAGATCCATTGTTTGGAAATATTATTGGTTTATTATTTTCATTTTGTAAACAGTTAATTTAGTTCAATATTTGTCATAAGTATACTTATATTGATATACTTTTACTTTATTATCTGTGGTTTTCAACCCATTGGATTCTATTTTTTCATGATAGATTTCTTTGTTAACTTTTCTGGTTAATTTAATATCTTGTTTGAGTGATTTTGGTAAATATATACGAACTGTTTCATTGGTTTCATCATCTTTCAGTCTTGCAATACCACTTTCACCATATTTTGTGCCAAAGTAAAATACATCTCTTACGGCATAAGTATGACCTACTTTTAGTGCAACATCAATCTTTTTTGCTACTACTAAATCGTCTTCCATAATATCAAAATCAGCAAGATAAAGAAATCTAGTTTGAAAACTAATGCTGTCTGATTTGAGATATAAAGTTTTTATTGTTTTCTTTCCATTAATTTTTCCTTTTGAAACAATAAATTCATCAATTTCTGAATCTTCAGATATATTTTCTTTCAAACTTTTTGGTGCGTTAGTTTTTATTATAACATCTGATATAAAGTCTTGGTTGTTTGGACTTGGTTCTAAATATAAAACAAGTTTTTCACCATACTGTTCTATTGTTTTTCCTTTATCAAGAATCTTAAAGACGGCGTCAACGTGAAGCTTTGAGAACGGTACATATGATTGATGCATCTTTGAGCTTGCTACGTGACTTGTTGTTTTTACTCTGCTAGTAAACTTTGTAACTCTTATATACAGTAGTAAATTTAAAACTCTAAATGAAAAATAAATAAATGTGAGCTTTGTTGAGAAAAAAAGTGGGGCCGGTCTCTCCTTTCTTAACTACTAAGGTGTTATATTACTAGATGAGGTTCCAACAAAAGAAAAAAATATACCAGGCCAATGTTTTATCATAAATTTGGATGACACCTAAGGACAAGGAACACATTGGGTAGCTGTAAAAATAACCGCAGACTTTGTCAATTATTTTGATAGTTTTGGATTACAACCACCACATGAATTGATAAACTTATGCTATACATTTAACAAGTTGTATAAATATGAATTGAACCAGTTTCATGATTTGAGCAGCGTTTTATGCGGATATTATTGCTTGTATTTCTTAAAAGAGTGTGGAAGAAATAATTATTTTAATGTAGTAAAAATGTTTGTCAGTAATAGCTGTAAGAAGAGAGAAAGGTACATAATAAATTATTTTGAGTAAAAAAATATGGGTTTTATAAACAATATTTCTAGAAGTTGCATAGCAGAAGCAAACTCAATAGTAGCACAAAGAGTAGACGAAATTGAAGTTGATGTTGGAGTTGTTGAAACAAAACTAAATAGCTTACCCTTTGATGGTACGGGAGTAAAGGTGGATAAAAGTTTTGATTTAAATAATTTTGTAGTCGCTAATGTACCAACACCAGCAGCATTAAATCATATAGCAAATAAGGGATATGTAGAATCATGGATTAAGAAAGATGAATCAGGAAACAGAGATTCTGACAATAAAAAGATAATAAATTTGGCATTAACCCCATCCACCGACCGTGATGTAGTAAGCTTTGGATTCTTAAATCTCTATTTACCAAGAACAGTTTATGGAGATATTTCGAGCGACTACCACATGCAAACCAAAAGGAAATGCTCATTAGGTGAGCAGAAAGCATTTGCTGTCGCAACAACAAAAAATTATGTTGACCTAGGCATTATGAATGCAACAAAAATAAGTGCGTTTGGTGGAATAAAGAAAGATGCAACAAACCAATTTGAACTCAACGTGCCACAAGCACATAGATTTGTAGCTCCTGTTTTACTAAATGGAAGCATCATCAAAGACGCTTCAGGAAGCATGTCTGTTGACGTTGCACTAAATGGCAGAGTTAACAAAGAAGTGACTGATAGGCTGCAACTTAATGTATCAGAAGCAAAAACTTTGATAGCATCCCATTTGGCAAATGGTGGAATAGAAAGAGAATGGAGCAGGAAAATTAAAAGCAAATGTTGCAACTGCACAAAAATTAATAGCTCCAGTTTTACCCACAGGTGGAGTTGAAAGAGACAGCGCTGGCAAAATAAAGCTAGTTGATGCTGTTGTTAGAAGTCTTATTATGATGGATGGGAATTATCATAGTTGGTCAAAAGAATTAATAAAAAAGAATGCTTCCGGACATTGGTTAATCTCTGACAATAGCCCACTGAGCTCGAAAGTTGCAAAATATGGCGTTTTATCAGGATCAAATGTTGAATCATTACTGTATCAAGGTTTTGGTGAAAGGGTGGACATTGTAAAATATTTAAACGCAGAAAGACCAACTTCAGTAGCAGGATTAATTAACGGCAGATACAATTATGTTACCTTTGATGATGCTAATGATCGAATGAAATGTAATATGAATTTGAACATAACAAGCGGAGATAATACGCTGTCAATAACTGTTGTTTATAGAATGGATTTATAAAAACTTTATTGTAAGTAATGCAAAGAAAGAATCCACATCATATAATGGTGGTGATAATATAACAATCTTGACATTTCCAACAAACCCAGATGCAACAGTGTTGAATAAGTGGATTGCTCTAACAGTTACATGGTCACCCCAATTAGGTGCCAACGGATCAAAAGTATGGTGCAACGGACAAAGCTAAGAAACTTTAATGCTAAAGAAAACGTTGGTGCTATAAATTTGGCCATAGGTAGCGTTAATGCAAGCAGACTAGAAGCCCCACTAGCCGGAGATATTGCGGAATTGATAATATTTAAATAAAAAGACGAATTAAATAATGCATGAACAATAAAAAGAATTCAGAAACATCTGCTTGATAAATATGCTATCACTCATGAACCAATGCTTTTGATGTAAAAAATTAAAAGTAAAAAAAATAGAGAAAAACATAAAAAAAAAATTTTTTTTTGTAAAATTTATTTTGTTGGTTAGTTTTTTGGCTTTCTTTTTTTCTTTCGTTAGTTTTTTTTGCTTTTCTTCTTAAAATGTCAATTTAACTGAGCCGAAAATAGGATCTAATGTTATTTGTCTTTCATACAGTTATACATACCTTCATACAGTTTCGCTTTCTTCTTTCTTCCTTTGTTGGGGCTTTGTATAGGTTGTAGTGACTCAGCTTTCTACCCTCATAAATCTCCATCTATGCCGCCATTACCACCTTGCTTAACAATACAATTCTATTCATCCAATCAATTGTTATTTCCTGTCATAATTCCCATCAGCTCATCATCTATTCATCTACTTGCGTCATTCACAATCAATCTTCCGCTCCTATTCTTATTCGATGAGTTTGGTAATATTATCTCTTTTGTGAGTCGCCTATATAAACATGTATTTCATTTCAATACGTTAGTCAGTTAGTCAGTCATTCAAGCACAACAGCGCTAATCGTCGTTTCTCTGACTCCGTGTTCTCTGCACGTTAAACAAGACAGCAAGGCAAGAATCGTCCATGTGGGTTGAATCGAACAGCAGTTTTTTTAGGACCAGTTTCATACGCACACCTTGAAACTGGTGTTTCCTAAAGTGGTGACCACGACGTGACCGTCGCTTCACTAAGCAGTCGCCTCAACTGGGTATCACACAACTTGGCAGCACCCAAACCGGCTATACTAAACTGGTGAATGCGACGTGAAACTCAACTCACATGGACACGGATTTCATTCTTCGTCTTCCACGCAACATCTCGCAAAGCAAGCAGGTTCCTGGTTACCCTACTCATAAAACCAGGGGCAACTTCATCGCAGGTTCCTGGTCATCCTACTCATAAAACCAGGGACAACTTCGCCGCAGGTTCCTGGTCACCCTACTCATAAAACCACGGACAACTTCGCCGCAGGTTCCTGGTTAGCCTACTCATAAAACCAGGGGCAACTTCGATGCAGGTTCCAGGTTACCCTATGCTCAAAACCTTGGTTTTCATCGGACACTCGAACATCTACGTAATTTCGTAATATTTTATTCAATTCGCTTTCATACTCGATTATTCGTTAAGCTTCGGCACTTACTTCATTTTTATCGAATGTTTAACACCCGTAACATTCTAGGGGGGGAGCTATGTAGTGACTCAGCTTTCTACCCTCATAAATCTCCATCTATGCCGCCATTACCACCTTGCTTAACAATACAATTCTATTCATCCAATCAATTGTTATTTCCTGTCATAATTCCCATCAGCTCATCATCTATTCATCTACTTGCGTCATTCACAATCAATCTTCCGCTCCTATTCTTATTCGATGAGTTTGGTAATATTATCTCTTTTGTGAGTCGCCTATATAAACATGTATTTCATTTCAATACGTTAGTCAGTTAGTCAGTCATTCAAGCACAACAGCGCTAATCGTCGTTTCTCTGACTCCGTGTTCTCTGCACGTTAAACAAGACAGCAAGGCAAGAATCGTCCATGTGGGTTGAATCGAACAGCAGTTTTTTTAGGACCAGTTTCATACGCACACCTTGAAACTGGTGTTTCCTAAAAGGTCACCATGGCCTTTCCTCAACATAACCCACTAAAAAAAAAAAAAAAAAAAAAAAAAACAGCTGATACTTTGTTTCATATGTTGGGACTCCATCAAGAGTGTGTGAAAACATTAATTTATGTGATCCATCAATCATATCATTTCTCTGATCTTTTAAATTGAAGAACAATGCTGAATGAAGATCTTTAAATAGTGTTCAATCAATGAAACTACCTTTGAGTGAGCCTTCGTTTATAAATCTCTGATATTCAATGAATCGTTTGTATACTCTTGTTAATTCATTTTTTGGATGAAGTTCAATCCGCGGATAATATACATATTTTCCTACCTCTAACTGTGCTCTTGTCACTTGTCTTCCACCGGGAATATTGTATGTGTCATAATGAAAGCTATTTTTTGTTACATCACCATCTTTTGTTGAATCAACTGCATACAATATAACAAATCTCGGTTTCTCAATACTGCTTGAGATATCAAATGTACCAGTTTGCAAAGTAGACACTGGTGATGTTTCAACTCTATCAGCCAAGTATCCCCACGTTCTTTTTTCTGTCAATTCTGCACCAAATTCATTCATACCAGCTGAATTAAACTCCATTATTGCAACCAAAAGTCTCATTTTTGTAACAACAGATCTACCTTCATCGGCTTTAGCATCTTTGTACAAGACATTTCCATCACTTTCAAGAGTAATGATCAGTTCCATTTAACCAGTTGTATGAACCAAATTTTGTGAAGCAGCAAATAAATTATACTTATTCAATTGCAAGATAAGATTAACACCACCAGCACCATTAGTAAGTGGATAATAAACACCATTTCCTAGCTCCAACTGTGCTCTTGTCACTTGTCTTCTTTCACCACCAGGAATATTATTTATGTCATAATGAAAGCTATTTTTTGTTACATCACCATCTTTTGTTGAATCAACTGCGTACAAGCATAACAAATCTTGGCTTTTCAATACTGCTTGAGATATCAAATGTACCAGTTTGCAG
This sequence comes from Pseudorhiza aurosa, assembly GCA_964026355.1. Taxonomy (NCBI): domain Eukaryota; kingdom Metazoa; phylum Cnidaria; class Scyphozoa; order Rhizostomeae; family Lychnorhizidae; genus Pseudorhiza; species Pseudorhiza aurosa. Next base: position 797,751 of record OZ032123.1, read on the forward strand.
CGTAGACACCGGCGATGTTTCAACTCTATCAGCGAAATGTCCCCAAGATCTTTTTTCAGTCAATGCTGAATCAAATCTCTTCTTACCAGCTGAATTTAGCTCCATCTTTGGAACCCAAAGTCTCATTTTTGTAACAGCATATCTACCTTGAGCGGCTTGTGCATCTTTGTACAAGACATTTTCGTCTCTTTCAAGAGTAATGTTTAACTCCATTTTACCGGTTGGGTAAACCACATTTTGTGAAGCAGCAAAGAAACTATACTTGTTTAGTGGCACGATAAGATTGACACCACCGGCAGCATTAGTAAGTGCAGCCTTTGAATCAAAACCAGTATTTGCAGTACGACTAGCAGCACCAGTTCCACTATCCGGATAAAACAATGTAGAAGTTCCTTTATCAAGATAAGCTCTTGAATATTCTGCTTTATTTCTGATTGCGGCACTTTCACTTACATTTGATGTATCAACAACCTGAACACCTCCATACTTTACATTAAATTCTCTAACGATTGAATAAGCATCTGATGCAAAAGTAATATTATCAGCACCGGTATAAGTTTTACCATCTGCTTTCTTGTTGACCTCTACATCAATTTCAAGATATGAATTATACCAATCATTAGGAGCAGTTACTTCACCAGTTGGATCTACATAATACTTGTATGAACCTTTGTTTTGAAATGCTCCATTTGCTGGAAACTTAATTGGATTTTGAAGGTCATATACAACTGCCTCATACCTTTCGAGAAAATCGCCTTTTCTGTATTCCACTATATTAACTTTGCGAAATTGATAATAGTATATGTTGTATAGTCATCATCATCATCATCAGGGCTTTCGTCCATGACGATCAGCCACAGAATGTGAAACTTTACAGATTAATGCTCACCAGCTCCCCCGGTCTTGTGCCAATGCTACTGCCTCTTTGAGACTTGTATAGTATAGCATATATGTAAATAGTGTTTAAATGAAATAATATGAAATAAGAAAGATAATTGACTTAAATTAACAGAAATTTTAATTGCGTCTACAATTGTTTCACCACTGATTGGAGTTGGCTTATTATCCTTAAGTAAGACTTGGTTTGGATAATTCATCTACAGTTTTTTCTGCAACCCTTTTGCCAAGAGCATCTTTCCCTCCACTAAAAAACAACTCTGACTCTTCTTCTACCACTCCTTCATCCAAGGCTAATCTTTTTGCGTCAATCTTTGCCTCCAACTCCAACCTGGATGACCAAGGGGTCCAACCTCATCACTTACCCCCTTCAAAATTCACTATGTCACCCATTAAGTTCTCCACACGAAAAGTTCGCCAAACCCTTCTCCAGCTTGACACCTCCAAATCCAAAGGCCCTGATGGTATTCCAGCAATAGTTCTCAAAACCTGTGTTCCTGACCTGGCCCCTATTCTTAACAAACTATTCCAGCTTTCCTACACTCTTCACACATTTTCCACCTCGTGGAAACAAGCACACGTCTATCCTATCCCAAAAAAAGGCGACAAGTCTAATCCACTCAACTATCGTCCCATTGCAATCACTTCACTCATCTCTAAAACTATGGAGACCATCATCACTAAGCAACTTCTTAAAATCCATCCTTGAAACAAACAATCTTCTCTCTGATCACCAGTATGGCTTTCGAAAAGCCAGGTCTACTGGTGATCTTCTTGCTTATGCTGTCCATGTCTGGTCCTCTACTCTAGAATCCAGTGGTGAGAGCAGAGTGATCTCTCTCGATATCTCTAATGCCTTTGATCGCATTTGGCACAAGGGTCTTCTCGCTAAACTGCCAATGTTTGGTCTCCATCACACTCTTATTAATTGGATTGGTAGTTTCCTCTCAGATAGGTCAATTGCCGTCAGAGTGGACGGCTTCCTCTCCAAGCTACACTCTATCAATGCTGGTGTACCCCAGGGCTCTGTCATCTCCCCTGTACTCTTCATCCTCTTCATCAATGACCTGCTTACCTCCACGTATTCTAGCATTCACTCCTTTGCTGATGATAGCTTCCTAAGTTCCTCATTTTCATTCAATCCAAATGACCATGCTTCCACCGATATCCAACTCCACAGAAACATTTCAGCCTCATTTCTCTTCAATGATCTGATAGTTATTGAGAAGTGGGGTAAAGACAACCTAGTTTAGTTCAACCAAAGCAAGAGGAAACAGGCTGTCATTTCACGCAAACGTAATCAAGACTTTCCAGCTGTCTTCATGAATGGTGATGAACTGGACACTTCCGCTTCTTTCAGACAACTTGCTCTTTCTCTTTCGTCTAATCTCACTTGGAAAACTCACATCCATTCCCTTGCTAAACATACATCTCAAAAGCTCGGTTTCCTCGCCAGAGCTCGTGAGTTTTTCTCATCTTCTCACCTTCTATGTATATACAAGTCCCAAATCCGTCCTTCTTTATGGTACTGCTTCCACGTCTTGGGTGGTTCTAAAAATCTGCTCTCTGTCTTCTCGAGAAAGTCCAGTCCAAAGCCATTCGTCTCATAAATAATCCTAAACTCACCAAATCGATCCAACCTCTTCCCTATCGTCGTTTGGTTGGAGATCTTTCCATCTTTTAAAGATACTTTAACGGACATTATTCTCAAGAGATCAGGGATATTATTCCAGTTCCTCTGAGGCGTGTCAGGACCACCAGAAGCTCAACACATTCACACCCTTTCCAAGTTTCACTGCCTAATCCATGAATTCTATATCAAAAATCATCATTCATCTCAAGAACATGCAACTTATGGAACGTCTTGCCTTCTTCTTGCTTTCCTGAGTCCTACAACTTGGCATCATTCAAATCTAATGTAAATAAACTTGATCTTATCTCTCTATCCTCTTAGCTACTCGCTATCTTCTTTCTTCCTTTGTTGGGGCTTTGTATAGGTCACCACGGCCTTTCCTCAACATAAGCCACTAAAAAAAAAAAAAAGGAAAAAGTCTACACCAGACGCAGCAAACTTTTCAACACCTGGTAGAGCAGCATTTTTTGCGACTTCTTTAGAAAACTTTGAAGTTGCAACTTCTGTAACTTTTTTCCCTGCTCAGATTTATAAAAGTGAAACAGGCCTTCACTATCTTGTTGTTGTGCAACATATTTTATTCTATTATATCCTTGTGTCTGATTCATTCCTTGTTTACTGAATTTATTGCAACTGTTAAACTATCTGGTACTTTGTTGAAATCGATAGGTCTATTTACTGAGTCGGTCATAGACATCCTTACGCAAGAAATGATATTTGTATTCAATTTATTCTATAATCTTCCCCTTTGTTCTACTTTAAAGGGATATACACGTGAAATATCTGACGTGTTGAAGGAATATAAAATATCGGTTGAAACTCCACCATCCAAAGAGTCATTTATCAACGATGTTTTAATTTTTATATTATCAACAGAATTTGTAATGTTGGGCAGTGCTTGTCCAAATTGAGATGTTGTTATATTAATTTTTGTAAACCCAATAATATCATTGAAGCTCCTATCCACGCCTCTAAGATCAACACTACATCCTGTCGATAGCAGCACATATACTCTAAATTTGGAAGTACTAAATGTTAATTGGACGCCAGGAGTCTTGCCATCTACTGTATGGCCATTTGCTCTCATAGTAGTATCAATCTGATTATTTATATGATTATAATCATAAACCCCATCTGGAGAAATAATTGCAGTGTTGGTTTTTCCATTATCATGTGAATAACTAATCTTATTATTATTGTGTGTTGAATTGATGTTATACCATGAATAATGAACATTAAATCTATCAAGTGCAATATAATGATCCATATTTTCATCCACAACAAGATTTGGAATATGTTTTATTGTAAAATCACCTGGTTTTGATCCAGTAATTCCATCAGCTAAACTGAGAACAAGCGGTCTCTCTAACTCTTTCATTTTTGATGATGTATATATTGTATATACATTTTTTAATTTTCAATTTAATTGAAATTACTTTTTAAAATTAATCTCTTTTCATCATTATTTGTTATTACATTTTTTGCTGCGGCAATATCAATTAGTGGAACTATTTCATTTCTTATATCTAAACTATTGTTACCAGCACGTCGTGTGCGGAGTAAAAGATTCAACCACGTAAAAATATATTTTGGATTATCTGGAATCAAAGTAACAGTTCCACCCAATAGTTTTTCTTTGCCTGACTCTCTACTTTTTTTCAAACCAGAAAATTTGGTCAAGTCTCTGAAAATATCTTTTGCTTCTTGCTTGTAATCAACTTTTGGATTGCATCTTTTTGTTAACAAGTCTGTAAGAAAACTATCAACAACATTATCCATCATGCTGTTTCCAGCCATATCTTTAACACAAAGTCTATTCATTCTGAGTTTAGCTGGATCAATATATACATGCGCAAAGGATCCGCCTTTTGACAACTTGTAAGCATTTCTTTTTCTTTGATGACCAAACCTGTTTCCAATTACTTTTGATAAATCAGTGGACATTGTTGCGTCTAATATTTTTTGATATTTTTTTAATTTGGCTAAATCTCCATAACGTTTATCCCTTTTCTCAGTGCTTTTAGCCGTACTTTTACGTCCGCCAGCAGACTTTTGTGCTTTTGTTACTTTTTGGACTATCATTTCTAATTCTTTTTTTGCCATATTGAAAATTCATTAGTACTTGGCAAACGATAAGCGCTTTGAAATTCTGTACCAAATCTTTTATCAAAATTAAGTGTTATTGGCTGCTTTGGATGCTTTGGTCGCTTTGGTGTCTCAAGCACTGGTGGTGACTCTGGGGACTTAATTGCTAATTGTGGTTGATAATGCATCAGTGCTAGTTGGTTTGCTCTTATTTGATCAATCATTTCATCTTGTCTTTTATCTATATCAACTGTTTGCGGCCCAACTTTACTAACTTCTCTTGCAATTGGTAAAGCTTTCTTTTCTCCTTCTTTAGATTCCAAGTTGTAAATTTGTCAATGATCTTACATCGTCTTTAACTTGGTCAAAAATATTTGTTGTCACAACTTTTTAATTATGCTTTTCAATTTGTTCAAATCCATACTTTTGATTTTCATATACTTTAGTAGTTTATGCATACTTTAATTTATAATTCAAAATGTTAAAATATTTAAGTAACTGTAGAGTACTTATCTTCGGACTGAAGTAAATATAGAGTACTTATCTACCTTAAGAATTGACAGGCCTCTACTTAAGTACTCTATAGTTATTTAACCTTTTTATTCTAAAGTATAAATTTAGATACTATATAGACTATAAAGGGTACATCAGAATGAGGATTCCAAATTAAGATAGTGAGTTGGTTGCTGACAAAACAAAGCATAAATCATTGTTGGGCAGTGATTTTCAATGCTTGTTTGCGGAAGTTTCTGGTTGTGGAAAAACAAATGCTTTAATGGATATAGTTAAAAACCGTTGTGTTATTATGATCAGATTATCATATATACTCCTAATAAAGATCAAGACCAGTTGGTCTCACTTAAAATTAATTTTGCTCCAGTTTCACAGCTGGTGGGTTATCCAGTCTTGTTATTATGTGAAAATGAAGATATATTAAATACAGACGAATATGGATCTGATGATTGTGTAAAGCTTGTCGTATTTGATGAATTAATGAATGCTGATAAAAAACACAAGCAAAGATTGCAAGCCATTTTACTGATGGTAGACATCACAAGATTTGTCCGGTCTACTTGAGTCAATCGTATTTCACAATACCAAAATATATAAGAACAAATTGCTCCAAAGTTATTGTTTATGATCCTCCAACAGATGGTGAAAAAACAAGAATTTCAAAAGAATGTAGATTTGACAAGTGCAAATTTGAGGGTCTTGATAAGCACGATTTTCTATTTATAAATCAAAACAATAGAGAGTTGTTTAAAAATTTCGATGAATTAATTTAAATGATTTAAAATAATGTAAATGATTTGAAAATTTGTACTCCAGTAGATGTATATAGTAAAGGCTGTAATCATGGAAATTTATTGTGTCAAATGTAAAAGAAAAACCCCGTCTTGAAATATAAGACATACGACCACAAAAAATATTAGATCTGTGGTAAAAGGTGAGTGCAAGATATGTGGTACAACAAAAAATTGTTTTACTGAAAGTAAAGCTGGTGGAAAAAACGATATTCATTCATTAATTGGCAAAGTACCAAAGCCTAAAGCTGCTTGGACTCCTACTAATTATAGATACACGGGCCCATTTAATCCATTAGACAAACAATTAGAATTTGATCCAGAAACTGATCAAATTACTAAATGGATAGTTCCTCCTTTTAACAAAGTTGATGAAATTTCTGCGCATCAAGATGTATGTTATTCGAGAGGCATTGATAAGAACGAATGTGATAGAAAAATGGTTGCTGAATTAGATTAGATTCCTATGAGCTGTCAAAAACGGATTTGTTTGCTAGAAAAGTTATTAACACCAAACAAAAACTTGCACTAGGTTTTTTAAAAAAAAAAGTTCAAAAAATTGGAATAAACAGCTAGCAGATGAGTTGCACAAACCAATAATAAGAAGGTTTAAAAAGAGAAAAGTTGTTGTCAGTAATATTGATGAAACTTGGAGCGCTGACTTTGTTGATATACAACAACTGAAGAGTCACAACCATGGATTTTAGGTATATTTTAAATGTTATTGATGTATTTTAAAAGTTTGTATGGACTATGGACTGCTCCTATAAAAGATAAAACAGGTAAAACAATCACCAAAAAATTTCAATCTATTGTTAAAACTAGCAAGAGGAAACCTAACAAATTGTGGGTTGATAATGGATCTGAATATCATAACAACGTAATTAAAAAATGGTTGGTTGAGAATGAAATTAAAATGTATAGTACATTTAATGAAAGTAAGGCCGTTGTTATTGAAAGATTTAATCGTACGTTAAAAATAAAATGTATAAATATTTTACAGCTAATAATACATGTAAATATTTCGATGTATTACCAGATTTAATTAATGAATATAACAACCACAAACAGTCTACAATAAAAATGACTCCAACAGAAGCTAGCATGAAATATAATGAAAAAGTTATTTAAAATGATGTATTTTCAATCCATGATAAAACCATCTATGAATCTAAGTTTATGGTGGAAGACAGAGTAAGGATTAATAAGTATTAAAGAATATTGTTTGATAAAAGTTATACACCAAACTGGAGCGAAGAAGTTTTGTTATAGTAGGAATACAACATACCAATCCTACTACATATATAATAAAATATCAAAACAGTGAAATCATTGAAGGAAGTTTTTATGAAAATGAGTTGCAAAGAACCGATCAAGATTTTTATAGAATTGATGAAGTCATTAAGAAAGATTATAAGAAAAAAGTAGCGCTAGCATCGTGGAAAGGCTATCTTAAAGAATTTAATAGTTGGATTCCGTTAATTGATGTGGAGAAAATTAAAAGAAAACAAACTTAAATAAAAATTGTTACTTCTTATAACATGTGGTAGCTATATTCTAATAATGCTGCAATACCATCTGCGCCAATAACTCTTTTATCATCATAGGCTGATAAAGCTACTTTGTTTACAGTTTCTGAATAAATCTCATATTTATGGCTTCTGATTGAATTCGTTTTCTTATATTTTGGATTTACTCTTTCAACTAAACAATTATAGTAGTCGCTGAATCTTATATCTTTTTTCATTTCATTCTTTTTGACACCCTTTGCCTTTTCTCTCCCCTTTCACTCATTCTGTATGAAAACATTTTTGCTCTCAACACCAAAAATTCCAAGATCTGCTCACCGCCGCATTCATCTTTCATCATTCCAATCACTTTTTTATTGCATCCAGTTTTAATACCTGATAGATGATTTTTTGCATGGTTGCTTGTATCAAATTTTCCTCTAAGTCGCTTGAGATGTCTTGATAGAAGTCTTCTGTTTTTATTTCATAAGCTACAGAATCAGTATATGTAAATAAAAACTTTTGTCTTTGTACATATTTTTTAACAATGTAGTTGTAATGAAAGCCGTACATGAGCATTTTACTTAAATTAAGGATGTACAATCCTACATAAATTAGTTTATCAAATTTTATATTTACTCTTTTCATGTGAACGGCTGCCAAGTTTTTGTCAAATATTGTCCTTCCTTCATATGTTGGTTTTGATGCCAACTTTTCGGCTTGTTTTTCTTCATTTACAAGCCTTATGTCAACTCAGTTTCTAATGTTTTCCATTGTTTTACCAAATACTGAATTATTCATAAGTTTGAAAAAGTCTTTTTCAAAGTCGTTTTTGCTGGCAGTTATAAGATTTGTGTTCATGTCGATGTATGGTTTCATCCTTTCTTTTTGTGTGAACTCCAACAATTTATGGATCTTAGTCAACTTTAATCCTAGCTCAAGATAAAGCTGAAGATTTTTCAAGTGCAAAATATATTTTGTATTATTATTCAAGTTTGGTGTTAATTCATCTACTTTATTAAAATTAATGTCTTCTGGCGCCAAAGGATAGTCATTATGTAAGTCGTGCAACTCTTTTGGATATTCTAGATCTACTTGCATTATATATCCTGTATCACCGTCGGGATCCATTTTGTCCGGTTTTAGAATTTCTACACCTTTATCATTTACCCATTGAAAATTTTTGTAAGGCAATTTTTGACTCATTCCCCATCCATACAAATTGTTTGCATCTAAATACGTAATATATTTTGACTCTTCACTAGGGTCATAGTCTTTCATGTATTTGTTGTTTGCTTTTCCACATCTACTTGAAATCATACTAATACCGCCCCTTATTCCATTTTCAATAAACAAAATCTTGTCTACATCACTTAGTAAATCTAGCTTTATTTCAGTTTTCTTTAGCAGTGCATCCCAGCTGCGTCCTGGTGATGTATAATACCATGCTGGATCTAATTTATAATTCTTTATACAAACATCTCTAAAGTTTTCAAATATGTCGGCCAACAAGATTACATCAGTTTTCAAGTATACATCATGATATTCACCAATATTTTTCAGGTTGAAATGTTTCCATACTCTTTGTGCATGTTCATAATCTTGAGCGCTTGCATTTGAATCGTTTAGCCTTGAATAAAATTCTTTAATGGAAGGAAGTTCAGTCTCATTAAATCTTTCAAATTTATCCATATATTCGTATGGGTAAACTCCTTTCCTGATCAACAGGTCTGTATTTTTTTCAAAAACTTTGCTCACTTCTCTAAACTGTTCCAGCGAAAGATTTTTAATAAGGCTATCAATAGATGATGCCATAAATTTAAAGCTGTCAATTTATCTAATTTCAATTATCATTTTATAAGTATCTTCAACATCATCTGGCAAGATTGTTTTACTAGAACTTATATATTTTTTTTCATTATTTAGTATACAGTTAATATTTCCTTTTGATTAGCCTAATTGTTTTATGAAAAAATGAGATTCGTAGCCTGAGAAGTTGTGAAATATGACGGGCACAAATTTTGGCAGCTGATATTGCAAATTACATTGACTGTGTGCCACACCTCTAAACTTTCCTGTCAAATGATTGTGATCTGTAACTGCTTCACCTGTTAACTTAGTTTTACAAATAGCACAATTAGATTTTTTATAGTATTCTCTCCAATCATCTTTTACCATTACACCTCTTAAATCAATTTCATTAACACCTTTATATTCTTTTGGCAAGCAAGATTTATGAATTGGATCTTTCTTGAATATAATTGTTTTGTTGTTGTTCAATTTTTTATTGCAAATATGACAATCTTTAGCTTTTTGGAATTTTTCTTTGTCTTCTTTCGTCATGTCAAGAGGAATTATATTTTTATAAATGTTTTGAATTTCTTTTACCTCCTCTTCAATCATTTCACAAAATTTCTGCACACAATCTTCGCCTCTGTATACAACAGGTTCTTTATCATTTTCCTCATTTTCACATTATACATAATAACAAAATCCTGATGGTGTATGTTTTTGATATTTCTCGGTATACGATTTTTCTGGATATGGTGTAGCAGAATCTATTTTTTCTGTAATTGCTTCAAAAATCAGCATAAATTACAAAGGGTACTCTCATTGATTTGTTAAAACTCTTAAATGTAACTGCTTCACCTGGTTTTAGTAATTCATTTTACAAGCTGAGTTCTCTTTACATATTTCAATATGTTCGTCTAACTTTTCTGGTGACACAAATTTGTTTAAACATCTTTTGCAGAAATAGTACTTGGATTCGTGTTTGGAAACTTGGGCTGAAACCAGCCTTGAAAAGTTTGTTCTTCAGCAATAGTGCTGATTTTCTTCGTTAGTTATAAATAATAGATCAATTGCTTTTTGTGGGTCTGCTTCATTTAATCTTAATATATGCGCACATTTTTCATATCCAAATACGTTGACTTTAATTTCTGGATTTTGTTTTTCAAATTTACCAATGTCTTTAAGTGAAACTGGGAATTCAATGTCGGTAAAATTTAGTTTTCCCGCATATTCTATATATTTTGATGGGCTGTTAGTATTCTTTTGATCTACTTCATCGTGATGTAATGCTGATAAAATTGCATATTCAAAACATCTATTATCTTAGTTTTTTACATTTATAACTGCTCTTTTAGTCTTAATGGTCGCAGGTAAGTCTATATAGCCTTCTCCTTTTAGTGGATTAAATCTATCAACTTTTAGAAACAAGTTTTCAATGCTTTGAAATATCCAACCACTGCCGCCGCTGGTATATGTAGCAAGCAATTCGATTGTCTTTCGTTTAGTTTTTTCATAAACCTCGGATGATGTGAAGTCTTGTATCCCCGAATTAAAGAATGGCCTTGCAGAAATAATTTTATCATTAGACCTTCTTGCCATGTTGACGGCTACTGCCATTTTAACTTTCAAGTATTTATCTTTTTTCAATTCTTCTTTTATCCATTTTTCAATATGGGGGCTTGCCATTTCTAGATAAGTTTTTAAATCAGTAACATCTGAACCGTTGAGTTCGAAAGTTCTAAATACATCTTCCAAGGCGGTTTCATTTCGCACCATTTTTAATTGCGACATGTTTGCGTTATACTCTAAATTTTTTAACACCCTATATAATACGGTATCTTAAATGTCTAATACAAAATAAAATTATTATTCATAATAAACTCTGGATAAAAAATTAGTTGAATATTTTGATATATAGTCGTTTCACTTTTTTTAATATCTCTTCGTGTAATTTCTTTATAAAATGTTTGGTTATTATACAATCTTCTCTTTCTTTAGTTTTCTTCGCCCTTTTATTTATATGTCTTAGTTTTTCAGTCGCAGCCTTTTTTATAGCACGTCCCATGTTTTGATCTTATCCCATTGCCACAGGTTTTGCATGGAAAGGATTTCAATTTTTGTTTGGCGTGATAATAGCAGTATTCCCCATTTTTTGCTATTCTATCACAAGTTCTTTCTTGACCTAACATTAGCCAACTGCACCTTGGAATAATTTAAGTCAGCTCTTTGACTTGGTTTTTTACTCTGCTTGTAAACTTTGTAACTCTTATATACTGTAGCAAATTTAAAACTCTAAATGAAAATTGAATAAATTGTTTTGTTGGTGAAATTGGTTGGGGGACTAAATATGGTGTGCTGTTTAACATCTTCATCTTTATTTTCTCCATGACATCCTCCAAACAGCTTTCCAAATACCTTTGCAATTAATGGAATTCCGCTTCCTGCCAACAAACTTGCAAGAAAACCTCCTTTTGTCCACGTCCTGTTTTTAAAACTAACCTGCTTCCACATTTATATGATTATACTAGTCCGTTTTGTTGGTTTATTGGTAAAAGTCGTTTGATTTGTTCTCTAATTTCTGGTGCATCTACTAACATTTTAACATGTTCTGGTGATAATTGATAAGAACCACCTACTGCTTTTTTAATGGCGGTCTCTCCTAAACCAGAAACTGCACCTGTTGCAAGTGGAGCTAAGATTTTTGGCAAAATTTTTCTAGCAACGCCACTTACTATTCTGAACAAATTCATAATGCTTCCTCCGCTTGTTGCAAATTTTCTGAGTTGGGCTTTACTAATTTTAATATCTGCTCGTACGCCTTTATTTGTTGCTTTTTCAAGCTTATTAATTTGATATTGAGTAAGATTTACTGTTTCATCCCCCCTCATAAGATTATTATATGCTAATCTTAGAGTTATTGGTGTTTTATGTTTCATTGCCTTTGCAACTGATTCAGCTTGTCCAGCCGTCAAGTTTACTCTATATGGGTGATAGACTGTAGAAACTTTAGCAATTTTTATTTTCAAACGAATGTATATTAGTATCTTGTATTTTATTTTTTAAAATAAATGAATTAAATTTTTATATTAGTATATAAATTAGTATAGTTGATAACAAAATGTCAAATCTTGGTGAAATAAGAGAAATTAAAAAATACGTGGACTTCTTTTATGAAGCCGCAAAGTCTGATTTTGATGACAACGTTAATCCTGTTATTATCAAATCAGCATTAATTTATCAATATTTACTTGTAAAATATACGGGTAAAAAAGATAGTGTAAAAGATATAATAAATTCGTATAATGGCGAAATTGGTTTAATTGGACCTGGTAATGGTAGAATAACATGTTGTTTAGAGACATTATTTTCTCGATACGCATTTTGTCATGATCACAGCTCATTTCATGACGCGTAAGGTCGATTTTACACTAGATATGGTTATGGTAGTGGTTATTGTTATTTATTTCACAATTAACCAAGATTTTGCAAGAAAAATTTCATTGTTTGGAAATATTATTGGTTTGTAATTTTCATTTTGTAAACAGATAGTTTAATTGTCATAAGTATATTTATATTGATATACCTTTTCTTTATTATCTGTAGTTGTAAACCCGTTGTATTCTATTTTTTCATGATAGATTTTTTTGCTTATTTTTCTGGTTAATTTAATATCTTGTTTGAGCGATTTTGGCAGATACATACTAACTGTTTCTTCAGTTTCATCATCTTTTAATCTTGCAATACCGCTTTCACCATATTTTGTGCCAAAGTAAAATACATCTCTTACGGTATAAGTATGACCTAATTCTAGCGCAACGTCAATCTTTTTTGCTATTACTAAATCGTCTTCCCTTATATCAAAATCTGCAATTTCATTATATCTAATTCTCTCTCTTTCATGTCTTACCACTTTTTCCTATCCCTCTCATGCCTAAACTTGTTTTTCTAATAATTTCTAGCATCATATTTGTTCCACGTCTATTCGGCTTGTTTGTTAGTCATTCTATAACGCAAGTTTATCGCCGTAAAAGCTTATATCAAACATACTTTAATCTTTACCTCTTTCCTGTTATTCTTAAATTTTATTGCTATCAAGTTGCTATGGAAAAATAGCAATCTTAAGAATGCTGAAAAACTTAACAACATTAAGGCTTCGGAAACAGCTAATAGAGTCAATAAAATTGTCGAAAATATACTTCAACGACTACGATTATTCGCCATTAACCAATATGCAACGAAACAGTCTACAACGTCTGCAAAAAGTAGCAGCAAACTTTGTACTTGGCAGTAATTGTTCAAGAGATGATATTGTAAAACTGAACTGGCTACCAATCAAAGAAAGGAAACAATCTGAAGCTGACCCACAAAGCTATTCAATCTGACAACTGGCCAGATATAAATATACTGGAGATCAAAACAACCGGTAGAGCATTGCGAAACAGCGATGAAGTAAAACTTCAGACATCAGTAATCAATACAATTTTACAAGATGAAGCAAGCAAATGCTTTAATCAGCTTCCAACAGGAATAGGAAATGCTACGAATCTTACCGCATTCTGTTCCGCCTTGTGAATCGTTTATTTGCGCGTATAAATGAACAATGAACAGTTGCCATTCGTAATTTTTCTTATCAATCTTTTAACATTTAAATTTTCTTAACCAATTTTCTTTCGCGACAACATATGTAACAAAATTCAACTTAGTTTTTTTGATTCAAACAAAGACATTATTTTTCATTTTTATAGGAGATGGAGAGCCACAACTATTGTGGAAAAGCTCAATATTACCACGTATGTATGTATGTATGTATTTATGTATGTATGTATGTATTTATGTATGTATGTATGTATTCATGTACATACGTACATGAATCTCACACCTTGGGAAGCCTACTGTCATCATCCATCACATGCGAAGACGAGATACAAAATCGCATAAAGGCTGCTCACGTGGCGTATGGACGACTGACAAAGCGAGTTTTCGAAAACCACGGACTTAATTTCCAAGCAAAAGTCATGGTGTTTCGAGCTGTTGTGCTGTCTACTCTGCTATACGCCTGCGAGACATGAAAGATCTATTCACGCGACGTCAAACAACTGGAAAAGTTCCAACAAGCCAAACTACGCCAGATCTTTCGGGTACGCTGGAAAGACAAGATCACAAACAACGAGATCCTCACCCGTGCATCACTTCACAGCATCGAAGCCACAATCCTCCAGCATCGCCTACGTTGGGTTGGGCATATTGCGCGCATGCCACCTACTCGAATCCCGAACATTATTCTGTATGGGCAGCTCAAAGAGGGCAAACGGCCCAGAGGTGGCCTGAAGCGCCGTTTTAAAGACCAACTGAAGTGATCGCTGGTACAAGCCAACATGCCTGATAACAAATGGGAAACCATTGCACACGAGCGACGCTCATGGAAGGTCAAAGTTCGAGAAGGCGTAGAGGCTTTCGAAGCTGAGTGGAGGAGACAGGTGGACCTGAAGCACCAAGAATGCAAGTGCAGACAAGCAGCCACCCCTCCGCCGGCCACTCTGTCATGTGACTACTGCCCAAGACTTTTCCGCCACAGGCTGGGCCTACTCAGCCATGGGAGGGCCCACAAGCGGCATCAAAATGAGTTGTGATGGAAGAACGCGAACCAAACTCGGACTACAAGTGGAATCCGACGACGACGATGTATGTGTATGTATGGACATGAATCTTGTAGTTTTAAGTATTTAGGCATTGTTATCAATAGCAAATTAAACTGGAAATCACATAAATGAACTTACAAAAACAATCGGTAGAGCCATTGGCTTGCTAAGAAAAATCCGACATTTGTAACGAGATCAAATCTAAAACACCTTTATCACAGTCTTTTTGATTCACACCTTGTGTATGGATGCATTTTTTGGAGTAGTGCAACGGTTGTCCAACATAATTGGGCTCGTAAACTCCAAAAACGGGCTATAGGAGCAATCGCTTTTTTAAGATACAACGATCACCCATCGAAGCATTTCAGAGACTTAAAGATCTTGAAATTAAGTGATTTTCTCAAGTTTCAAGAACTACTTTTATGCATGACTTTGAAAAGAATCAATTGCCAACCGGCTTAAACTGATTTTTCCAGAGGATTGGAATTGTCCACAATCGACCGACTCGTATTTCATCTGCTAAATGAATTCATACCCAAAATTCAACCAAATTGCCCATGGGCTAAGCTCTCTGCACTGCACTGGCACCAAAGCACTTAATTCTCTAAAAAGCGACCCCCTCTTCAATAATGTGACGAATAAAAGACACCTTAAGCGCTTATTTTCCAATCTGGCGTTTGAGTCTTGTTAGACAAACTCTGATCACAAAATACTCATTTACTTTTGATATAGCAGCTTTTTCCCTTCGTAGCAGCTACACTTAACTAAAATTTCATTTAGTACGTCTGAATCGGCTGAATCGGCAAGGTGGGGGTCTATGAATTAACTCTGCTAAGATCCCTTCCCAACCATTTGGTGCAATCAAATTCAATGTAATCAATTTTTTCCGTTCAGTTTTGGCATTCTGCTGCATTTCAACATACATGTTTTTCTTTCATTCATTAATTTCATTCTGGTTTACTTATTCAGCTTTCATTAATTTTACTTATCATTGATTACAATTCCTTGTAATTCCTTGTTGCTTAAAAGGAAAGTTCTTAGGTCTTACGTCTTATGGCACATTTCTGATGTCTGTTTCCTGGATCTGCCCATGAGTACACCTGTATTTTGTAAAATAATTTTTTTTTAAACTTCAATTTTGATGTATAAGTTAAACATACAAATACAGATCTCTCTAATAATAAGTAATCTGTATTCGGCTGACCTAATTACAGCTATTTCTGGTATAAAAAGATTAATAAATGAATAAAATAATAAGATGACCAATCGTAAAGAAAGATTTAATAAGAAGAATTAAAGGTTGCAAGGAGACTGCTAGTCGGAAAGAAGTTCTGGGTTAGTCCAGGGTTTATTACTGTTGATAAGAAGAAGCCCTGTGATACGTTTGAACGTTTTGTAATGGCAATGCACTCCTTATTTGGACAAGTTTACCATTATATCACAGTATTAGTTTGGCATTCCTTATTTGGACCGATTTAGCGTTGTATCAAGATAGTGGTTTTGCATTCCTTATTTGGACACATTCATCTCCGTACCAAACTTTCGTATCTATATAACACGTTTAGATTAGTATTAGGTAGAGCTTTTGAGAAGTAGAAGCAGTCGTAGCAGTAGAATAAGGAAGAAGCCGAAGAAGAAGAAAGTAAGTCCGCTGTCGAGTGAAGAGACGACCCGACGCCGAAAACATCACCGAAGAGAGCCGAGCTCACAGAAGAATAATAGACGTTAAAGTAAGTTGCTTTGTATAGTTAAATTGGAACATTCGTACTCACGCGTTGGATTACACGATTAGTGTGATTTAACATTACGCATACAGAATATGTAGTAAGTTGTGCGAACGATTATAGTTGATAATTTAGTAATGATGTAGTTATTATGTGCCTTGTCAATGGCTAGATCGCTACACATCTGAATGAACGAATCGCAAGATTGTCCAAAGATTCCAAGGGACCCTGATGACAAGTTCAAAAATTAAACGTGGCGATATTTCGATGTTAGGTCATTCAGCAGGTAGCGATATTTGGAAAATTTCCTATTAGCGTTATTATCAAGATTTGTCTCAAAGCCAACGCTCAATTCTAGAACATAGAGAGTATTAGAAGGAGTGGAGATGAGCATGTCAGGACGCAGGTCGTCACCAGTGACGAGAGAACAGGAAAGACATTGTGGGAGGTAAACATAGAAAGTACAATGATTTAGATATTGAAATGTTGAGGCCAAGAAGTTTAATGCAGAGTCATGTCTCCATGTGAAGCGGCCCTCGCTGAGATAAGATCTACAACCTGCAACAACGTGGAGAAGAGACTCTGGCTGGAAGCAAGAGAAACAGTCAGACGTTTGGGAGAGATTCCACTGCTTGAGATTTTTCCAAGGCACAAGTGTGCTATTAAGGTACATGACAGTGAAGTTAAAGATGTTTTTGGGTAGTTCACTTTGGGCAGATGACCAGAGAGAGTTTAAAGTTTTCAAAGAGTGGTTCAGGAGGAAAGTAATGAGAAAGCCTTGAGAGTTTAAGTTTGATCGGAGTTTGTCGGTATGGTTCTGACGCATTGCCTTTAAAACTTTCTTAGTGTTTCGGTATGTATCATATTGTGTGGTCATACCGAAACTTGTACTTCTCCACATGGATTTTATTGCATCTTTCGATGAAGATCTCAGGGCGGTACGTAGGACAGTTTGACACTGTAGGAATTTTACAGAAGGAAGAAGGAGATTCAAACCAAATTGGTCTCGAGGAAGACTAATACCGCTGAGGTTAGCGCTAATTGGAAGATCTAACCATTTTCTCACAAATCTTACCACAACGTTATCGAGATTCTCGATGACCCATGTCTTAGAAAGATTGGCTACAGTTAGATGCCAGGACAGCTTAGAAAGAACGTAGCGTTGATAGAGGATAAGTCTGTTTTTGGGAAGGGTGCGTAAGGAATCGATTAGTTATAACATGTTGAGAAGAGATGATTCAAGGTGGATTTTGTGTTGATGGTTGTCCATGTCAAAATTGAAGAAGCGGCCGAGATATTTAAAGGACTCACCATTTTTAACTACTGGCAAAAGTTCAGTGTTGATGAAAAGCTTAGGTTGAAATTGTAGAGAGCGGGAAGAAAACTTTCTGATTGCAAAGGTGGCGCATTTATCAACCCTAATAATCATGTTTGCCCATTGGCACCATTTAGTAAAACAGTTTAAAAGGAATTTTTTTTTCAAACTTAATTCTTTTATTAAATATTTAAAACGTTACAAATAAAAGTCTCGCTAAAAAGGTAGCTTGCACTTGGCTGGCATACAACGACTAACAACGATAAAATTAAAGAGAAAAAAAAAGGAGAACAAGTTGCATTATTTAGTAAATATTTGTTGATATGAAAGCAGTTCCGGGTTAGACCAAGGTTTTTTTCTCGAGCAAAAGATGTAATACGTGGTACGAATGATGATAGATGAGATTTTGTTTAAGATATAATTGAAATCGCTTTGGTCGATTCCAATGCATTTACACATCTCCAGAAAAGAGTCAGATGACTGGCCGAAAATGCCTAAACAGCTCATGGATAGGATAACGAATTGGACTTGTCGATTGTCGCAGTTGAGATCTTTGAGGAGAGGACGATATTTTTCTTCTTTGCGGTGGGAATTGATATCTAGATTTGTTTCAAAGCCCACTGTTAATTCAAGAATGTAGAGACAGTTTTTAGGTGAAATTAGAAGCAGGTCAGGGCGGAGGCTGTCACCAGTAACGATGCAAGGCGAGAAATAGGCAGGAAGGTCGACGTAAAGCTTGGAAGATCCTATCGCTGGAAAAGTTTGAGCAAGAAAGTTAAGTGCTGAATTGTGTCGCCATGTAAAACGACCTTGGTCTAGGTAAGTTTTACAACCAGCAACAACGTGAAGGATTGACGCAGGCTGAGAGCAGGAGGAACAATCAGAGGTAGGAGAAAGATTCCATAGATACAGGTTTTTCCTAGTGGCAAGAGTGTTACTGAGATATTTGATGGTGAAATTGAAAATATTGGTAGGGAGGTTACTATGAGTTTTCGATCAAAGTGAGTTAAGCTGCTTTAAGGAATGATCAAGGAGAAAAGAGAGGAGGAAGCCTTGTGAAAGTAATTTGGACTGAAGCCTTTCGGTCTGATCAGAACGGATGGCAGATAGAATTTGCTTTGTGTTTTTGCAAACATCATACTAAATATTGGTTCCACAATTGGTGCTTTTCCATAATCTATTTGCTGCTTTGTCGCGCGACTGTTTCAATGAGGAGCGTAGAGCAGTTTGACATTGCTGGAATTTTAAGGAGGGAAGTTGAAGAGCCAGTGCAGAGTTTTTATGGGAGAGAATAATGGAGCTTACATTGGCAGAGATTGGCAGATCCAGCCACTGACGAACGCATTTAGTGACAATATTATCTAAATGTTCGCAAATCCAAGTCTTGGATATGTCAGCAACTGTAAAATGCCAAGATAGTTTAGAAAGGATGTAGCGATTGTAAATTAAAAGTTTGTTTTTTGGATGAATGTGCAATGAATCAACGGTTTTAAGCATGTTTTGAAGTGAGGATAAATGGAGACTTTCGTGGTCATTGTTGTCCATTTCCAAATTGAAAAAGCGACCGAGATGTTTAAAAGATTCGCCGTTTTTGACGGTAGGAACAAGAGTAGAGTTAATGAGGACTTTAGGCTGAAATTGAAGAGAGCGTGTGGAAAATTTCTTAATTCCAAAGGAACTGCATTTATCAACCCGGATAAGCATATTGGACCACTGGCACCATCTTGAGAAGCAGTTTAGTACCAGCTGGTTTTCGCGTTCATTAGTTGTTACAACAGCTGCATCGTCAGCAAATTGGAGCCAGTGGACAGGGTTGAAAAGACGGTCATGCTCATCGTGTGGTGAAAAGCCCAGTTTTTTGTATTTTTCTTGTTTGATGAACTGTATGAAAGTGTTAAAGCACAAGTTGAATAAAAGTGGGCTTAGACAATCACCCTGAAGCACCCCGCGTTGAAAAGGGAGACATGGAGTTGTGAAGAGATGATGCATGAATGAAAATCAGTGTAAATATTGGCAATGAGAGATTGGACAGAGTCTGGGATATGGTGATAATCGAGAACACAACTGATCAAATTATGGTGGACTTCGCCAAAAGCATTCTTCAGGTCGAGTAAGGTTATTACTACAGAACGCTGTTTTAGGCAAGCCTTATTGATGATATGAGAGATCATGGAGGTGTGTTCCAACTTCCCTGAGACTCCGTGAGCAAAGCCTTTCTGGATTTTTTGTTCGATGAAGCCATTTTGGGAAAGACAGGAGAAGATAGAGTCGCGCAGGCAAGATGTAAAGACCTTAAGTGGGACAGACTCAAGAGTGATAGGCCTAAAGTTAGCAGGGTCATCACTATTTCCCTTCTTATGTATTAGTACTGTGCATTAATTCGAATTATTTCAGTTAGCAATGTACGGAGGTACGGACACCTTGTAAAACAAATAATAGAGATCTGGTCCAGAGGAGAGGGGCCGCCTGAAGTCTTCGTTCTTCGAATGACATTTGTGACCTTTTCGTACGACGGGGGTTCAAAGTTGAACGGAATGGTAGGCTTTTGTAGAGAAGGAATCCAGCTGGGGATGATAAATTTTTTATTAGGCCAGGTCGATTAAAAGATTTTAATGAAGTAATTGATGCAAGTCTCCTTAGGAAAGGAAGGCTGAATTTTGGAAGGCTTGTCTAGAACAGTTTTGACAAAGCCCCAGAAATTTTTGGAAATAAATTGATCCAGCTGCTTTTGCGGAATTGAAAATCTAGTAGACGGATTGGATGTAGACCTCAGAGTAGATCTGAGCAGATGAGAAACATGTTGAATTTCGGCGAGGGGGGGCAGAATTATTCTGTAATTGCTTTAGTGCCTTTTTTAACGATTTAATGGAATGGTTCTTATATTTAGCAACTAGCTCCTGGTCTACGAAGGTACTCACGGTCCCATGATTCTGTTGGAAATATCATGAATCGTCTCATTTAAATACCTGATGGTGTCATTAAAGTTAATCGAATAAGATTCAAAATCGATGTCGGCAAAGATTGTTTTGAAGCAATCGTTGGCCAACGTCCATTGATCCTCTGACTTCGGCAGATGAACCCCCGTTTCTTGTCTACGCAAAGAAGTGATTGGTTGCTTTCCTTATTGTTGTCCAATGAGCTTTGCGCATCACTATTTGAATTTGACATAACGGTCTGAGTTGCTTCACTTAGGCCCTCCATGGTTCTGCAACGTCTTTGGTGCATTTTAAGACCCTTAGTACCCTTGCAGGCTTTTCCACAGCAGCAGGTGACGACATTTGTAATGCTAATGGGGCTTTTTGTACTGTCCACGACGATATTGAACGATTTATTGGGCCCAGAGGAGGAGGGCATTCTTTTCTTGCATCGCCATTGGAGACGGCCTAGCACCGCGAAATCTTCACCGCAATAGGAACAAACCACGGAGAATATAAGGAAGTAGAGTAGGTTGTAATTAAACATCTTGATTTATATCTTATGATTTTTCTGTACGTGAATGAAGCTCTAACGTGTTGCAAGCCAAGTAAATTCGGACAAACTAGAGCGTGTGTAACGGACGTGTGCACGCCATTATTCGACCATGATAATAATAATAATGATAATTGTAATAAATGATATTTTGACAGGTTGACTTGTTCAGACGTAAACTATCTGTTATCATTCAAGGACCTGTAATCTTACCTATTGACAATTGATGCGGTTAAAATCAAGGTAAAAGCAGAAAAAATTGAAATTATATACAATTAAAGAATAAGAATTTATTAGAGTCAAAAATATTTGTTATTGGGCATCTACAGAGACTTCGAAAGTTTTAGTTGCTCGTTGAATAGCACGATGGATATTTCGTCATGGGTTGTTTTTTCGAGTCTGTTGAAAATGTGGGCTCCCTGGTAGGCAAACGATTTTTTCCAGTTTCCATGAGCATTTTTGTTAAAACAACACAAGAGCCGTTCCCTCTTGTCTTATTTCATGCTCACATCCTTTGAAGTAACTATTCACGCCTTCGGGTAGAATATTATGCAATGATTTAAATACGTCAATGGCAACCCTTGCGTTCAGTATTTTTCAATACTGTCCCATGACGTTATCTTAGCTTTGGGGTTCACAATTTTGGCTGCTCTGTTTTGCATATACTGCAGCTTGTTTACAATTCCTTGGGGTAGGGAAAGCTGTAGTGGGTAGCAGTATCACAGTAGGGGCCGTATCAATGATTTATATATCAATTCTGCTACAAAAGGGCTAACTTTTTTGCGAATATGACATAATAGCTTTACTCTGGCTGATGATTTTCTGTGTACATTGTCAAAATGTTGATGCAAGTTTTGATGGTTATCTAAATCTATACCAAGGTTTGACCTTGTCTCGTAGATATGTTGACTGTGGATCTTGATCTCCACACTTGGCTGTTTGGATAACTTTTGATGCAATCCATATAAGACAAATTCAGTTTTTCCTTTTTTTAAATTAATGAAAAAGTTGTTTTGATCGAGCCAGTCTGCAACATTTTTTGCAGTTCATTCTTACGTTGATGCTCTATATCGTTTGAGCTCTTTCCAGCACAATATAAAACAGTATCATCAGCGTATAATATAATGTTAGCAGCAGTGAGCGGAATGTGGATGTCGTTGATTATCAACCCAGAAAGAAGGGGTCTCAGGATGGATCCTCGTGGGACACCACTCATGACATTTGCTTCGCCTGAGCTGGTACTATCAAAAATTACTTTTTGCTTCCTATTGTAGAGATAATCAGCTACCCATTTCAGTTCTACATCATTTATACTATAACTTGGCAACTTTTCCTGCAAGGTCGCATGACTTACTGTGTCGAAGGCTTTACGAAGGTCAATATAGACAGCACCACTACATAACCCTTTATCAATGTTCTGTCTAATATTTTCTGACAGCAAGGTAGCTGCCTGCTGCGTAGATCTCCCTTGTCTAAAGCCAAACTGATGTGGTCACAACAGGCCGTTCGCTTCTAGGTACCGGGACAGTTGATTATAAATGATCTTCTCAACAATTTTTGGTAGAGCAGGAATTACCGTGATAGCAATGCCGGATTGCCTGATTTGAAAACAGGGGTGATTTTCCCACACTTTTCTGATGTAGGAATTGATGATACTATAAAACTTTTTTTAATTAGGCTACACAGCGGGGCAGAAAGCTCGTTTGTGGCGTCCTTTAATATTTGGGGGGGGGGGGAGTAAATTATCAATGCCAGCCGCTTTCGACGTAGTAAGATTTTTGACAATCTTCAAGACAAAACCCTTGTAAACTGAAATCGTTTTCCTTCTGGATTTATCTTTGCTTTAAGATTACTTTCACGCTTGTATTTCCAGGCCTTATCCCGAAGGACACACGCGATACCCTTCAAAGTCGACGATACATTGGTAAAAAATGAGCAAAAGCTACTGCTAATTATTTACGTATCTATGACCGGTTCTTCGTCAACTTTGAGCATTTTTACATCAGAACTGCTATTTTCCATTGGATAGATCTCTTCCATTTTCTTCCAAAACTCTTTTGGTGACCTGATATTTTCTTGAAATAGACTTTGACTGTAATTTGCCTTGCTTCTTCTTGTCATCAGCGTTACTTTATTCCTCGTTCTGCGATACGTGGACCAGTCAAGCTCCGCCCCAGTCCTCTTAGCTTTTCGGAGGTAGAAATCGCGTTCCCTTATATTTGATTTAATTTCTGAGGTAAGCCAAGGGCAGTCTGTCCCACTCATGCATTTCTCAATAAGCGGGGCGTGTTTACTGACACATAATATCAACTGATTCTTGAAGCTATCCATTCCGAATTAATATCCAGGCCAGTAGCATTATCCCAGGGGATGTTTCTTACATCTGCTTTAAAGTTTGACTCATCGTATCATTTGTAGTTACGAGTAAAGATACACCTCGGAACAAAGCGCTTGCAGTTCATTTGTGAATGATTCCCGTAAGTTCATGGTCGCTGATTGCATTTCAATAAACACTTGCATATACAGGATGTCATTGTGAAATGTTTAGGTGAGTTTTTCCCTCATATTTTTGATTCAGAAATTTTAGAAAGACTGGGTGAGATTAATTGGCTTAGTAAAGTAAGTAAAGAGTCCTCCTGGCTGAGAAAAGTACTTAATAGTTGTTGGTTGTGCCAAAAAATCTCTTATGATGTTTTGGATCAGTAAGGGTAATTCCTATATTTGGGGCACTGGAAGTTTAAAGTATCTTAAGGGCTTTGTCAACCTTCAGACTGAATTCCATTCTCTCGCTGGAGAGATTCTTCAACTATAATCTCTAAGAATGAGGTAATCTATCATTGAAAATTGATGCAAAATTCAACATCAACTTAAAAGATGTAGTTTATTTCAATCACTTTTGCAAAGTTTTGACTATAGTGTATGATTAATAGTAGCATATAATGAGCAGCTTTGAAAACTTGAATTTTAAAAGCTCCGTAAGGTAGTGGTACTTAACTGGCAGGAAGTTTCCTGCTCGCCATCGATCTGGTGGAGAAAACTGCATCATGATTGCTCCATCATCGCAGACGAGGGGAATTTTTGATCGGGTTCTTCATCTGACTTTTTTTATCTTCAATGCCTTCTTAAATGTGTGTTTGAGCCTTATAAAGAAGGAATTCTTTCACTGGTAATGGTATTGTCTTAAAGACGTTGCTTTACTTTTTGGAGAAGATTGCTGAGAGGATTCACCATTTCGGCCATAGCAAATCCTTGTTCTATTCCGAGGCTGTTCGGCTAATTGCAACCAAAATTTTACACAGCTATCATATTTCCATGATGAGACTTTTTAGCAGCACTCGGAGCGATCTCCAAAATCTGAGAATAAGTAAACTCAAGTAATGACTGGACAATTTGAATTGAGTGTTGCTTGCGCCAAACCAAAAAGCAGCCAGGATTATTGCGTTCACAAAGGCATCAAAAGGAAGGCCATGCTGCCGGGAGCATCAAGTCCGACTTTTTCCAGAGATTTTTGGGACAGATAGAAGCAAACCGTATGGAATAAGGTGACGAAATTATTGCAACCCCATATTTACATGCCACTATATCCTGAGAAATGTCATAGAAATTATGAAAATACATAGTCGATACTGCTCTAATGCTAACCCCCCCCCCTCCAAAA
Organism: Pseudorhiza aurosa; assembly: GCA_964026355.1. NCBI lineage: Eukaryota > Metazoa > Cnidaria > Scyphozoa > Rhizostomeae > Lychnorhizidae > Pseudorhiza > Pseudorhiza aurosa. The sequence continues at coordinate 822,773 of OZ032123.1, forward strand.
AAATTAAATTGTTTTTCAGATGTTGCGGCATCTAAAATTCAATTATTTAGTTATGAAATTGCAGGTGGGTTTTAGGTGTTTGCGTTCAACAGGTAGGATGAAGATATATCGATCAGTGCCAACATGCTGTCTGAGTTCCACCATGCATTGCTCACATTAGGCACCTTCCTGAATTTGATATCAGGCAAGATTCCTGCTTTTTGCATTTCCTGAATGCCACTCCCAGCTCATTGAGATTCCGTATATCGTCCCTCAAACAGATATTCTCGGTATTCAGTCACGGGCCACTGGAAACAATTTCTTCTGCAGCTCTGCATATTTGGGAATCTGTTTCTTCATAAATTGTAGTGAATATCTGGTTATTTAGTGTTGCCTCATGGAGAGTCATCCTTCAAGTGCCTCGAAATGAGATCGAGCACATACAGCTCACATCCTAGATGTTTTGAAGCAGCGCAACCTTCTCGAATTAAATTCTCACTGTATCAGAACCAAAACTCCTGTTTTGGCGTCACTATTAGCAACACTTTCTGTGTCACACATGTCGGATGCGAAGTTACCAAAGCAGGTCTGACATGGTGAACTAGAATAAAGAAAGAGGAAAGTTGGTCTGCCCAAACTACGCTTCGAGGACGCAGCGAAAAGGAACCTTTAATGCAGCGAAAAGGAACTTGTAATACTGCCAACTACCAACAAACTTCGGAAACCATACCACAAACAGAGACCAGTGGCATAGACTAGTGAAAGAAGGCTGCGACCGGCTGAGAAAAGAGCGGATCGAAGAGACTCCAAGCAAGAATGCGACACAAGGCCCCCGAACTAGCCGACGACACTGGGCTACGCTCTCACGTCTACCAACGGCCATGTAAGGGGAAGGGCTAGCTGGTCAGTACACACGCGAGTACAAAATCCGTGTCATACGACGAATCATCGCGCCTATCTACATTAACAATTACTGTGTTATGCACAATAATTTTGAAAGCAGACCAGCACTGAAAGTCATCCATAACCCCAACTTGCTCAAATTTTCTCCTTGAACCATCGATAAAGCTGATTTGGTTTTCTGATAGATAACCTAAGAGCCATGCTCAGTCCTGGTAGCAGAGACATCCCTACCCCACTTTCTCCTACCAAGCTTGGAGGGGTGCACAGGAACTTCAGTAGTAGTAGCCCTCCCACATTCTCCCTTCAAGTCCTCCTCAGCGTCATAAAAGTCCTTATCCTCCATTCTATTCCGCTGACCGGCAACCTGGGCAATGTCAAATAGATCTTCAAAGCCATAAAAATTTCTTCGTTCGGATGCTTGAGATATTTTTCATAAGATTTCCTACTTTCCTGTTGATTGAAATTTCTTTGGTAGGTGGAAAATCTAACCTCTCCAGCAGCCATTTAAATTCTAGCCTTCCTGTCCCACCCAGTTTCTAGCAAAGTGATACCTGCCCCCAATATGGTAAGTTCATTGGGCATCCTTTTCAACAAACCAATTCAGTCGGCCACTTAGGGCACGGCTCTTTTTTATAGATTTATTGAGGGAGCCAAGTTTTCCGACCAAACGGGATGATTTTTAGTTATTTTTTAATCAATTTCTTTTGTGTGACAAACTGCGCAAATAAGTGATACATTGACAATTCATACGTATGGGTATAACTGTTGTCCTTTTGTAATGTTGCGCTAACTAGCTGGGCGCCGTATTATATATGTGTAAATTTGTTATGTTAATTATATTTCCTGTAACCATGTTGTCTTGTGCTATTTGTGTGCCTGTTGATTGACGTGATTTACAACTACAAATAAATATCCATCTTACAATGTAATTTAGTCAGTTATTCCGAATTGAAGAGATACTACGCTCAGCAGAAATCCGTGTCGTTATTTGGCCTAACTCTTAGAACCTGAGCACGCTACACTTTTAAGAACAAAATATTGTTCTGAAGCATATCAAATAACATTTTAGAGAGTTTTGACAATAAATATGAATTATATTGAAAGGTTAGGGGTTTGCAATCTTTTTAACTTTCGGAAAATATTGGGTATTCCTTTTTTAAGAGAATCCGATCCGGGGGGACTTTTTTTGGAAATTTCACATCAATTATTGTCATTTTCAGAGTTGGTAAACCATTCCTCGGGGTGTGGTGCCATGTAAAGTACAAAATACTCCAAAAATTGAAAAATTCATCACCCCAGTGTGGAAATGTCAAATAATAGAAATGACATAAAAGCTATTGGTTTCATCACAAGAAAGTGAAAGCAGCGAATTTATTCAGAAATTATCAAATTAATTAGAAAGACACCAAGAAGCTTAAAGTCTATATTTTGCTTCAGCTACACTCGCTACAGTCTGGATCCGCCACTGAATATCCCCTCCCCTTAAGGAAGTATTCCTCCATCTCTGCGTTGAAATGCAACTATTAAAAATCCTGACCATTTGTTTCACTTGGCTTCATCACTTAGGTCACTTGAGTCATTGGATGATAATCACATTTCAGCAATTCGGTCTGAAGCCCAACTGAATGTTGAGAATTTTAGGTTGCAACAGTTTCTTTGTATACTTGCAGGAATCTTTAGCAACTAGCAGCCAGCATTTTAATGTGAGAAAGACTATCAAATTTCACGAATAAAAGCATTCATATTTCAACACGTTTCTTGGAAATTTAACATAGGATCAATTTTAACTTATCGTGGTAGGCACCCCGCAATATGACGCGATTATCTGCATTTCTTCTTAATTCACGATGAGAAGCTAATTTTTGGTCTTGAGAAGGGTTTATCATTCGTTTAATAACGACCAACACAAAGAGCCCTATTTTATTCACTTACTTCTAGTAAGAGATTGTTCTATCTTTCTAAGATACGTTTCTTGATCATAATTAAGGCTTTCTTACATATCTAAACAAACCATTTACCATATGAGATACCTCCATCAGAAATGTCTTAAGTCAATTACTTGCTCTTGCAAATCTTTGCTAACTGTTATGCTCGCAATCCTCATGTCAAGGGTTTTCTTCTTTAATCTGTCTTGACCTTAATTGCGTAATCAAAATTTAAGTAATTTTAATGCTACCTATGTTATATACAGTATTACTGTACTTTCTGTTGTTGATAAATTGATCAGTAAAAGATGAAAGGAGAAGTCTACAGCAAATTTTTCTGAAAAATATTCTTTTAAAAGATGTTCCATGAAAATTGGGGTACTTGAAATTATATGACCACGCCCATCCAGATAAAACCAGGGCCTTTAACGGAAACCTCGTTTTCAGCTACCCTCAGAATTTTTCCTGGATCCGCCCCTGAGCAGTTTGGCAGGAAATAGCGTAAAAATGAATTGGTAAAAATATGCAGTCAAGCTAAGTGGCAATGGCGGCACAGATGAAAAATATCAGGGTGAGAAGGATGAGTTCACTACAAATTTCTTCAAGCGACTTTTTGAAAGATTGACCCAGATCCAAATAGGCATGCAAACTTTGATTTCTCCATCCGTTTTGAAAATTGCTATTCAGATTTGTTTGACGCATCGTGCTTGAATCGATGTTTTTGCACAAGCTTGTTTACAAAGCCTCGACACATAATGCAGGACGTAGTTGGCCTATGTATGTTGTTGTTTTCATTAGAAATTCACGTTTCCTTGAATCTTCAAAGTTTCCTTTCTTTCGAAAAATTAATTCGGAGCACGATTCCTTTGTGACAATCTGCGCTCGGCTGTGATTCTCCTTTCCATTCCTTTCATGGCTTTATAAATTCAATACATTCACCTAATCAATAGCTTTGATAAAGGAAACCTGCCGAGGTACCAAAAAGGACACGTAGAAAATGGATTAAAGTGCGCCTTTATTTCCTCGCTACGGCTGTCAGTTGTTGAACAAATAAATACCAATGACAATATGCCCCTTTCAAATGAAATGAGGCGGATAACAGATGGTTTGATCACATGCCTCGAACAAGGAGCACGTCAGGACAACAATTCTTTGTTATTGCCATAATACAAAGTCATTACCTTCGAATGAGGAGCATCTAACAAAAAAAAATAAATTTCAGGTCGCAATGAGGATTTGCATAAAGATATGGTCGAATAGATGGTGAAAGGTCAGGTATATCGACGAAGAAACTGAATCTTTACGAATCTTGACACTCGATTTGGAGCGTTTATCATGAAAAAACTATGCAGCTTGTTTTCCATTGCCACAAACGTTTAGGAAAGAGAGTCGACACAAAATTATCACAAAGTTTTGATTTTTCTCCATGCAATATCGAATGAGAATCTCACGCTACAAAATTGCTTCCTAATGTTGTCCATACCATCATTTTGAGAGATCTATCCCGAGAAAACTCAAGAATCCTTCCCTCGTCTAACAAAGATCGTTCAACTTTGTAAGAACTTTTTTCATTTGAAACTTTGGTGCCATTATGAGCCAGGATTATCTCACACCTGAAATCACAAGGGTCAACTATCAAAAGAGACACTCACTTGTCACCTCAAACGAGCTGTTACCTAAAAGTCTAGACAAGCGAACTCGGCCATTATCCCTCAACGGACTGACACGACTCCGTTCTAAGTCGCAAAATGAGACCTCAACCGTCTCCTCTCTCGTGTTTCAAGTTGTGCTCATTGGGAGTAAAGGAGTTGGGAAAACTTCTATCATCCATCGGTATCTAAAAAACACATATAGCGACTTTAACCGACCGACCGTCTCAGATATCTATGAAAAAACAATCATGCGAACAGACAGTGATGTGATGAATACGTTGAAGATCTATGACACTGCTGGTGACTTGCAGTACGAGTTTCCCGCCATGTTTGGCCTAACTGTAGCCGAAGGGGACATGTTCGTGTTTGTGTATTCTGTCGAAAATCGAAGAAGCTTTGAAGCTGTGAAGGCTGTCTGGAAAAATGTACTGGAGTTGAAGGGAAAAAAGACAGATGAGCTGCCATATGTGATAGCTGCAAACAAAGCAGACGTGAGTGAAACTAGGCGTGAAGTCTCTCAAGTAGAAGGCATTCAATTGAGCAAAGAGATGAATTGCCCCCTGGTTGAAGTTTCAGCAAAAACTGGTTTTCAAGTCGACTCAATATACAAGCAACTTATGGAGGAAAGAGAGACGATTTGGAAGTACGAAAAGACCAGTCTTGAGACTCCAAGTGATAGGCTGTTGAAAGAAGCCTCCATAAGCTCGAAAACAAGAACGTCACAAAATGGTCCAATAAGATTGTCAGTGGAACATGAAAGACGGGGGATCAAAAGGAGTTATATCAGTTGCGTTATGATGTGATTTCATCAACGATCCAGCTACTATTTTTTGTAAAATGTTTAAGCTGAAATTTTTGTGTTACTTCCTCCTTTGCAGTTATTTTCCCCAAGTTATTCAAAAGAGTGTAGTTAAGGTTGCAGTAAATTAATCGCACCAGGCTCTTTCTGAAATAGTCAAACTCTTTTTAGCTCTTCTGCATTGAATGGTTCACGTAATCATCATAATTGTGACCGCTTTCAGATGCAAAGCTATGAATATGAATGTATATAGCAATTCTTTTGATGTTTGCATTTTAGTACATGGAAAGGGTGTGAATGAGTTGAGTTTGTGGTGGTTCTGACACGCCTCGGAGGAACAGGAATTATGTCCTTGATCTCCTGAGAGCAGTACCCGTGAGGGCTCAGTATATGATGATCTTGTTTCCGACTTGAAAATTGCATGAGTTTGTTGTTCAAATCACTGTCCTGTTTCAAAAATTTGAAAGAGCAGGGTCAATTTACTCTTAAATTTGCGGTATACACAGAGTGTCGTGCAAAGGGAGCAGAAAGGTAACTACAAAGAAAACGAAACAGAACCAGCCACAAGATTAATAGACTGGCAAAGTTGTGTTGCCACTTCTCCTTATCAAGGCCCTGCCTCTTCGAAATCTTCTCCTTCGTTAGAAAAGATCAGTTATGGCTGCACATTCTAACATGTTTCCCATCGTAGTATAACCAGGAGATGAAATAAATGAACATCAGCCCTCCGTTTTGCCATTCACATGAACTATGAGGGGATGATTTCTGTTGAATGACTCATGTAAACAACTTTTACGCTCTTCCCGTGGAGTTAGGGGTGTTTACTCGGACCCAATCTATTGTTTGGCAATGTTCTAGGAATGGGCACGGATAATGGCGGACATAGATTGGCAAGCAGAGGTTTTTCGTAATTTTGGGTGATATTAAGGCTGCAAGAGGTCTTAGAACGCCAACAAGAACAAAACAAAGGTTAGAAGCTATAATACGTCATAATCTTGTTTTAAATTGTATTTTACCTAAGCAAGGCACTAGAAGAATAATGAAAAGGCTGAATAAAATAAAATATGGAGCTTCTAGATACTTACGCCCCAAACATGTCAGGGGAGCACTTATTACTTATATGTTGAATCTTTTTTGCTTTGAATACACGAGGTTTTTGCAATAGGATGACCAAGGCCTTGACAAATACAAGGAGTGGGCTCTCTATATTTAGTAATGATAGAATATCACTGTTTTTGCTAGCCTTTGTCTCTTAGATGTGCAGTTGGCCTTGACAATTCGCCCTGTGTGTACCTTACCGAACTGGCAAGAATATTTCAATGTAGTTCCTTGAGATCTATTTTATCATTGTTGTCATATGATCATCTATCATTTCTCCTAGACTGTAGCACTGCATCGAATTATCCTGCAATGACAGGAATACTCTATTTTTCATTATCTGCAAAACATGGAAGACAATCTTTTCTTTGATCTATTTTGTGACATTCTGCCAATGAAGTAGCATTTTTCTCACCAACTTTTCTGTTGTCTGCACTCTCTGACATCTGAGGATGAAGGAACAAACAACTTAACGTATGCCTTAAAGGCCAGGAGGGTTGACTTCTGTTGCAACATATGAGTTGCAACAATATGCTTCGGTCACAATCAGAAGAAGATCGATAGAGAGCAAAAGCACACTCTGGGCATTTCATGGCTCCACACATTTGTTTGGCAATATATCCGCTTATATAATACAGTGCATCATATCTCCAATTTGGTGATGTATTGAGAAGATTGTACACTGCAGGATCAATATTTTGACTTTTTATGAGTATTCTCATCAATGGACAGGACATCTATTGGATATTGAATTTCATTGTCTAGTGGCCCAGTGCAGTTTGCTGTTGCTGGGGTTTCTATGTTGTTTTTTTTAGCAATATTGCTCTTAGCGCATATTTAAATTAAAGAACATCTGGGTTGTTATTCCATCCATACCGACCTGTAATCTTGATAAAACAAGTTTCAAGTGCATCTTGCGAAAATCTGTATGTTAGGACATACTCAAATCTGTTGTTCTCTCTGGACAGCAGTTTTGACTAATTGCAATAACTGATTTAGCAGTGGTAATAAATGCCATAATAAATGTCTTTCTTCCTCCCTTATGCATGACATTACCGTCTAGATCCTAAAGTTTGGTTAAATATATCTCAGTCTCATTAACAGCTTCGTCGGATTCCACTCGTAGTCCGAGTTTGGTTCACGTTCTTCCTTCACGTATCCTTTTCATGCCGCTGATGGGCCCAGCCTGTGGCGGAAAAGTCTTATGCAGTAGTCACATAGTATAGTGGCCGGGGGAGGGGTGGCTGCTTGTCTGCGCTTGCATTCTTGGCGCTTCAGGTCCACCTGTCTCCTCCACTCAGCTTCGAAAGCCTCTACGCCTTCTCGAACTTTGACCTTCCATGAGCGTCGCTCGTGTGCAATGGTTTCCCAGTTGTTATCAAGCATGTTGGCTTGTACCAGCGATCACTTCAGTTGGTCTTTAAAACGGCGCTTCAGGCCACCTCTGGGCCGTTTGCCCTCTTCGAGCTGCCCATACAGAATAATGTTCGGGATTCGAGTAGGTGGCATGCGCGCAATATGCCCAACCCAACGTAGGCGATGCTGGAGGATCGTGGCTTCAATGCTGTGAAGTGATGCACGGGTGAGGATCTCGTTGTTTGTGATCTTGTCTTTCCAGCGTACCCGAAAGATATGGCGTAGTTTGGCTTGTTGGAACTTTTCCAGTTGTTTGACGTCGCGTGAATAGATCTTTCATGTCTCGCAGGCGTATAGCAGAGTAGACAGCACAACAGCTCGAAACACCATGACTTTTGCTTGGAAATTAAGTCCGTGGTTTTCGAAAACTCGCTTTGTCAGTCGTCCATACGCCACGTGAGCTGTCCTTATGCGATTTTTTATCTCACCTTCGCATATGGCGACTGATGACAGTAGGCTTCCAAGGTATGAGAAGCTCGGGACGCTCTCCACGATATGAGTGTTGACTTGAACAGTCGGTATGATGTGCTGGGGTCGATTTGATGCGTGCTGAGCTAAGAGTTTGGTCTTTTCAGTGTTTAAGTCGTTGCCAAATGGTTTGTAGGCTGCGTTAAACTGCTCAGCGGTACGTTGAAGGTCCTGGGGTTTCTGAGTGACGGTATCGTTGCCGTCCGCGTATTGGAGTTGACGGAAGCTATGGAGGGTTGTTTTCGTTCGGGATCGCAAAAGGGATAGCCCACCATCTATTCGGTAGCGGATTTCAACTGATGGTGCATCTAGTGGGATTTCGTTCATCATGGCTGCGGTGTAAAGCGCAAATAATGTTGGGGCAAGAACACAGCCCTGCTTGAGTCCACCGTTAATTTCGAACGTTTCCGAAACATTACCTTGCTGGATTACCCTGGCCGTCATCCCGTCATGTAGAGCGCGTATCAGGTTGATAAAGCAGTCGGACAACCGAATTTGGCCAGGGTCAGCCACCTGATCGAAGGCCTTCCTCAGGTCCCAGAAAATCTGCATAAGCGGTTGTTGTTGCTCACGACTTTTTTCTTGCAGTTTTCTTGCGCAGAAGATCATGTCGATCGTGCCGCGGGAAGGTCGAAATCCACACTGGGACTCTGGTAGGATTTCCTCCGCCAGTTGGAGAAGTCTGTCGAGCAGGATTCGAGCAAAGATTTTACCGGCGATGCAAAGAAGTGATATTCCGCGATAGTTGCAGCAGAACATACGGTCACCTTTCTTAAAGATGGTGATGATGTTTGCATTTTTGAAGTCCGGGGGAACGGAGTCGGAATTCCAGATTTGAGTCAGAAGCTCCATTAGACGCAACTTCACAGCTGGTCCTATGCTGTTGAGCAGCTCAAAGGGAACGTTGTCTGGGCCCGACGCCTTAAAGGGCTTCATTCGCTTCATTGCTTTGGTGAGTTGATCGGGAGTGGGCGGTTCCGACATCCAATGTTGGGTGGATGCTTGGGGAGAGTTTGGGAGCAGGTCAGCCGGGGTAGTAGAGTGATTATTGAAAAGAGTATCGAAGTGGTTTTTCCAGCGCTCGAGTATCCTGTCAGGTTCACTGAGCACGGTGGTACCGTCTACATCCTTGAGGTTATAATTGACGATCTAGTGGGACCGTAGATCTCTTCCTTTGCGGCGTAGAAGCGTCGCATGTCCCTTTGGTCGGAGTAAGCTTGAATCTCTTCGGCTTTTTTCCTCCACCATGCATGTTGTATTTCACGGAGCACTTTTTGGCAGGTCCTGCTGGCTTTGCAGAATTTTAGCATGTTGCCGCGTGTCGCGTGGCTCTCCATGTCGAGGCGTGCCTTCCTTTTTGTTTCAATAGTGCTTGTGATAGTAGCCTCGTTTTCAGCAAACCAGTCTTGCTTCTTTCGTTTCGAGAAGCCGATCGTCTCTGCGGCGGCATTAGTTAAGGCGTCTCTGAGTGAGATCCAGTTCTCGTTCACGCTGGATGGTGGACAGGTGTCCAGGTGGGCCGTCGCCGCTTCCTGGAAGCGTGATATCCACATCGGGTCCTTCAGTTTGTGGTAGTCGAATCGTCTCTGGAGTCTGCTTGAGGCGGGGTGTCTTGGTGGTACGTGGATGTTCATTCTCAAACGGGACAACAGCAGGCGATGATCCGTCCAACAGTCATCGGCGCCCGGCATGGTGCGAGTTATTCAGACATCCTTGATGTCACGCTTCCTTGTCAATACATAGTCGAGCGTATGCCAAGTGCTTTGATCTTGGGTGCCTCCAGGTGGTCTTCTGGCGCAGCGGTAGGCGAAAGAGAGCGTTTATGACAGTGAGGTCGCGTTACGTACATAATCCGAGAAGTATGGATCGCTAGCGTTGCAGCTACCATGCCCGTGCTTGCCGATTAGGCCGTCCCACAAGAGGTGGTCACGTCCGACGGGGGCGTTAAAGTTGCCGAGTACCACAAGCTTTGGGGACTGATTGGATCTTACGGTGGAGGTCGTAGTGAAAGGAGTCTTTCGTATCGTCATCTGCGGTAAGAGTCGGGGCGAGGACTGAGATTAGAGTGAGATACTTGCTTCGTTTGAGCGGGATCCGTAACGTCATAAGTCGTTCGTTGATTCCCGTTTGGGCTAGGTGATGTTGCTCATTTCAAAGTATTTCGTTGTGATGTTTGCATGCATACTCCATAAGAAAATGGAAAGAAATGGGAGTAGTTTAAATATGGCGGACTTTGGACACTTTTTTTGGTATTAGAGAGTGAAAGTTTTACACCGCATTTCCAACCCGACCATTAATTCCCCCACAACACAATTTATTTATTTTTTCATTTAGAGTTTTAAATTTACTACTGTATATAAGAGTTACAAAAACCCCAGATCAAAGAGATGACTGAAACTATTCAAGGATGTAGCTGGCTAATGTTAGGTCAAGAAGAAACTTGTTGTATATTGGCAAAGCGCGAAGGATATTGTGATTATCATGCAAAACAAAAAGTAAAATCCTTTCCTTGCATAACCTGTGGTAAGGGGACAAGATCAAAATATAGAACATGCTATAAAAAAGGTTGTGCTTATGAAAAACTAAGACATATAAATAAAATGGTAAAGAAAAATAAAGAAAGAGATGATCGTAAAATAACCAAGCTTTATAAAAATAAATTGCACATAAGTAGTTTAAATAAGGGGAGTCCAGTGCACTTTTCTGGGTATTAGAGAATAAAACTTTCCGCTACATTTTCCCCACAATACAATATATTTAATTTTCATTTAGAGTTTTAAATTTTACTACTGTATATAAGAGTTACAAAGTTTACTAGCAGAGTAAAAACAACAAGTCACAACAAACTCAAAGATGCATCAATCATATGTACCGTTCTCAAAGCTTGACGTTGACGCCGTCTTTAAGATTCTTGATAAAGAAAAAACAATAGACAGTATGGTGAAAAACTTGTTTTATATTTGGAACCAAGTCCTTATAACCAAGATTTTATATCAGATGTTATAATAAAAACAATCGCACCAAAAAGTTTGAAAGAAAATATATCTGAAGATTCAGAAATTGATGAATTTATTGTTTCAAAAGGAAAAATTAATGGAAAGAAAACAATAAAAACTTTATATCTCAAATCAGACAGCATTAGTTTTCAAACTAGATTTCTTTATCTTGCTGATTTTGATATTATGGAAGACGATTTAGTAGTAGCAAAAAAGATTGATGTTGCACTAAAAGTAGGTCATACTTATGCCGTAAGAGATGTATTTTACTTTGGCACAAAATATGGTGAAAGTGGTATTGCAAGACTGAAAGATGATGAAACCAATGAAACAGTTCGTATATATTTACCAAAATCACTCAAACAAGATATTAAATTAACCAGAAAAGTTAACAAAGAAATCTATCATGAAAAAATAGAATCCAATGGGTTGAAAACCACAGATAATAAAGTAAAAGTATATCAATATAAGTATACTTATGACAAATATTGAACTAAATTAACTGTTTACAAAATGAAAATAATAAACCAATAAAATTTCCAAACAATGGATTTTTTTTGTAAAATTTTGGAAGGTTATGAAATAAATAACAATAACCACTACTATATCCATATCTTGTGTAAAATCGACCATAAGCATCATGAAATGAGCTATGATCATGACAAAATGTGTATCTAGAAAATAATGCCTCTAAACAACATGTTATGTTGCCATTACCTGGTCCAATTAAACCAATTTCACCATCATACGAATTTATCATATTTATTACACTATCTTCTTTACCTGTATATTTAAAAGTGAATATCGATAAATTAATGCTGATTTGATAATAACAGGATAAACGTTTTCATCATAATCAGACTTTGTGGCTTCATAAAAGTATTCAATGTATTTTTTAATTTCTCTTATTTCGTGGAGATTTGTCATTTTGTTTCTTACCTATACTAATATCAAACTTTGAAATAATGAATTGGGTTGAATACTTTAAGATCAACAATTTTAAAGGAGTTATATCACGAAACGAGATTCCAAAGAAAGGAAAAAATATACCAGGTCAATGTTTTATCATAAATTTGGATGACACCAAAGGACCAGGAACACATTGGGTAGCCGTAAAAATAACCGCAAACTTTATCAATTATTTTGATAGTTTTGGGATGCAACCACCACAAGAATTGATAAACTTATGTTATACATTTAATAAGTTATCTAAATATGAATCAAACCAGTTTCAAGATTTGAGCAGCGTTTTATGTGGATATTGTTGCTTTTATTTCTTAAAAGAGTTTGAAAGAAATAATTACTTCAATGTAGTAAAAAAGATTGCTCGTAATAACTATAAGAAGAACAAAAGGTACACAATAAACTATTTTGAGTTAAAAAATATGGGTTTTATAAACAATATTACTGGAGGAGGTGCATCAGGAGGAGCATCAAATTCAATTTCATCAAAAATAGTAGACGAAATTAAAGTTGATGTTGGTGTTGTTGAAACAAAAGTAAATAGTTTACCCTTTGATATTACTGGTGTAAAAGTGGATAAAAATTTTGACTTAAACAATTTTGTTGTTACTAATGTACCAACACCAACGGCATCAAATCACTTGGCAAATAAAGGATATGTAGAAACGTGGATTAAAAAAGATGGGGTAGGAAATATCAATGCGGAAGGTAAAAAAATCATAAACGTAGTAGGACCATCAAGCAGTGCTACAGACGGAGCTGTAGCAAACAAAGGATATGTTGATACATCAATTACAACTTCTCAAACTTTTGTTATCACCGAAGCTGCATCAAAATATTTTGATAAAAAAACTTGTGGAACAATGAGTGGTGGAATAAATATGGACAATCAAAATATATTTGGTTTACAAAACCAACCAAAATTTGGAACAAGTGCTACTAGTAAAGATTATGTGGACAATCATGTTAAAAACTTTTTTGCTGCTAGTATTGTTGAACAAAATGGACTTGTTAAGGATAGTAATGACAAAATTAAAATAGATTTATCAATAGCACGATCAACTATAGCCCCAGTTTTACCACTAGGAGGAGTTGAAAGAGATAGCTTTGGTAAAATAAAGTTAGTTGATGCAGTTGTTAAAAGTCTTATTATGATGGATGGAAATTATCACAGCTGGTCAAATGAATTTATAAAAAATTGTGCTGCTGGACATTGTTTAATATCTGACAATACCTCAGCCAAAGTTGGTACATATGGTGTTTTATCAGGAACAAATGCTGAATCTCTTCAATACTAAGGTTTTGGTGAAAGAAAAAACATTGTAAAATATTCAAACGCAGAAAGACCAACTTCAGGGGTTGGATTAATTAATGGCAGATACAGCTATGTTACCTTTGATGGTTTAAATGATAGAATGAAATGTGATATGGATTTAAATATAACAAGTGTAGATAAAACGTTGTCGATAACTGTTGTTTATAGACTAACAACATATGGTACTGGTGTCGGGTTAAAAAATGCTATTATTGGCCATGATAATCCAGGATGGGATCATTTTATTTGTATGAATGATAGTAAACACTTTATTGTAAACAACGCAAAAAAAGAATCTGCATCATACAATGGTTGTGATAATATAACAATTTCAACATTTCCAACAAAAGCTAACCCAACAGAGTTGAACAAGTGGATTGTTATAACAGTTACATGGTCACCCCAATTGGGTTTAGATGGATCACAAGTATGGTGTAACGGACCAAAGCTCAGAAACTTTACTGCAAAAGAAAACGTTCGTGCTGCACATTTTGCTATAGGTAGTATTAATGACAGTGTAGCAGCACCATTAGCCGGAGATATTGCAGAATTGATAATATTTAAACAAGAAGACGAATTAAATAATGCTTCAATAATAAAAAGAATTTAGAAACATTTGTTGGATAAATATGCTATTACGCATGAACCAATGCTTTCGATGTAAAAAAATAAAAGAAAACATAAACAAATTTTTTTTGAAAAAATCATTTTTGTAAAATTAGTGCTTTTTGTTTTGTTTTTCTCAAAATGTCAATTTAACTGAGCCAGAAATGGGATCTAATGTTATTTGCCTTTCATACAAAATTACTGCTTTCCAAACATAAGCTGTTGGTGCTCCATCAAGAGTGTAAGAAAACTTTAATTTATGTGATCCATCAATCATATCATTTCTCTGATTATTTAAGTCAAAGAACAATGCTGAATGAAGATCTTTGAACATTGCCTTATCAATAAAACTACCTTCTGATGTGCCAACGTTTACAAATCTTTGATATTCAATAAATCTTTTGTATAGTCTTGTTAATTCACTTTTTGGATTAAGTTCAACCCGTGGAAATAAACACCATTTCCTAGCTCCAACTGTGCTCTTGTCACTTGTCTATTGCCAGGGATATTATATGTGTCATAATGAAAGCTATTTTTTGCTACGTCGCCATCTTATGCTGAATCAACTGCGTACAACATAACAAATCTAGGCTTTTCAATACTGCTTGAGATATCAAATGTACCAGTTTGCAGCGTAGACACTGGTGATGTTTCAACTCTATCAGCCGAATATTTCCAAGTTCTTTTTTCAGTCAATTCTGAACTAAATTTATTCATACCAGCTGAATTCAACTCCATCTTTGGAACCCAAAGTCTCATTTTTGTAACAACATATCTACCTTCAGCAACTGCTGCATCTTTATACAAGACATTTTCATCTCTTTCAAGAGTAATGTTCAACTCCATTTCACCAGTTGGGTAAACCACATCTTCTGACGCAGCAAAGAAACTATACATATTTAATGGCACGATAAGATTAACACCACCAGCAGCATTAGTAAGTGCAGCTCGACTAGCAAAACCAGCATTTGTGGTACGACTAGCAGCACCAGTTCCACTATCAGGATAAAACAATGTGCTTGATGCTTGAGCAGGGTAAGCACTTGAATATTCTGCTTTATTTCTAATTGCAACACTTTCATTTACATGTGGTGTATCAATAACCTGAAAACCTCCATCCTTTACATTCAGCTCTCTAATGATTGAATAAGCATCTGATGCAAAAGTGATATTATCAGCAGCGGCATAAGTTGTACCATCTGCTTTCTTGTTAACTTCTACATCAATTTCAAGATAAGAATTATACCAATCATTGGGAGCAGTTACTTCACCAGTTGAATCTACATAAAACTTGTATGAATTTTTATTTTGTGTTGCTCAATTTGCTGGAAGCTTAATTGGATTTTGAAGGTCATATACAGCCTCTTCATACCTTTCTAAAAAATCACCTTGCTTGTATTCCATTACTTTGACTTTGTTAATTGTATAGCATATATATAAATAGTGTTTAAATAAAAATATTTTTAAAAGAAATAATAATTAATCAAAAAAATTGTTTTTTTATTTTTACGTAAATTGAGTCAACTGTTGTTTCAAGGCATCAATTTCTGACGCTTGGACAGTTAAAGGCAAAGAGTCTACTTTTTTCAAACCGTCTACAATTTTGGCACCGCTATTTGGAGCCGGCTTGCTTTCTTTGACAATACTTGGAGCAGATAGTTTATTTACAACTTTGTCCGCAGCACTTTTGCCAAGAGCCTCTGCACCAGATACTGCAAACTTTTGAACACCTGCTGTAGCAGCTTTTTTGGCAACTTCTTTGGAAAACTTGGAAGTTGCAAGTGATGTAATTTTTTCACCTGTTGACTTAAATATGTCAAACAAGCCCTCACCATCTTGTTGATCAACTGGTTTTTCAGCAACATATTTTATTCTATTATAATTACATTTTTTTATTTGATTCATTGGTATTTGTCTACTAATTTTATTACAACTGTCAAACTAACTGGTACTTCGTTGAAATTGATTGGTCTATTTATTGCATCCGTCATATATATCCTTACAGAAGATATAATATTTGTATTTAATTTATTATATAATCTTCTTCTTGGTTCTATTTTAAAAGGAAAAGCACGTGAAATATCTGACGTGTCAAACGAATATAAAACATCAGTTGATACTCCACAATCCAAAGAATCATTTGTCAAAGATGTTTTAATTTTTATATTATCAACAGAATTTGTAATGTTCGGCAAGCGTTGACCAAACTGGGATGCAGTTATATTAATTTTTGAAAACCCAATTATATCATTAAAGTTTCTATCTGTACCTCTAAGATCAACACTATACCCTGTTGACAGCAACAAAAATACTCTAAATCTAGAAGTACTAAAAGTTAATTTGATACTAGGAGTTTTTCCATCTACTGTATGACCATTTGCTCTTATAGAACTATCAATATGATAATTTAAATCATCATAATCATAAATTCCATCTGGAAAAGTAATTACGGTGTTGGTTTTTCCTGCGTCGTGAGAATAGCTAGTTTTATTATTATTATAAGTTGAATTGATGTTATACCACGAATAATGACCATTGAATTTATCAAGCGCAATATAAAGTTCTTTATTTTTATCCAAAATAAGATTTGGAATATGTTTTATTGTAAAATTACTTGGTTTTGATCCAGCGATTCCATCAGTTGAACTTAAAACAAACGGTCTTTCTATCTCTTTCATTTTTTCAGAATATTTTATGTATATTGTAGATATCTTTATTGTTTTAAATTAATTTAATTTAAATTATTTTTTACTGTTAACCTTCCTTTTTCTTCGTCTGTTATTATTTTTTTACTATAAGCAATATCAATTAGTTGAACTATTTCATTTCTTATATCTAAACTATTGTTACCAGCACGTCATGTACCTAATAAAAGAGTCAACCTCGCCAAAATATCTTTTGGGGTGTCTGGCACTAAAGTAACAGTGGATCCACCTAATAACTTTTGTTTGCCTGATCTTTTACTTTTTTTAAAACCAGAAAAGCTTGTCAAATCTTTGAAAATATCTTTTGCTTCTTGTGTGTATTCAACTTTTGGGTTGTACCTTTTTGTTAAAAAATCTATAAGAGGGTTGTCAACAACATTATCCATTACACTGTTTCCAGCCTTGTATTTGACACTAAGTCTATTCATTCGGAGTTTAGCCGGATCAATATCTACATGACCAAAGGATCTACCTTTTGACAACTTGTAAGCATTTCTTTTTCTTTGAAACCCTATCATCCCATTTACAATTATTTCTGACAAGTCTGTAGACATTGTTGCGTCTAATATTTTTTTATATTTTTCTAATGTAGCTAATTCTTCATCAAGTCGATCCCTTTTCTCAACACTTTTAGCTGCACTTTTACGTCCACCAACAGATTTTTGTGCTTTTGTTACTTTTTGGGTTATCATTTCTAGTTTATCTTTTGTCACATTTGGAAATTCATTGGCACTTGGTAAATCATAAGTTCTTGGAAATTCTGGATCAAATCTTTTATCAAAATTAAGTGTTATTGGTTGCTTTGGTTGTGTTTGTCGCTTTGGTGTCTCAAGCGCTGGTGGTGGCTCTGGTGACTCAATTGCTAGTTGTGGTAGATACTGTATCATTGCATCTTGATTTTCTTTCAACTGACTAAGCATTTCGTCTTGTCTTTTATCTATATCAGTTTTTTGTTTCCCAACTTTACCGAGTTCTCTTGTAATTGGAGCAGCAACCTTTTCTCTTTCTTCCATAACCCCAAGTTGTAAGTTCTTAAAAACCCTTACATCATCTTTAACTTGGTCAACAATATTTGCTGTTATGGCTTCTTTTTTAACTATACTTTTGTGCTTTTGTACGTTGTAATTATACAATTTGTTCAGATCCATACTTTTTGATTTTTCATATACTTTTATATACTTATATAGTTTATAAAAATTCAAAATATTAAAATATTTAACTAACTGTAAGTTACTTATCTTTGGACTTAACGTATTGTAAGTTACTTATCTACACTAAATTTGACACCCCTATTTAAGTAACTATATAGTATTTATCTTTGGACTTAAGGTACTGTAAGTTACTTATCTTTGGACTTAACGTACTGTAAGTTACTTATCTACTACAAATTTTGACACCCCTTTTTAACTTGCTTACACTTACTTAAATATTTTATAATTTAAAATTGCAAATCTTGTAACCTATATAGGGTTTAAAGAGTACATCAAAATGAAGATTCCAAATTATGATAGTGAGCTAGTTGTTGACAAAACAAAGCATAAATCATTGTTGTGCAACGATTTTAGAATGCTTGTTTGTGGAAGTTCTGGTTGCGGAAAAACAAATACTTTAATGCACATCACTAAAAAACCTTTATGTTATTATGATCAGATTATCATATATACTCCAAATAAAGATCAAGACAAGTTGGTCTCGCTAAAAAATAAGTTTGCCTTAGTTTCACAGTTAGTAGGTCATCAAGTATTATTGTTGTGCGGACAAGAAGATATATTAAATACAGATGAATATGGATCTGATGATTGTGTAAAGCTTCTCGTATTTGATGATTTAATGAATGCTGATAAAAAAATTCAAGCACAGATTGCAAACCATTTTACTGATGGTAGACATCACAAAATTTTTCCGGTTTATTTATGTCAATCGTATTTTACAATACCAAAGCACATAAGAACAAATTGCTCCAAAGTTATTGTTTATGATCCTCCAACAGATGGTGAAAAAGAAAGAATTTGAAAAGAATGTAGATTTGACAAATGCAAATTTGAGGGTCTTGATAAACATGATTTTCTATTTATAAATCAAAACAAATAAGAGTTGTTTAAAGACATTGATGAAATTATTTAATTTGAACAAGAAAGAAATTATTTCTGTATAGGTATAGTGATCATGGAAATTTATTGTGTCAAATGCAAAAGAAAAACTCTGTCTTTAAGTATAAGACACACAACAACAAAAAATAACAAATCCGTAGTAAAAGGCAACTGCCAAATATGTGGTACGTTAAAAAATTGTTTTACCAAAAGTAAAGCCGGTGGAAAGTTTGATATTCATTCTTTTATCGGAAAGCTGCCAAAACTAAAAGCTGGTTGGACTAATACTAATTATGAATACATGGTGTACAGACCCTAAAGCTTGAGCAATTTCAGGTCGTGTTGTAGTCATAGCGCAAGTAAGACCACCAATGATTGGTTGATACTTTTGCTTGTCGATTGCTTCACCACTATTAACAACTAGTGTCAAACCAGTTCCTTGAGGTGTCGACACTGGTTTGCAATCTTGCATTCCATCTTTATGCACCATTCAAACAAATATCTTGATTGGTGCAAAAACGTCTTCTTAGCTCTGTCCCGTTCAATCTGGATACCGAGAAGATAATGAACTTAACCAAGATCTTTCATGCACAATCTCTTTTGCAATTCTTCTTTCTCTTTCTTCACCATTGGAACATAGTTGCAAGCTAACAACAAATTATCCACAAAAGAGAAACAATGATAAATTCCTCTAACACTCGCCTGATGTAAAGTCGATTGTCAGACATCGATTGTTCATATACTTTATCCTTCAACAACTTAACCATTGTTTTGAACCAGCATCTTGAAGCTTGCTTTAATCCATACAAACTTCCATTCAGTTTACAGACGAGATTCTCATTGCCCTATTTAATAAAACGTTCGGATTGATTCATGTGCATTTCTTTTTGTAATTCACCGTTAAGGCAGGCAGTTTGCACATCTATTTGATGCAGTTCAAGATCGAGTTGATTGGCCATTGCAAGTACTGTACGTATCGTGGTATACCTTGCAACTGGAGGGTAAGTCTCTTCAAAATGATTCCAGCTTCTTGAGAGTATCCTTTAGCAACGAGCTGTACCTTATACCTATCAATTGAGCCATCTGCATGATGCTTGACTTTGATTACCCAACGGGATCCGACAGGCTTTCTTACCTGTGGAAGTTTCACAAGATTCCATGCTTTATTCTCTATTAGCGATGAGCATTCGTTGTTAAATGCAGATGCATTGAAATATTTGTCTTTTACAGGTGAATTCAAAGCTTCTTGAATTGTTTTGGATTCTTCATGACTTTCATCCACATCAATATGAAGTGAATCCTCCATTTCCCACCAACCTCCTGTTACAAATCCATCTCTGCCTGGAACTTTCCTTATACGATTTGAACGTCGTGATATGAGAAAATTTTCAACATTCTGATCAGTGTCTTCATTGGCACTAGGATCAATTTGCAATCTACAACAGATTCATCATCTTCAACTTCATGTTCACTGTCTTCTATGCAAATTTCTGGTCGTGAGATAGCAGGTGTACCTACTTCCTGGTTAATGACACTCTTCTTTTGCGAACGAATATCAATCTCATTTTCACCAAATATGACATCCTTTGATTCATGGACTTGTTTTCTTTGGGGATCATAAAGCCTGTACCCTTTACTGTGAAGGCTGCATCCAATGAAGATGCATTTCTTGGATTTTGGGTCCTATTAGTAGTTGAAATATGGCGGACCTTGGACACTTTTTTGGGTATTAGAGAGTGAAAGTTTTACACCGCATTTCCAACCCGACCATTTTCCCCCACAACACAATTTATTTATTTTTTCATTTAGAGTTTTAAATTTACTATTGTATATAAGAGTTACAAAGTTGACTAGCAGAGTAAAAACAACAAGTCACACCAAACTCAAAGATGCATCAATCATATGTACCGTTCTCAAGGCTTGACGTTGACGCCGTCTTTAAGATTTGAGATACATAAAAAACAACCGGATATTATGGTGAACAACTTGTTTTATATTTAGAACCAAGTCCAGCTAACCAAAATTTTATATCTGATGTTATAATAAAAACAAACGCACCAAAAAGTTTGAAAGAAAAGATATCTGAAGACTCAGAAATTGATGAATTTATTGTTTCAAAAGGAAAACTTAATGGAAAGAAACCAATGAAAGCATTATATCTCAAATCAGACAGCAATAGTTTTTACACAGGCTTTCCTTATGTTGCAGATTTTGATATAATGGAAGACGATTTAGTAATAGCAAACAAGATTGACGTTGCGCTAGAATTAGGTCATACTTATACCGTAAGAGATGTATTTTACTTTGGCACAAAATATGGTGACAGCGGTATTGCAAGATTAAAAGATGATGAAACTAAAGAAACAGTTAGTATATATTTACCAAAATCGCTCAAACAAGATATTAAATTAACCAGAAAAATAAAAAAAAAATCTATCATGAAAAAATAGAATACAACGGGTTTAAAACTACGGATAATAAAGAAAAGGTATATCAATATAAATATACTTATGACAATTAAATCAACTGTTTACAGAATAAAAATATCAAACCAATGATATTACCAAACAATGAATTTTTTTGCAAAATTTTGGTAAATTGTGAAATCAATAACAGTAACCAATGTCAGAACCATATATTGTGTAGAATCGACTATAAGCATCATGAAATGAGCTGCGAACATGACAAAATGTGTATCGAGAAAATAATGCTTCTAAACAACATGTTATTCTACCATTACCAGGCCCAATTAAACCAGTTTCACCATTATGCGAATTTATTATATTTTGTACACTATCTTTTTTACCCATATATTTTACAAGTAAATATTGATAAATTAATGTTGATTTGATAATAACAGGATTAACGTTTCCTTCGGTGTCATCCAAATCAGACTTTGTGGCTTCATAAAAGTAGTCCACGTATTTTTTAATTTCTCTTATTTCACCATGATGTGACATTTTGTTTTCAACAATACTAATTTATATATTAATGTCAAAATTTAATTTATTTATTTTAAAAAATTGAATACAAGATACTAATATACATTCGTTTGAAAATAAAATTCCTAAAATGACAACAATCTATCACCCATATTGAGTAAACTTGACGGCTGGACAAGCCGAATCAGTTGCAAAAGCAATGAAACATAAAACGCCAATAACTCTTAGGTTGACTCTTAACAATCTTATGAGAGGCGATGAAACAGTAAATTATACTCAATCTCAAATTAACAAGCTTGAAAAAATAAAAAATGAAAGTGTAGGTGCTGATATTAAAATTAGTAAAGCTCAACTCAGAAAATTTGTAACAAGCGGAGGAAGCATTATGAATTTGTTCAAAATAGTAAGTGTTGTTGCTAGAAAAATATTACCAATAATCTTGGCCCCACTTGCAACAGGTGCAGTTTTTGGTTTAGGAGAGACCACCATTAAAAAAGCAGTCAGTGGATCATATCAATTATCACCAGAACATGTTAAAATGGTAGTAGATACACCAGAAATTTGGGAACAAATCAAACAACTATTACTTGTAGCGCAACAAAAGAAGCTAATAAAATCATATAAATGTGGAAGCGGGTTGGTTTTAAAAACAAGACGGGGACAAAAAGGTGGTTTTCTAGGCACTTTGATGGCAGGAATTGGAATACCATTAATTGCAAAGTTGCTTAGTGGATGTCATGGAGATGGTGAAGATGATAGGTTAAGAATATTTTAATCACTGCTGCCACTGATAGATCAAGGCGAGATAGATGTTACCCAATCAGGAATGGTTTAGTGATTAGATCACAACCAACTAAAAGTGGGGGTACAGTTATACCAGCTTTGAAATATTTATTAAGTGGAAATAAAAGAAAAGGATCAGGACTACTTTTAGGGCCAAACAGCCCAATCAGCCAAAGACCTTTGTTGGGGGCTCTGTTGTAAGTAAACCAGAGTTTATAAATCATCCAATATCTAATTTTAGAATAATGAATTGGGTTGAATACTTGAAAATAAAAAATTTTTAAGGAGTTATATCACGAGATGAGATTCAGACAAAAGTAAAAAATATACCAGGCCAATGTTTTATCATAAATTTGGATGACACCAAAGGATTAGGAACACATTGGGTAGCCGTAAAAATAACAGCAGACTTTGTCAATTACTTCGATAGTTTTGGAATGCAACCACCACAAGAATTGATAAACTTATGTTATACATTTAATAAGTTATCTAAATATGAATCAAACCAGTTTCAAGATTTGAGCAGCGTTTTATGTGGATATTGTTGCTTTTATTTCTTAAAAGAGTTTGAAAGAAATAATTACTTCAATGTAGTAAAAAAGATTGCTCGTAATAACTATAAGAAGAACAAAAGGTACACAATAAACTATTTTGAGTAAAAAATATGGGTTTTATAAACAATATTACTGGAGGAGGTGCATCAGGAGGAGCATCAAATTCAATTTCATCAAAAATAGTAGACGAAATTAAAGTTGCTGTTGGTGTTGTTGAAACAAAAATAAATAGTTTACCCTTTGATATTACTGGTGTAAAAGTGGATAAAAATTTTGACTTAAACAATTTTGTTGTTACTAATGTACCAACACCAACGGCATCAAATCACTTGGCAAATAAAGGATATGTAGAAACTTGGATTAAAAAAGATGGGGTAGGAAATATTAATGCGGAAGGTAAAAAAATCATAAACGTAGAAGGACCATCAAGCAGTGCTACAGACGGAGCTGTAGCAAACAAAGGATATGTTGATACATCAATTACAACTTCTCAAACTTTTGTTATCACCGAAGCTGCATCAAAATATTTTGATAAAAAAACTGGTGGAGCAATGAGTGGTGGAATAAATATGGACAATCAAAATATATTTGGTTTACAAAACCCACCAAAATTTGGAACAAGTGATACTAGTAAAGATTATTTGGACAATCATGTTAAAAACTTTTTTGCTGCTAGTATTGTTGAACAAAATGGACTTGTTAAGGATAGTAATGACAAAATTAAAATAGATTTATCAATAGCACGATCAACTATAGCCCCAGTTTTACCACTAGGAGGAGTTGAAAGTGATAGCTCTGGTAAAATAAAGCTAGTTGATGCAGTTGTTAAAAGTCTTATTATGATGGATGGAAATTATCACTGCTGGTCAAATGAATTTATAAAAAATTGTGCTGCTGGACATTGGTTAATATCTGACAACAGTTCATCTAAAGTTTCCACATATAGTGTTTTATCAGGAACAGATGTTGAATCATTACAGTATCAAGGTTTTGGTGAAAGAAATAGCATTGTAAAATTTTCTGACGCAGAAAGACCAACTTCAGGAGCAGGATTAATTAACGGCAGATACAACTATCTTACCTTTGATGGCATAAATGATAGAATGAAATGTAATATGAACTTGAATATAACAAGTGGAGATAAACGCTGTCGATAACTGTTGTTTATAGACTAACGTCTTATGGTACTGATGTTGGATGTGTAAATGGTATTATTGGAAATGATAATCCAGGATGGGATCATTTTATTTGTATGAATGATAGTAAAAACTCAATTGCTAGCAATGCAAAAAAAGAATCTACATCATACAACGGTGGTGATAATATAACAATTTTAGCATTCCCAACAAAAGCTAAACCAACCGAGTTAAACAAGTGGATTGTTGTAACAGTTACATGGTCACCCCAATTGGGCGCAGACGGATCACAAGTATGGTGCAACGGACAAAAACTGAGAAGCTTTACTGCTAAAGAAGACATTGGTGCTACAAGTTTTGCAATAGGTAGTGTTAATGCAATCAATCTAGAAGCGCCACTAGCCGGAGATATTGCAGAATTGATAATATTTAAACAAGAAGACGAATTAAATAATGCTTCAACAATTAAAAGAATTCAGAAACATCTGCTTGATAAATATGCTATTACGCATGAACCAATGCTTTCAATGTAAAAAAAAATAAAAAAATTTTTTTTTTGTAAAAATTAGTTTTTTTGTTTTTTTTTTCTTAAAATGTCAATTTAACTGTACCAGAAATAGGATCAGATATCATTTGTCGTTCATACAATGCTGAATAGTGCTCTATCAATGAAACTACCTTCGAATGAACCTTCATTAATAAATCTCTGATATTCAATAAATCATTTGTATACTCTTGTTAATTCATTTTTTGGATTAAGCTCAACCCGTGGATAATAAACACCATTTCCTAGCTCCAACTGTGCTCTTGTCAATGTCTTCCACCGGGAATATTATATGTGTCATAATGAAAGCTATTTTTTGTTACATCACCATCTTTTGTTGAATCAACTGCGTACAACATAACAAATCTAGGCTTTTCAATACTGCTTGAGATATCAAATGTACCAGTTTGCAGCGTGGACACTGGGGATGTTTCAACTCTATCAGCCAAATATCCCCAAGTTCTTTTTCAGTCAATGCTGCACTAAATTTATTCAAACCAGCTGAATTCAACTCCATCTTTGGTACCCAAAGTCTCATTTTTGTAATTACATATATGCCTTCAGCAACTGCTGCATCTTTGTACAAGACATTTTCATCTCTTTCAAGAGTAATGTTCAACTCCATTTTACCAGTTGGTTAAACCACATCTTGTGGCGCAGCAAAGAAACTATACTTATTTAATGGCACGATAAGATTAACACCACCAGCAGCATTAGTAAGTTCAGCTTTCGAAGCAAAACCAGCATTTGCAGTACGACTAGCAGTGCCAGTTCCACTATCAGGATAAAACAATGTGCTTGATGCTTGAGCAAGATAAGCGCTTGAATATTCTGCTTTGTTCCTAATCGCGACACTTTCATTTACATTTGGTGTATCAATAACCTGAACACCTCCATCCTTTACATTCAGCGCTCTAATGATTGAATAAGCATCTGATGCAAAAGTGATATTATCAGCAGCAGCATAAGTTGTGCCATCTGCTTTCTTGTTAACTTCTACATCAATTTCGAGATAAGAATTATACCAATCATTGGGAGCAGTTACTTCACCAGTTGAATCTACATAAAACTTGTATGAATTTTGTTTTGAGTTGCACCATTTGCTGGAAGCTTAATTGGATTTTGAAGGTCATATACAACCTCCTCATACCTTTCTAGAAAATCACCTTGTTTGGACTCCATTACTTTGACTTTGACTTTGTTAATTGTATAGCACATATATAAATAGTGTCCAAATAAAAACTTTTTTTTAGATAATTAATCCCTACATAAATTGAGACAACTGTTGTGTTAGGTTTTCAATTTCTGATGATTGGCCAGGTATAGGCAAAGAGTCTACTTTTTTTAAGCTGTCTACAATTTTGGCGCCACTATTTGGGGATGGCTTGTTTTCTTTAACAATACTAGGAGCAGATAATTTATTTACAACTTTGTCTGCAGCACTTTTGCCGATAGCTTCCGCACCAGATACTGCAAACTTTTCGACACCTGCTGTAGCAGGTTTTTTAGCAACTTCTTTAGAAACTTCTGAAGTTGCAAGTGATGTAATTTTTTTACCTGTTGACTTAAATATGTCAAACAAGCCTTCACCATCAGTTGGATTTTGTGGGGCAACATATTCTATTCTATTATATATTTTTGTTTGGTTCATTGGATTGCTACTGATTTTATTACAACTGTTAATCTAACTGGTACTTCGTTGAAATCGATTGGTCTATTTATTGCGTCTGTCATATATATCCTTACCTGAGATATAATATTTGTATTTAATTTATTATATCATCTTTATCTTGGCTCTATTTTAAAGGGAAAAGCAAGTGAAATATCTGACGTGTCAAACAAATATAAAACATCTGTTGACACTCCACAATCCAAAGAATCATTTTTCAACGATGGGTTAATTTTTATATTATCAAGATTTAGGCAGTCGTTATTGAAAGATTTAGTCGTACATTAAAAAATAAAATGTATAAATATTTTACTGCTAATAATACATGTAAATATTTCGATGTATTAGCAGATTTAATTAATGAATATAACAACCACAAACAGTCTACAATAAAAATGACTCCAACAGAAGCTAGCATGAAATATAATGAAAAAGTTATTTAAAATGATGTATTTTCAATCCATGATAAAACCATCTATGAATCTAAGTTTATGGTGGAAGACAGAGTAAGGATTAATAAGTATTAAAGAATATTGTTTGATAAAAGTTACACACCAAACTGGAGCGAAGAAGTTTTGTTATAGTATGAATACAACATACCAATCCTACTACATATATAATAAAATATTATAACAGTGAAATTATTCAAGGAAGTTTTTATGAAAATGAGTTGCAAAGAACTGATCAAGATTTTTATAGAATTGATGAAGTCATTAAAAAAGATTATAAGAAAAAAGTAGCGATGCAGGGCGTCTACATGAAAATTCTTTACTTCCTATCAAAAAGCAAGGGTAACTCACGCTCATAAGATGATCGTGATAATTGTGTTCATCGGCTGTAGATTTTACAGAAACATCGTGGATACAAGGCCTCTACATGAAAATTCTTTACGTCCTATCGAAAAACAAGGGTAACTCATGCTCATAAGATGATCGTTATTATTGTGTTCATCGTCTGTAGATATTACAGAAACATCGTCGGTACATGGCCTCTACATGAAAATTCTTTACGTCCTATCGAAAAACAAGGGTAACTATGGCTCATAAGATGATCGTGATTATTGTGTTCATCGGCTGTAGATATTACAGAAACATCGTAGAGACAGGGCCTCTACATGAAATTTCTTTACGTCGTATCGAAAAACAAAGGTAACTATGGCTCATAAGATGATCGTGATAATTGTGTTCATTGGCTGTAGATTTTACAGAAACATTGTGGATACAGAGCCTCTACATGAAAATTCTTTACGTCGTATCGAAAAACAAGGGTAACTCATGCTCATAAGATGATCGTGATAATTGTGTTCATTGGCTGTAGATTTTACAGAAGCATCTTGGATACAGGGCCTCTACATGAAAATTCTGTACGTCCTATCGAGAAACAAGGGTAACTATTGCTCATAAGATGATCGTGAAAATTGTGTTCATCGACTGTAGATATTACAGAAACATCGTCGATACAGGGCCTCTACAAAAAAAGATTCTTTCCGTCCTATCGAAAAACAAGGGTAACTCATGCTCCTATGATCATCGTGATAATTGTGTTCATCGGCTGTAGATATTACAGAAACATCTTGGATACAGGGCCTCTACATGAAAATTCTTTACGTCGTATCGAAAAACAAAGGTAACTATGGCTCATCAGATGATCGTGATAATTGGGTTCATCGGCTGTAGATATTACAGAAACATCATCGATACAGTGCCTCTACATGATAATTCTTTACGTCCTATCGAAAAACAAGGGTAACTCATGCTCATAAGATGATCGTGATTATTGTGTTCATCGGCTATAGATTTTACAGAAACATTGTGGATACAGAGCCTCTACATGAAAATTCTTTACGTCGCATCAAAAAAGAAAGGGAACTCATGCTCATAAGATGATCATGATCTATGTGTTCATTGGCTGTAGATTTTACAGAAACATCGTGGATACAGGGCCTCTACATGAAAGTTCTTTCCGTCCTATCAAAAAACAAGGGTTACTCATGCTCATATGATGATCATGATATATGTTTTCATTGGCTTTAGAATTTACAGAAACATCGTGAATACAGGGCCTATACATGAAATTTCTTTACGTCGTATCGAAAAAGAAAGGTAACTATGGCTCATCAGATGATCGTGATAATTGTGTTCATCGACTGTAGATATTACAGAAACATCGTCGATACAGGGCCTCTACATGAGAATTCTTTACGTCCTATCGAGAAACGAGGGTAGCTCATGCTCATAAAATGATCGTGATATATGTGTTCATTGGCTGTAGATATTACAGTAACATCGACGGTACAGGGCCTCTACATAAAAAGATTCTATACGTCCTATCAAGAAACAAGGGTAACTCATGCTCATAAGATGATCGTGATAATTGTGTTCATCGGCTGTAGATTTTACAGAAACATCGTCGATAAAGGGTCTCTACATTAAAACATTCTTTACGTCGCAATGAAAAACAAGGGTAACTCATGCTCATAAGATGATCGTGATAATTGTGTTCATCGGCAGCAGATGTTGCAAAAAAATTGTGGATACAGGGCGTCTACATTAGAATTCTTTTCGTCGTATCGAAAAAAAAGGGTAACTCATGCCCATAATATTATCATGATATATGTGTTCATTGGCTGTAGATATTACAGAAACATTGTCCGTACAGGGCCTCTACATGAAAATTCTTTACGTCCTATCAAAAACAAGGGTAACTCATGCTCATAAGATGATCGTGATAATTGTGTTCATCGGCTGTAGATTTTACAGAAACATCGTCGATGCAGGGCCTCTACATCATAGTTCTTTACGTCGTATCGAAAAGCAAGGGTAACTCAAGCCCTTAAGATGATCATGATATATGTGTTCATTGCCTGTAGATTTTACAGAAACAGGGTGGATACAGGGCCTCTACATAAAATTTTTAAAGTCCTATCGAAAAACAAGGGTAACTCATGCTCATATGATGATAGTGATAATTGTGTTCATCGGCTGTAGATTTTACAGAAACATCGTGGATACAGGGCATCTACATGAAAATTCTTTACGTCCTATTAATAAACAAGGGTATCTCATTCTCATCAGATGATCGTGATAATTGTCTTCATCGGCTGTAGATTTTACAGAAACATCGTGGATACAGGGCATATGCATGAAAATTCTTTACGTCGCATCGAAAAACAAGGGTAACTCAAGCTCATAAGATGATCGTGATAATTGTGTTCATCGGCTTCAGATTTTACAGAAACATCGTGGATACAGGAAGTCTACATGAAAATTCTTTACGTCGTATCGAAAAACAAGGGTAACTCATGCTCATAAGATGATCGTGATAATTGTGTTCATCGGCTGTAGATTTTACAGAAACATCGTGGATACAGGGCCTCTACATGAAAATTCTTTACGTCGTATCGAAAAACAAGGGTAACTCATGCTCATAAGATGATCGTGATAATTGTGTTCATCGGCTGCAGATTTTACAGAAACATCGTGGATAAAGGAAGTCTACATGAAAATTCTTTACGTCGCATCGAAAAACAAGGGTAACTCATGCTCATAAGATGATCGTGATAATTGTGTTCATCGGCTGCAGATTTTACAGAAACATCGTGGATACAGGGCATATACATGAAAATTCTTTACGTCGTATCGAAAAACAAGGGTAACTCATGCTCATAAGATGATCGTGATAATTGTGTTCATCGGCTGAAGATTTTACAGAAACATCGTGGATACAGGGCATATACATGAAAATTCTTTACGTCGTATCGAAAAACAAGGGTAACTCATGCTCATAAGATGATCGTGATAATTGTGTTCATCGGCTGCAGATTTTACAGAAACATCGTGGATACAGGGCATATACATGAAAATTCTTTACGTCGTATCGAAAAACAAGGGTAACTCATGCTCATAAGATGATCGTGATAATTGTGTTCATCGGCTGCAGATTTTACAGAAACATCGTGGATACAGGAAGTCTACATGAAAATTCTTTACGTCGTATCAAAAAACAAGGGTAACTCATGCTCATAAGATGATCGTGATAATTGTGTTCATCGGCTGCAGATTTTACAGAAACATCGTGGATACAGGGCATATACATGAAAATTCTTTACGTCGTATCGAAAAACAAGGGTAACTCATGCTCATAAGATGATCGTGATAATTGTGTTCATCGGCTGTAGATTTTACAGAAACATCGTGGATACAGGGCATATACATGAAAATTCTTTACGTCGTATCGAAAAACAAGGGTAACTCATGCTCATAAGATGATCGTGATAATTGTGTTCATCGGCTGCAGATTTTACAGAAACATCGTGGATACAGGGCATATACATGAAAATTCTTTACGTCGTATCGAAAAACAAGGGTAACTCATGCTCATAAGATGATCGTGATAATTGTGTTCATCGGCTGTAGATTTTACAGAAACATCGTGGATACAGGGCCTCTACATGAAAATTCTTTACGTCGTATCGAAAAACAAGGGTAACTCATGCTCATAAGATGATCGTGATAATTGTGTTCATCGGCTGTAGATTTTACAGAAACATCGTGGATACAGGAAGTCTACATGAAAATTCTTTACGTCGTATCGAAAAACAAGGGTAACTCATGCTCATAAGATGATCGTGATAATTGTGTTCATCGGCTGCAGATTTTACAGAAACATCGTGGATACAGGAAGTCTACATGAAAATTCTTTACGTCGTATCGAAAAACAAGGGTAACTCATGCTCATAAGATGATCGTGATAATTGTGTTCATCGGCTGCAGATTTTACAGAAACATCGTGGATACAGGAAGTCTACATGATAATTCTTTACATCGTATCGAAAAACAAGGGTAACTCATGCTCATAAGATGATCGTGATAATTGTGTTCATCGGCTGCAGATTTTACAGAAAGATCGTGGATACAGGAAGTCTACATGAAAATTCTTTACGTCGTATCGAAAAACAAGGGTAACTCATGCTCATAAGATGATCGTGATAATTGTGTTCATCGGCTGCAGATTTTACAGAAACATCGTGGATAAAGGAAGTCTACATGAAAATTCTTTACGTCGCATCGAAAAACAAGGGTAACTCATGCTCATGAGATGATCGTGATAATTGTGTTCATCGGCTGCAGATTTTACAGAAACATCGTGGATACAGGGCATATACATGAAAATTCTTTACGTCGTATCGAAAAACAAGGGTAACTCATGCTCATAAGATGATCGTGATAATTGTGTTCATCGGCTGCAGATTTTAAAGAAACATCGTGGATACAGGAAGTCTACATGAAAATTCTTTACGTCGTATCGAAAAACAAGGGTAACTCATGCTCATAAGATGATCGTGATAATTGTGTTCATCGGCTGCAGATTTTACAGAAACATCGTGGATACAGGGCCTCTACATGAAAATTCTTTACGTCGTATCGAAAAACAAGGGTAACTCATGCTCATAAGATGATCGTGATAATTGTGTTCATCGGCTGCAGATTTTACAGAAACATCGTGGATACAGGGCATATACATGAAAATTCTTTACGTCGTATCGAAAAACAAGGGTAACTCATGCTCATAAGATGATCGTGATAATTGTGTTCATCGGCTGCAGATTTTACAGAAACATCGTGGATACAGGGCATATACATGAAAATTCTTTACGTCGTATCGAAAAACAAGGGTAACTCATGCTCATAAGATGATCGTGATAATTGTGTTCATCGGCTGCAGATTTTACAGAAACATCGTGGATACAGGAAGTCTACATGAAAATTCTTTACGTCGTATCGAAAAACAAGGGTAACTCATGCTCATAAGATGACCGTGATAATTGTGTTCATCGGCTGTAGATTTTACAGAAACATCGTGGATACAGGGCATATACATGAAAATTCTTTACGTCGTATCGAAAAACAAGGGTAACTCATGCTCATAAGATGATCGTGATAATTGTGTTCATCGGCTGTAGATTTTACAGAAACATCGTGGATACAGGGCATATACATGAAAATTCTTTACGTCGTATCGAAAAACAAGGGTAACTCATGCTCATAAGATGATCGTGATAATTGTGTTCATCGGCTGCAGATTTTACAGAAACATCGTGGATACAGGGCATATACATGAAAATTCTTTACGTCGTATCGAAAAACAAGGGTAACTCATGCTCATAAGATGATCGTGATAATTGTGTTCATCGGCTGTAGATTTTACAGAAACATCGTGGATACAGGGCCTCTACATGAAAATTCTTTACGTCGTATCGAAAAACAAGGGTAACTCATGCTCATAAGATGATCGTGATAATTGTGTTCATCGGCTGTAGATTTTACAGAAACATCGTGGATACAGGAAGTCTACATGAAAATTCTTTACGTCGTATCGAAAAACAAGGGTAACTCATGCTCATAAGATGATCGTGATAATTGTGTTCATCGGCTGCAGATTTTACAGAAACATCGTGGATACAGGAAGTCTACATGAAAATTCTTTACGTCGTATCGAAAAACAAGGGTAACTCATGCTCATAAGATGATCGTGATAATTGTGTTCATCGGCTGCAGATTTTACAGAAACATCGTGGATACAGGAAGTCTACATGATAATTCTTTACATCGTATCGAAAAACAAGGGTAACTCATGCTCATAAGATGATCGTGATAATTGTGTTCATCGGCTGCAGATTTTACAGAAACATCGTGGATACAGGAAGTCTACATGAAAATTCTTTACGTCGTATCGAAAAACAAGGGTAACTCATGCTCATAAGATGATCGTGATAATTGTGTTCATCGGCTGCAGATTTTACAGAAACATCGTGGATAAAGGAAGTCTACATGAAAATTCTTTACGTCGCATCGAAAAACAAGGGTAACTCATGCTCATAAGATGATCGTGATAATTGTGTTCATCGGCTGCAGATTTTACAGAAACATCGTGGATACAGGAAGTCTACATGAAAATTCTTTACGTCGTATCGAAAAACAAGGGTAACTCATGCTCATAAGATGATCGTGATAATTGTGTTCATCGGCTGCAGATTTTACAGAAACATCGTGGATACAGGAAGTCTACATGAAAATTCTTTACATCGTATCGAAAAACAAGGGTAACTCATGCTCATAAGATGATCGTGATAATTGTGTTCATCGGCTGCAGATTTTACAGAAAGATCGTGGATACAGGAAGTCTACATGAAAATTCTTTACGTCGTATCGAAAAACAAGGGTAACTCATGCTCATAAGATGATCGTGATAATTGTGTTCATCGGCTGCAGATTTTACAGAAACATCGTGGATAAAGGAAGTCTACATGAAAATTCTTTACGTCGCATCGAAAAACAAGGGTAACTCATGCTCATGAGATGATCGTGATAATTGTGTTCATCGGCTGCAGATTTTACAGAAACATCGTGGATACAGGGCATATACATGAAAATTCTTTACGTCGTATCGAAAAACAAGGGTAACTCATGCTCATAAGATGATCGTGATAATTGTGTTCATCGGCTGCAGATTTTAAAGAAACATCGTGGATACAGGAAGTCTACATGAAAATTCTTTACGTCGTATCGAAAAACAAGGGTAACTCATGCTCATAAGATGATCGTGATAATTGTGTTCATCGGCTGCAGATTTTACAGAAACATCGTGGATACAGGGCCTCTACATGAAAATTCTTTACGTCGTATCGAAAAACAAGGGTAACTCATGCTCATAAGATGATCGTGATAATTGTGTTCATCGGCTGCAGATTTTACAGAAACATCGTGGATACAGGGCATATACATGAAAATTCTTTACGTCGTATCGAAAAACAAGGGTAACTCATGCTCATAAGATGATCGTGATAATTGTGTTCATCGGCTGCAGATTTTACAGAAACATCGTGGATACAGGAAGTCTACATGAAAATTCTTTACGTCGTATCGAAAAACAAGGGTAACTCATGCTCATAAGATGACCGTGATAATTGTGTTCATCGGCTGTAGATTTTACAGAAACATCGTGGATACAGGGCATATACATGAAAATTCTTTACGTCGTATCGAAAAACAAGGGTAACTCATGCTCATAAGATAATCGTGATAATTGTGTTCATCGGCTGTAGATTTTACAGAAACATCGTGGAGACCATCCCTATACATGAAATTTCTTTACGTCGTATCGAAAGACAAGGGTAACTCATGCTCATAAGATGATCGTGATAATTGTGTTCATCGGCTGCAGATTTTACAGAAACATCGTGGATACAGGAAGTCTACATGATAATTCTTTACGTCGTATCGAAAAACAAGGGTAACTCATGCTCATAAGATGATCGTGATAATTGTGTTCATCGGCTGTAGATTTTACAGAAACATCGTGGATACAGGGCATATACATGAAAATTCTTTACGTCGCATCGAAAAACAAGGGTAACTCATGCTCATAAGATGATCGTGATAATTGTGTTCATCGGCTGCAGATTTTACAGAAACATCGTGGATACAGGGCATATACATGAAAATTCTTTACGTCGTATCGAAAAACAAGGGTAACTCATGCTCATAAGATGATCGTGATAATTGTGTTCATCGGCTGCAGATTTTACAGAAACATCGTGGATACAGGAAGTCTACATGAAAATTCTTTACGTCTTATCGAAGAACAAGGGTAACTCATGCTCATAAGATGATCGTGATAATTGTCTTCATCGGCTGCAGATTTTACAGAAACATCGTGGATACAGGGCATATACATGAAAATTCTTTACGTCGTATCGAAAAACAAGGGTAACTCATGCTCATAAGATGATCGTGATAATTGTGTTCATCGGCTGTAGATTTTACAGAAACATCGTGGATACAGGAAGTCTACATGAAAATTCTTTACGTCGAATCGAAAAACAAGGGTAACTCATGCTCATAAGATGATCGTGATAATTGTGTTCATCGGCTGCAGATTTTACAGAAACATCGTGGATACAGGGCATATACATGAAAATTCTTTACGTCGTATCGAAAAACAAGGGTAACTCATGCTCATAAGATGATCGTGATAATTGTGTTCATCGGCTGTAGATTTTACAGAAACATCGTGGATACAGGGCCTCTACATGAAAATTCTTTACGTCGTATCGAAAAACAAGACTAACTCATGCTCATAAGATGATCGTGATAATTGTGTTCATCGGCTGCAGATTTTACAGAAACATCGTGGATACAGGGCATATACATGAAAATTCTTTACGTCGTATCGAAAAACAAGGGTAACTCATGCTCATAAGATGATCGTGATAATTGTGTTCATCGGCTGCAGATTTTACAGAAACATCGTGGATACAGGGCATATACATGAAAATTCTTTACGTCGTATCGAAAAACAAGGGTAACTCATGCTCATAAGATGATCGTGATAATTGTGTTCATCGGCTGCAGATTTTACAGAAACATCGTGGATACAGGGCATATACATGAAAATTCTTTACGTCGTATCGAAAAACAAGGGTAACTCATGCTCATAAGATGATCGTGATAATTGTGTTCATCGGCTGTAGATTTTACAGAAACATCGTGGATACAGGGCATATACATGAAAATTCTTTACGTCGT
The DNA here is from genome assembly GCA_964026355.1 of Pseudorhiza aurosa. NCBI lineage: Eukaryota > Metazoa > Cnidaria > Scyphozoa > Rhizostomeae > Lychnorhizidae > Pseudorhiza > Pseudorhiza aurosa. The sequence goes on from OZ032123.1 coordinate 858,903, forward strand.
ATCGAAAAACAAGGGTAACTCATGCTCATAAGATGATCGTGATAATTGTGTTCATCGGCTGCAGATTTTACAGAAACATCGTGGATACAGGGCATATACATGAAAATTCTTTACGTCGTATCGAAAAACAAGGGTAACTCATGCTCATAAGATGATCGTGATAATTGTGTTCATCGGCTGTAGATTTTACAGAAACATCGTGGATACAGGGCATATACATGAAAATTCTTTACGTCGTATCGAAAAACAAGACTAACTCATGCTCATAAGATGATCGTGATAATTGTGTTCATCGGCTGCAGATTTTACAGAAACATCGTGGATACAGGGCATATACATGAAAATTCTTTACGTCGTATCGAAAAACAAGGGTAACTCATGCTCATAAGATGATCGTGATAATTGTGTTCATCGGCTGCAGATTTTACAGAAACATCGTGGATACAGGAAGTCTACATGAAAATTCTTTACGTCGTATCGAAAAACAAGGGTAACTCATGCTCATAAGATGATCGTGATAATTGTGTTCATCGGCTGCAGATTTTACAGAAACATCGTGGATACAGGAAGTCTACATGATAATTCTTTACGTCGTATCGAAAAACAAGGGTAACTCATGCTCATAAGATGATCGTGATAATTGTGTTCATCGGCTGCAGATTTTACAGAAACATCGTGGATACAGGAAGTCTACATGAAAATTCTTTACGTCGAATCGAAAAACAAGGGTAACTCATGCTCATAAGATGATCGTGATAATTGTGTTCATCGGCTGCAGATTTTACAGAAACATCGTGGATACAGGGCATATACATGAAAATTCTTTACGTCGTATCGAAAAACAAGGGTAACTCATGCTCATAAGATGATCGTGATAATTGTGTTCATCGGCTGCAGATTTTACAGAAACATCGTGGATACAGGAAGTCTACATGATAATTCTTTACGTCGTATCGAAAAACAAGGGTAACTCATGCTCATAAGATGATCGTGATAATTGTGTTCATCGGCTGCAGATTTTACAGAAACATCGTGGATACAGGAAGTCTACATGAAAATTCTTTACGTCGAATCGAAAAACAAGGGTAACTCATGCTCATAAGATGATCGTGATAATTGTGTTCATCGGCTGCAGATTTTACAGAAACATCGTGGATACAGGGCATATACATGAAAATTCTTTACGTCGTATCGAAAAACAAGGGTAACTCATGCTCATAAGATGATCGTGATAATTGTGTTCATCGGCTGTAGATTTTACAGAAACATCGTGGATACAGGGCCTCTACATGAAAATTCTTTACGTCGTATCGAAAAGCAAGGGTAACTCATGCCCATAAGATGATCATGATAATTGTGTTCATCGGCGGCAGATTTTACAGAAACATCGTGGATACAGGGCATATACATGAAAGTTCTTTACGTCGTATCGAAAAACAAGGGTAACTCATGCTCATAAGATGATCGTGATAATTGTGTTCATCGGCTGCAGATTTTACAGAAACATCGTGGATACAGGAAGTCTACATGAAAATTCTTTACGTCGCATCGAAAAACAAGGGTAACTCATGCTCATCAGATGATCGTGATAATTGTGTTCATCGGCTGTAGATTTTACAGAAACAGGGTGGATACAGGTCCTCTACATGAAATTTTTAAAGTCCTATCGAAAAACAAGGGTATCTCATTCTCATCAGATGATCGTGATAATTGTCTTCATCGGCTGTAGATTTTACAGAAACAGGGTAGATACAGGGCCTCTACATGATAATTCTTTCCGTCCTCTCGAAAAACAAGGGTAACTCATGCTCATATGATGATAGTGATAATTGTGTTCATCGGCTGTAGATTTTACAGAAACATCGTGGATACAGGGGTTCTACATGATAAATCTTTCCGTCCTATCGAAAAACAAGGGTATCTCATTCTCATCAGATGATCGTGATAATTGTGTTCATCGGCTGTAGATTCTACAGAAACAGGGTGGATACAGGTCCTCTACATGAAATTTTTAAAGTCCTATCGAAAAACAAGGGTATCTCATTCTCATCAGATGATCGTGATAATTGTGTTCATCGGCTGTAGATTTTACAGAAACATCATGGATACAGGGCCTCTACATGAAAATTCTTTCCTTCCTATCAAAAAACAATGGTAACTCATGCTCATATGATGATCATGATATATGTGTTCATTGGCTTTAGATTTTACAGAAACATCGTGGATACAAGGCCTCTACATGAAAATTCTTTACGTCGTATCGAAAAAAAAGGGTAACTCATGCTCATAAGATGATAGTGATAATTGTGTTCATCTGCTGTAGATTTTACAGAAACATCGTGGAGACCATCCCTATACATGAAAATTCTTTACGTCGTATCGAAAAACAAGGGTAACTCATGCTCATAAGATGATCGTGATAATTGTGTTCATCGGCTGCAGATTTTGCAAAAACATTGTGGATACAGGGCGTCTACCTGAGAATTCTTTACGTCGTATCGACAAGCAAGGGTAACTCATGCCCATAAGATGATCATGATATATGTGTTCATTGGCTGTAGACTTTACAGAAACAGGGTGGATACAGGGCCTCTAAATGAAAATTCTTTCCGTCCTATCGAAAAACAATGGTAACTCATGCTCATATTATGATCGTGATAATTGTGTTCATCGGCGGTAGATTTTACAGAAACATCGTGGATACAATCCCTATACATGAAAATTCTTTTCGTCCTATCGAGAAACAAGGGTAACTCATGCTCATAAGATGATCATGATAATTGTGTTCATCGGCTGTAGATTTTACAGAAACATCGTGGAGACCATCCCTATACATGAAAATTCTTTACGTCGTATCGAAAAGCAAGGGTAGCTCATGCCCATAAGATGATCATGATATATGTGTTCATTGGCTGTAGATATTACAGAAACATCGTCCGTACAGGGCCTCTACATGAAAATGTTTTCCGTCCTATCGAAAAACAAGGGTAACTCATGCTCATAAGAGGATCGTGATAATTGTGTTCATCGGCTGTAGATTTTACAGAAACAGGGTGGATACAGGGCCTCTACATGAAAATTCTTTCCGTCCTATCGAAAAACAATGGTAACTCATGCTCATATGATGATCGTGATAATTGTGTTCATCGGCGGTAGATTTTACAGAAACATCGTGGATACAATCCCTATACATGAAAATTCTTTCCGTCCTATCGAAAAACAAGGGTAACTCATACTCATAAGATGATCGTGATAATTGTGTTCATCGGCTGCAGATTTTGCAAAAACATTGTGGATACAGGGCGTCTACCTGAGAATTCTTTACGTCGTATCGAAAAGCAAGGGTAACTCATGCCCATAAGATGATCATGATAATTGTGTTCATCGGCTGTAGATTTTACAGAAACATCGTGGATACAAGGCCTCTACATGAAAATTCTTTCCTTCCTATCAAAAAACAAGGGTAACTCATGCTCATATGATGATCATGATATATGTGTTCATTTGCTTTAGATTTTACAGAAACATCGCGGATACAAGGCCTCTACATGAAAATTCTTTACGTCGTATCGAAAAAAAAGGGTAACTCATGCTCATAAGATGATCGTGATAATTGTGTTCATCGGCTGTAGATTTTACAGAAACATCGTGGATACAGGTCCTCTACATGAAATTTTTAAAGTCCTATCGAAAAACAAGGGTATCTCATTCTCATCAGATGATCGTGATAATTGTCTTCATCGGCTGTAGATTTTACAGAAACAGGGTGGATACAGGGCCTCTACATGATAATTCTCTCCGTCCTCTCGAAAAACAAGGGTAACTCATGCTCATATGATGATAGTGATAATTGTGTTCATCGGCTGTAGATTTTACAGAAACATCGTGGATACAGGGGTTCTACATGAAAATTCTTTACGTCGTATCGAAAAAAAAGGGTAACTCATGCTCATAAGATGATCGTGATAATTGTGTTCATCGGCTGTAGATTTTACAGAAACATCGTGGATACAGGTCCTCTACATGAAATTTTTAAAGTCCTATCGAAAAACAAGGGTATCTCATTCTCATCAGATGATCGTGATAATTGTCTTCATCGGCTGTAGATTTTACAGAAACAGGGTGGATACAGGGCCTCTAAATGAAAATTCTTTCCGTCCTATCGAAAAACAATGGTAACTCATGCTCATATGATGATCGTGATAATTGTGTTCATCGGCGGTAGATTTTACAGAAACATCGTGGATACAATCCCTATACATGAAAATTCTTTTCGTCCTATCGAGAAACAAGGGTAACTCATGCTCATAAGATGATCATGATAATTGTGTTCATCGGCTGTAGATTTTACAGAAACATCGTGGAGACCATCCCTATACATGAAAATTCTTTACGTCCTATCGAAAAACAAGGGTAACTCATACTCATAAGATGATCGTGATAATTGTGTTCATCGGCTGCAGATTTTGCAAAAACATTGTGGATACAGGGCGTCTACCTGAGAATTCTTTACGTCGTATCGAAAAGCAAGGGTAACTCATGCCCATAAGATGATCATGATAATTGTGTTCATCGGCTGTAGATTTTACAGAAACATCGTGGATACAAGGCCTCTACATGAAAATTCTTTCCTTCCTATCAAAAAACAAGGGTAACTCATGCTCATATGATGATCATGATATATGTGTTCATTTGCTTTAGATTTTACAGAAACATCGCGGATACAAGGCCTCTACATGAAAATTCTTTACGTCGTATCGAAAAAAAAGGGTAACTCATGCTCATAAGATGATCGTGATAATTGTGTTCATCGGCTGTAGATTTTACAGAAACATCGTGGATACAGGTCCTCTACATGAAATTTTTAAAGTCCTATCGAAAAACAAGGGTATCTCATTCTCATCAGATGATCGTGATAATTGTCTTCATCGGCTGTAGATTTTACAGAAACAGGGTGGATACAGGGCCTCTACATGATAATTCTCTCCGTCCTCTCGAAAAACAAGGGTAACTCATGCTCATATGATGATAGTGATAATTGTGTTCATCGGCTGTAGATTTTACAGAAACATCGTGGATACAGGGGTTCTACATGATAAATCTTTCCGTCCTATCGAAAAACAAGGGTATCTCATTCTCATCAGATGATCGTGATAATTGTGTTCATCGGCTGTAGATTTTACAGAAACAGGGTGGATACAGGTCCTCTACATGAAATTTTTAAAGTCCTATCGAAAAACAAGGGTATCTCATTCTCATCAGATGATCGTGATAATTGTGTTCATCGGCTGTAGATTTTACAGAAACATCGTGGATACAGGGCCTCTACATTAAAATTTTTTCCGTCCTATCAAAAAACAATGGTAACTCATGCTCATATGATGATCATGATATATGTCTTCATTGGCTGTAGACTTTACAGAAACATTGTGGATACAGGGCGTCTACCTGAGAATTCTTTACGTCGTATCGAAAAGCAAGGGTAACTCATACTCATAAGATGATCGTGATAATTGTGTTCATCGGCTGCAGATTTTGCAAAAACATTGTGGATACAGGGCGTCTACCTGAGAATTCTTTACGTCGTATCGAAAAGCAAGGGTAACTCATGCCCATAAGATGATCATGATAATTGTGTTCATCGGCTGTAGATTTTACAGAAACATCGTGGATACAAGGCCTCTACATGAAAATTCTTTCCTTCCTATCAAAAAACAAGGGTAACTCATGCTCATATGATGATCATGATATATGTGTTCATTTGCTTTAGATTTTACAGAAACATCGCGGATACAAGGCCTCTACATGAAAATTCTTTACGTCGTATCGAAAAAAAAGGGTAACTCATGCTCATAAGATGATCGTGATAATTGTGTTCATCGGCTGTAGATTTTACAGAAACATCGTGGATACAGGTCCTCTACATGAAATTTTTAAAGTCCTATCGAAAAACAAGGGTATCTCATTCTCATCAGATGATCGTGATAATTGTCTTCATCGGCTGTAGATTTTACAGAAACAGGGTGGATACAGGGCCTCTACATGATAATTCTCTCCGTCCTCTCGAAAAACAAGGGTAACTCATGCTCATATGATGATAGTGATAATTGTGTTCATCGGCTGTAGATTTTACAGAAACATCGTGGATACAGGGCCTCTACATTAAAATTTTTTCCGTCCTATCAAAAAACAATGGTAACTCATGCTCATATGATGATCATGATATATGTCTTCATTGGCTGTAGACTTTACAGAAACAGGGTGGATACAGGGCCTCTAAATGAAAATTCTTTCCGTCCTATCGAAAAACAATGGTAACTCATGCTCATATGATGATCGTGATAATTGTGTTCATCGGCGGTAGATTTTACAGAAACATCGTGGATACAATCCCTATACATGAAAATTCTTTTCGTCCTATCGAGAAACAAGGGTAACTCATGCTCATAAGATGATCATGATAATTGTGTTCATCGGCTGTAGATTTTACAGAAACATCGTGGAGACCATCCCTATACATGAAAATTCTTTACGTCGTATCGAAAAGCAAGGGTAGCTCATGCCCATAAGATGATCATGATATATGTGTTCATTGGCTGTAGATATTACAGAAACATCGTCCGTACAGGGCCTCTACATGAAAATGTTTTCCGTCCTATCGAAAAACAAGGGTAACTCATGCTCATAAGAGGATCGTGATAATTGTGTTCATCGGCTGTAGATTTTACAGAAACAGGGTGGATACAGGGCCTCTACATGAAAATTCTTTCCGTCCTATCGAAAAACAATGGTAACTCATGCTCATATGATGATCGTGATAATTGTGTTCATCGGCTGTAGATTTTACAGAAACATCGTGGATACAAGGCCTCTACATGAAAATTCTTTCCTTCCTATCAAAAAACAAGGGTAACTCATGCTCATATGATGATCATGATATATGTGTTCATTTGCTTTAGATTTTACAGAAACATCGCGGATACAAGGCCTCTACATGAAAATTCTTTACGTCGTATCGAAAAAAAAGGGTAACTCATGCTCATAAGATGATCGTGATAATTGTGTTCATCGGCTGTAGATTTTACAGAAACATCGTGGAGACCATCCCTATACATGAAAATTCTTTACGTCGTATCGAAAAGCAAGGGTAACTCATGCCCATAAGATGATCATGATATATGTGTTCATTGGCTGTAGATATTACAGAAACATCGTCCGTACAGGACCTCTACATGATAATTCTTTACGTCCTATCAAAAACAAGGGTAACTCATGCTCATAAGATGATCGTGATAATTGTGTTCATCGGCTGTAGATTTTACAGAAACATCGTGGATACAGGGTGTCTACCTGAGAATTCTTTACGTCGTATCGAAAAACAAGGGTAACTCATGCTCATAAGATGATCGTGATAATTGTGTTCATCGGCTGTAGATTTTACAGAAACATCGTGGAGACCATCCCTATACATGAAATTTCTTTACGTCGTATCGAAAAACAAGGGTAACTCATGCTCATAAGATGATCGTGATAATTGTGTTCATCGGCTGTAGATTTTACAGAAACATCCTGGAGACCATCCCTATACATGAAAATTCTTTACGTCGTATCGAAAAGCAAGGGTAACTCATGCCCATAAGATGATCATGATATATGTGTTCATTGGCTGTAGATATTACAGAAACATCGTCCGTACAGGACCTCTACATGATAATTCTTTACGTCCTATCAAAAACAAGGGTAACTCATGCTCATAAGATGATCGTGATAATTGTGTTCATCGGCTGTAGATTTTACAGAAACATCGTGGATACAGGGTGTCTACCTGAGAATTCTTTACGTCGTATCGAAAAACAAGGGTAACTCATGCTCATAAGATGATCGTGATAATTGTGTTCATCGGCTGTAGATTTTACAGAAACATCGTGGAGACCATCCCTATACATGAAATTTCTTTACGTCGTATCGAAAAACAAGGGTAACTCATGCTCATAAGATGATCGTGATAATTGTGTTCATCGGCTGTAGATTTTACAGAAACATCCTGGAGACCATCCCTATACATGAAAATTCTTTACGTCGTATCGAAAAGCAAGGGTAACTCATGCCCATAAGATGATCATGATATATGTGTTCATTGGCTGTAGATATTACAGAAACATCGTCCGTACAGGGCCTCTACATGATAATTCTTTACGTCCTATCAAAAACAAGGGTAACTCATGCTCATAAGATGATCGTGATAATTGTGTTCATGGGCTGTAGATATTACAGAAACATTGTGGATACAGGGCCTCTACATGAAAATGGTTTCCGTCCTCTCGAAAAACAAGGGTAACTCATGCTCATAAGATGATCGTGATAATTGTGTTCATCGGCTGTAGATTTTACAGAAACAGGGTGGATACAGGGCCTCTACATGAAAATTCTTTCCGTCCTCTCGAAGAACAAGGGTAACTCATGCTCATAGGATGATCATGATATATGTGTTCATTGGCTGTAGATATTACAGAAACATCGTCCGTACAGGGCCTCTACATGAAAATGTTTTCCGTCGTATCGAAAAACAAGGGTAACTCATGCTCATAAGAGGATCGTGATAATTGTGTTCATCGGCTGTAGATTTTACAGAAACAGGGTGGATACAGGGCCTCTACATGAAAATTCTTTCCGTCCTATCGAAAAACAATGGTAACTCATGCTCATATGATGATAGTGATAATTGTGTTCATCGGCTGTAGATATTACAGAAACATGGTGGATACAGGGCCTCTACATGAAAATTCTTTCCGTCCTATCCAAAAACAAGGGTAACTCATGCTCATAAGATGATCGTGATAATTGTGTTCATCGGCTGTAGATTTTACAGAAACATCGTGGATACAAGGCCTCTACATGAAAATTCTTTCCTTCCTATCAAAAAACAAGGGTAACTCATGCTCATATGATGATCATGATATATGTGTTCATTTGCTTTAGATTTTACAGAAACATCGCGGATACAAGGCCTCTACATGAAAATTCTTTACGTCGTATCGAAAAAAAAGGGTAACTCATGCTCATAAGATGATCGTGATAATTGTGTTCATCGGCTGTAGATTTTACAGAAACATCGTGGAGACCATCCCTATACATGAAAATTCTTTACGTCGTATCGAAAAGCAAGGGTAACTCATGCCCATAAGATGATCATGATATATGTGTTCATTGGCTGTAGATATTACAGAAACATCGTCCGTACAGGGCCTCTACATGATAATTCTTTACGTCCTATCAAAAACAAGGGTAACTCATGCTCATAAGATGATCGTGATAATTGTGTTCATCGGCTGTAGATTTTACAGAAACATCGTGGATACAGGGTGTCTACCTGAGAATTCTTTACGTCGTATCGAAAAACAAGGGTAACTCATGCTCATAAGATGATCGTGATAATTGTGTTCATCGGCTGTAGATTTTACAGAAACATCGTGGAGACCATCCCTATACATGAAAATTCTTTACGTCGTATCGAAAAACAAGGGTAACTCATGCTCATAAGATGATCGTGATAATTGTGTTCATCGGCTGTAGATTTTACAGAAACATCCTGGAGACCATCCCTATACATGAAAATTCTTTACGTCGTATCGAAAAGCAAGGGTAACTCATGCCCATAAGATGATCATGATATATGTGTTCATTGGCTGTAGATATTACAGAAACATCGTCCGTACAGGGCCTCTACATGATAATTCTTTACGTCCTATCAAAAACAAGGGTAACTCATGCTCATAAGATGATCGTGATAATTGTGTTCATGGGCTGTAGATATTACAGAAACATTGTGGATACAGGGCCTCTACATGAAAATGGTTTCCGTCCTCTCGAAAAACAAGGGTAACTCATGCTCATAAGATGATCGTGATGATTGTGTTCATCGGCTGTAGATTTTACAGAAACAGGGTGGATACAGGGCCTCTACATGAAAATTCTTTCCGTCATCTCGAAGAACAAGGGTAACTCATGCTCATAAGATGATCATGATATATGTGTTCATTGGCTGTAGATATTACAGAAACATCGTCCGTACAGGGCCTCTACATGAAAATGTTTTCCGTCGTATCGAAAAAAAAGGGTAACTCATGCTCATAAGATGATCGTGATAATTGTGTTCATTGGCTGTAGATTTTACAGAAACAGGGTGGATACAGGGCCTCTACATGAAAATTCTTTCCGTCCTATCGAAAAACAATGGTAACTCATGCTCATATGATGATCGTGATAATTGTGTTCATCGGCGGTAGATTTTACAGAAACAGGGTGGATACAGGGCCTCTACATGAAAATTCTTTCCGTCCTCTCGAAGAACAAGGGTAACTCATGCTCATAAGATGATCATGATATATGTGTTCATTGGCTGTAGATATTACAGAAACATCGTCCGTACAGGGCCTCTACATGAAAATGTTTTCCGTCGTATCGAAAAACAAGGGTAACTCATGCTCATAAGAGGATCGTTATAATTGTGTTCATCGGCTGTAGATTTTACAGAAACAGGGTGGATACAGGGCCTCTACATGAAAATTCTTTCCGTCCTATCGAAAAACAATGGTAACTCATACTCATATGATGATAGTGATAATTGTGTTCATCGGCTGTAGATATTACAGAAACATGGTGGATACAGGGCCTCTACATGAAAATTCTTTCCGTCCTATCCAAAAACAAGGGTAACTCATGCTCATAAGATGATCGTGATAATTGTGTTCATCGGCTGTAGATATTACAGAAACATTGTGGATACAGGGCCTCTACATGAAAATGTTTTCCGTCCTCTCGAAAAACAAGGGTAACTCATGCTCATAAGATGATCGTGATAATTGTGTTCATCGCCTGTAAATTTTACAAAAACAGGGTGGATACAGGGCCTCTACATGAAAATTCTTTCCGTCCTATCGAAAAACAAGGGTAACTCATGCTCATAAGATGATCGTGATAATTGTGTTCATCGGCTGTAGATTTTACAGAAACATCGTGGATACAAGGCCTCTACATGAAAATTCTTTACGTCGTATCGAAAAAAAAGGGTAACTCATGCTCATAAGATGATCGTGATAATTGTGTTCATCGGCTGTAGATTTTACAGAAACATCGTGGAGACCATCCCTATACATGAAAATTCTTTACGTCGTATCGAAAAGCAAGGGTAACTCATGCCCATAAGATGATCATGATATATGTGTTCATTGGCTGTAGATATTACAGAAACAGGGTGGATACAGGGCCTCTACATGAAAATTCTTTCCGTCCTCTCGAAAAACAAGGGTAACTCATGCTCATAAGATGATCATGATATATGTGTTCATTGGCTGTAGATATTACAGAAACATCGTCCGTACAGGGCCTCTACATGAAAATGTTTTCCGTCGTATCGAAAAACAAGGGTAACTCATGCTCATAAGAGGATCGTGATAATTGTGTTCATTGGCTGTAGATTTTACAGAAACATCGTGGATACAGGTCCTCTACATGAAAATTCTTTCCGTCCTATCGAAAAACAATGGTAACTCATGCTCATATGATGATCGTGATAATTGTGTTCATCGGCGGTAGATTTTACAGAAACAGGGTGGATACAGGGCCTCTACATGAAAATTCTTTCCGTCCTCTCGAAAAACAAGGGTAACTCATGCTCATATGATGATCGTGATAATTGTGTTCATCGGCGGTAGATTTTACAGAAACATCGTCCGTACAGGGCCTCTACATGAAAATGTTTTCCGTCGTATCGAAAAACAAGGGTAACTCATGCTCATAAGAGGATCGTGATAATTGTGTTCATCGGCTTTAGATTTTACAGAAACAGGGTGGATACAGGGCCTCTACATGAAAATTCTTTCCGTCCTCTCGAGAAACAAGGGTAACTCATGCTCATAAGATGATCGTGATAATTGTGTTCATCGGCTGTAGATTTTACAGAAACAGGGTGGATACAGGGCCTCTACATGAAAATTCTTTCCGTCCTCTCGAAAAACAAGGGTAACTCATGCTCATAAGATGATCATGATATATGTGTTCATTGGCTGTAGATATTACAGAAACATCGTCCGTACAGGGCCTCTACATGAAAATTCTTTCCGTCCTATCAAAAAACAAGGGTAACTCATGCTCATATGATGATCATGATATATGTGTTCATTGGCTTTAGATTTTACAGAAACATCGTGGATACAAGGCCTTTACATGAAAATTCTTTACGTCGTATCGAAAAAAAAGGGTAACTCATGCTCATAAGATGATCGTGATAATTGTGTTCATCGGCTGTAGATTTTACAGAAACATCGTCGATAAAGGGTCTCTACATTAAAACATTCTTTACGTCGCAATGAAAAACAAGGGTAACTCATGCTCATAAGATGATCGTGATAATTGTGTTCATCGGCTGTAGATTTTACAGAAACATCGTGGATACAGGGCCTCTACATGAAAATTCTTTACGTCGTATCGAAAAACAAGGGCAACTCATGCTCATAAGATGATCGTGATAATTGTGTTCATCGGTTGTAGATTTTACAGAAACATCGTGGATACAGGGCCTCTACATGAAAATTCTTTACGTCGTATCGAAAAACAAGGGTACCTCATGCTCATAAGATGATCGTGATAATTGTGTTCATCGGCTGTAGATTTTACAGAAACATCGTGGAGACCATCCCTATACATGAAAATTCTTTACGTCGTATCGAAAAACAAGGGTAACTCATGCTCATAAGATGATCGTGATAATTGTGTTCATCGGCTGTAGATTTTGCAAAAACATTGCGGATACAGGGCGTCTACCTGAGAATTCTTTACGTCGTATCGAAAAGCAAGGGTAACTCATGCCCATAAGATGATCATGATATTTGTGTTCATTGGCTTTAGATTTTACAGAAACATCGCGGATACAGGGCCTCTACATGAAAATTCTTTCCGTCCTATCAAAAAACAAGGGTAACTCATGCTCATATGATGATCATGATATATGTGTTCATTGGCTTTAGATTTTACAGAAACATCGTGGATACAAGGCCTCTACATGAAAATTCTTTACGTCGTATCAAAAAAAAAACGGTAACTCATGCTCATAAGATGATCGTGACAATTGTGTTCATCGGCTATAGATTTTACAGAAAAATCGTGGAGACCATCCCTATACATGAAAATTCTTTACGTCGTATCGAAAAGCAAGGGTAACTCATGCCCATAAGATGATCATGATATATGTGTTCATTGGCTGTAGATATTACAGAAACATCGTCCGTACAGGGCCTCTACATGATAATTCTTTACGTCCTATCAAAAACAAGGGTAACCCATGCTCATAAGATGATCGTGATAATTGTGTTCATCGGCTGTAGATATTACAGAAACATTGTGGATACAGGGCCTCTACATGAAAATGTTTTCCGTCCTCTCAAAAAAAAAAGGGTAACTCATGCTCATAAGATGATCGTGATAATTGTGTTCATCGGCTGTAAATTTTACAGAAACAGGGTGGATACAGGGCCTCTACATGAAAATTCTTTCCGTCCTATCGAAAAACAAGGGTAACTCATGCTCATAAGATGATCGTGATAATTGTGTTCATCGGCTGTAGATTTTACAGAAACATCGTGGATACAAGGCCTCTACATGAAAATTCTTTACGTCGTATCGAAAAAAAAGGGTAACTCATGCTCATAAGATGATCGTGATAATTGTGTTCATCGGCTGTAGATTTTACAGAAACATCGTGGAGACCATCCCTATACATGAAAATTCTTTACGTCGTATCGAAAAGCAAGGGTAACTCATGCCCATAAGATGATCATGATATATGTGTTCATTGGCTGTAGATATTACAGAAACATCGTGGATACAGGGCCTCTACATGATAATTCTTTACGTCCTATCAAAAACAAGGGTAACTCATGCTCATAAGATGATCGTGATAATTGTGTTCATCGGCTGTAGATTTTACAGAAACATCGTCGATAAAGGGCCTCTACATGAAAATTCTTTCCGTCCTATCCAAATACAAGGGTAACTCATGCTCATAAGATGATCATGATAATTGTGTTCATCGGCTCTAGATTTTACAGAAACATCGTGGATACAGGGCCTCTACATGAAAATTCTTTCCTTCCTATCAAAAAACAAGGGTAACTCATGCTCATATGATGATCATGATATATGTGTTCATTTGCTTTAGATTTTACAGAAACATCGTGGATACAAGGCCTCTACATGAAAATTCTTTACTTCGTATCGAAAAAAAAGGGTAACTCAAGCTCATAAGATGATCGTGATAATTGTGTTCATCGGCTGTAGATTTGACAGAAACATCGTGGAGATCATCCCTATACATGAAAATTCTTTACGTCGTATCGAAAAGCAAGGGTAACTCATGCCCATAAGATGATCATGATATATGTGTTCATTGGCTGTAGATATTACAGAAACATCGTCCGTACAGGGCCTCTACATGATAATTCTTTACGTCCTATCAAAAACAAGGGTAACTCATGCTCATAAGATGATCGTGATAATTGTGTTCATCGGCTGTAGATTTTACAGAAACATCGTCGATAAAGGGTCTCTACATTAAAACATTCTTTACGTCGCAATGAGAAACAAGGGTAACTCATGCTCATAAGATGATCGTGATAATTGTGTTCATCGGCTGTAGATTTTACAGAAACATCGTGGATACAGGGCATATACATGAAAATTCTTTACGTCGTATCGAAAAACAAGGGCAACTCATGCTCATAAGATGATCGTGATAATTGTGTTCATCGGTTGTAGATTTTACAGAAACATCGTGGATACAGGGCCTCTACATGAAAATTCTTTACGTCGTATCGAAAAACAAGGGTACCTCATGCTCATAAGATGATCGTGATAATTGTGTTCATCTGCTGTAGATTTTACAGAAACATCGTGGAGACCATCCCTATACATGAAAATTCTTTACGTCGTATCGAAAAACAAGGGTAACTCATGCTCATAAGATGATCGTGATAATTGTGTTCATCGGCTGTAGATTTTGCAAAAACATTGTGGATACAGGGCGTCTACCTGAGAATTCTTTACGTCGTATCGAAAAGCAAGGGTAACTCATGCCAATAAGATGATCATGATATTTGTGTTCATTGGCTTTAGATTTTACAGAAAAATCGCGGATACAGGGCCTCTACATGAAAATTCTTTCCGTCCTATCAAAAAACAAGGGTAACTCATGCTCATATGATGATCATGATCTATGTGTTCATCGGCTGTAGATTTTACAGAAACAGGGTGGATACAGGGCCTCTACATGAAAATGTTTTCCGTCCTTTAGAAAAACAAGGGTAACTCATGCTCATATGATGATAGTGATAATTGTGTTCATCGGCTGTAGATATTACAGAAACATGGTGGATACAGGGCCTCTACATGAAAATTCTTTCCGTCCTATCCAAAAACAAGGGTAACTCATGCTCATAAGATGATCGTGATAATTGTGTTCATCGGCTGTAGATATTACAGAAACATTGTGGATACAGGGCCTCTACATGAAAATGCTTTCCGTCCTCTCGAAAAACAAGGGTAACTCATGCTCATAAGATGATCGTGATAATTGTGTTCATCGGCTGTAAATTTTACAGAAACAGGGTGGATACAGGGCCTCTGCATGAAAATTCTTTCCGTCCTATCGAAAAACAAGGGTAACTCATGCTCATAAGATGATCGTGATAATTGTGTTCATCGGCTGTAGATATTACAGAAACATTGTGGATACAGGGCCTCTACATGAAAATGTTTTCCGTCCTCTCGAAAAACAAGGGTAACTCATGCTCATAAGATGATCATGATAATTGTGTTCATCGGCTGTAAATTTTACAGAAACAGGGTGGATACAGGGCCTCTACATGAAAATTCTTTCCGTCCTATCGAAAAACAAGGGTAACTCATGCTCATAAGATGATCGTGATAATTGTGTTCATCGGCTGTAGATATTACAGAAACATGGTGGATACAGGGCCTCTACATGAAAATTCTTTCCGTCCTATCCAAAAACAAGGGTAACTCATGCTCATAAGATGATCGTGATAATTGTGTTCATCGGCTGTAGATATTACAGAAACATTGTGGATACAGGGCCTCTACATGAAAATGTTTTCCGTCCTCTCGAAAAACAAGGGTAACTCATGCTCATAAGATGATCGTGATAATTGTGTTCATCGGCTGTAAATTTTACAGAAACAGGGTGGATACAGGGCCTCTACATGAAAATTCGTTCCGTCCTATCGAAAAACAAGGGTAACTCATGCTCATAAGATGATCGTGATAATTGTGTTCATCGGCTGTAGATTTTACAGAAACATCGTGGATACAGGGCCTCTACATGAAAATTCTTTCCGTCCTATCCAAAAACAAGGGTAACTCATGCTCATAAGATGATCGTGATAATTGTGTTCATCGGCTGTAGATATTACAGAAACATTGTGGATACAGGGCCTCTACATGAAAATGCTTTCCGTCCTCTCGAAAAACAAGGGTAACTCATGCTCATAAGATGATCGTGATAATTGTGTTCATCGGCTGTAAATTTTACAGAAACAGGGTGGATACAGGGCCTCTGCATGAAAATTCTTTCCGTCCTATCGAAAAACAAGGGTAACTCATGCTCATAAGATGATCGTGATAATTGTGTTCATCGGCTGTAGATATTACAGAAACATTGTGGATACAGGGCCTCTACATGAAAATGTTTTCCGTCCTCTCGAAAAACAAGGGTAACTCATGCTCATAAGATGATCGTGATAATTGTGTTCATCGGCTGTAGATATTACAGAAACATCGTCCGTACAGGGCCTCTACATGAAAATGTTTTCCGTCGTATCGAAAAACAAGGGTAACTCATGCTCATAAGATGATCGTGATAATTGTGTTCATCGGCTGTAGATTTTACAGAAACAGGGTGGATACAGGGCCTCTACATGAAAATTCTTTCCGTCCTATCGAAAAACAATGGTAACTCATGCTCATATGATGATAGTGATAATTGTGTTCATCGGCTGTAGATATTACAGAAACATGGTGGATACAGGGCCTCTACATGAAAATTCTTTCCGTCCTATCAAAAAACAAGGGTAACTCATGCTCATATGATGATCATGATATATGTGTTCATTGGCTTTAGATTTTACAGAAACATCGTGGATACAAGGCCTCTACATGAAAATTCTTTACGTCGTATCGAAAAAAAAGGGTAACTCATGCTCATAAGATGATCGTGATAATTGTGTTCATCGGCTGTAGATTTTAAAGAAACATCGTCGATAAAGGGTCTCTACATTAAAACATTCTTTACGTCGCAATGAAAAACAAGGGTAACTCATGCTCATAAGATGATCGTGATAACTGTGTTCATCGGCTGTAGATTTTACAGAAACATTGTGGATACAGGGCCTCTACATGAAAATTCTTTACGTCCTCTCGAAAAACAAGGGTAACTCATGCTCATAAGATGATCATGATAATTGTGTTCATCGGCTGTAAATTTTACAGAAACAGGGTGGATACAGGGCCTCTACATGAAAATTCTTTCCGTCCTATCGAAAAACAAGGGTAACTCATGCTCATAAGATGATCGTGATAATTGTGTTCATCGGCTGTAGATATTACAGAAACATGGTGGATACAGGGCCTCTACATGAAAATTCTTTCCGTCCTATCCAAAAACAAGGGTAACTCATGCTCATAAGATGATCGTGATAATTGTGTTCATCGGCTGTAGATATTACAGAAACATTGTGGATACAGGGCCTCTACATGAAAATGTTTTCCGTCCTCTCGAAAAACAAGGGTAACTCATGCTCATAAGATGATCGTGATAATTGTGTTCATCGGCTGTAAATTTTACAGAAACAGGGTGGATACAGGGCCTCTACATGAAAATTCGTTCCGTCCTATCGAAAAACAAGGGTAACTCATGCTCATAAGATGATCGTGATAATTGTGTTCATCGGCTGTAGATTTTACAGAAACATCGTGGATACAAGGCCTCTACATGAAAATTCTTTACGTCGTATCGAAAAAAAAGGGTAACTCATGCTCATAAGATGATCGTGATAATTGTGTTCATCGGCTGTAGATTTTACAGAAACATCGTGGAGACCATCCCTATACATGAAAATTCTTTACGTCGTATCGAAAAGCAAGGGTAACTCATGCCCATAAGATGATCATGATATATGTGTTCATTGGCTGTAGATATTACAGAAACATCGTCCGTACAGGGCCTCTACATGATAATTCTTTACGTCCTATCAAAAACAAGGGTAACTCATGCTCATAAGATGATCGTGATAATTGTGTTCATGGGCTGTAGATATTACAGAAACATTGTGGATACAGGGCCTCTACATGAAAATGTTTTCCGTCCTCTCGAAAAACAAGGGTAACTCATGCTCATAAGATGATCGTGATAATTGTGTTCATCGGCTGTAGATTTTACAGAAACAGGGTTGATACAGGGCCTCTACATGAAAATTCTTTCCGTCCTCTCGAAAAACAAGGGTAACTCATGCTCATAAGATGATCATGATATATGTGTTCATTGGCTGTAGATATTACAGAAACATCGTCCGTACAGGGCCTCTACATGAAAATGTTTTCCGTCGTATCGAAAAACAAGGGTAACTCATGCTCATAAGATGATCGTGATAATTGTGTTCATCGGCTGTAGATTTTACAGAAACAGGGTGGATACAGGGCCTCTACATGAAAATTCTTTCCGTCCTATCGAAAAACAATGGTAACTCATGCTCATATGATGATAGTGATAATTGTGTTCATCGGCTGTAGATATTACAGAAACATGGTGGATACAGGGCCTCTACATGAAAATTCTTTCCGTCCTATCAAAAAACAAGGGTAACTCATGCTCATATGATGATCATGATATATGTGTTCATTGGCTTTAGATTTTACAGAAACATCGTGGATACAAGGCCTCTACATGAAAATTCTTTACGTCGTATCGAAAAAAAAGGGTAACTCATGCTCATAAGATGATCGTGATAATTGTGTTCATCGGCTGTAGATTTTAAAGAAACATCGTCGATAAAGGGTCTCTACATTAAAACATTCTTTACGTCGCAATGAAAAACAAGGGTAACTCATGCTCATAAGATGATCGTGATAACTGTGTTCATCGGCTGTAGATTTTACAGAAACATCGTGGATACAGGGCCTCTACATGAAAATTCTTTACGTCGTATCGAAAAACAAGGGCAACTCATGCTCATAAGATGATCGTGATAATTGTGTTCATCGGTTGTAGATTTTACAGAAACATCGTGGATACAGGGCCTCTACATGAAAATTCTTTACGTCGTATCGAAAAACAAGGGTACCTCATGCTCATAAGATGATCGTGATAATTGTGTTCATCGGCTGTAGATTTTACAGAAACATCGTGGAGACCATCCCTATACATGAAAATTCTTTACGTCGTATCGAAAAACAAGGGTAACTCATGCTCATAAGATGATCGTGATAATTGTGTTCATCGGCTGTAGATTTTGCAAAAACATTGCGGATACAGGGCGTCTACCTGAGAATTCTTTACGTCGTATCGAAAAGCAAGGGTAACTCATGCCCATAAGATGATCATGAAATTTGTGTTCATTGGCTGTAGATATTAAAGAAACATCGTCCGTACAGGGCCTCTACATGAAAATGTTTTCCGTCGTATCGAAAAACAAGGGTAACTCATGCTCATAAGAGGATCGTGATAATTGTGTTCATCGGCTGTAGATTTTACAGAAACAGGGTGGATACAGGGCCTCTACATGAAAATTCTTTCCGTCCTATCGAAAAACAATGGTAACTCATGCTCATATGATGATCGTGATAATTGTGTTCATCGGCGGTAGATTTTACAGAAACATCGTGGATACAATCCCTATACATGAAAATTCTTTCCGTCCTATCGAAAAACAAGGGTAACTCATGCTCATAAGATGATCATGATAATTGTGATCATCGGCTGTAGATATTACAGAAACATCGTCCGTACAGGGCCTCTACATGATAATTCTTTACGTCCTATCAAAAACAAAGGTAACTCATGCTCATAAGATGATCGTGATAATTGTGTTCATCGGCTGTAGATATTACAGAAACATTGTGGATACAGGGCCTCTACATGAAAATGTTTTCCGTCCTCTCGAAAAACAAGGGTAACTCATGCTCATAAGATGATCGTGATAATTGTGTTCATCGGCTGTAAATTTTACAGAAACAGGGTGGATACAGGGCCTCTACATGAGAATTCTTTCCGTCCTATCGAAAAACAAGGGTAACTCATGCTCATAAGATGATCGTGATAATTGTGTTCATCGGCTGTAGATTTTACAGAAACATCGTGGATACAAGGCCTCTACATGAAAATTCTTTACGTCGTATCGAAAAAAAAGGGTAACTCATGCTCATAAGATGATCGTGATAATTGTGTTCATCGGCTGTAGATTTTACAGAAACATCGTGGAGACCATCCCAATACATGAAAATTCTTTACGTCGTATCGAAAAGCAAGGGTAACTCATGCCCATAAGATGATCATGATATATGTGTTCATTGGCTGTAGATATTACAGAAACATCGTCCGTACAGGGCCTCTACATGATAATTCTTTACGTCCTATCAAAAACAAGGGTAACTCATGCTCATAAGATGATCGTGATAATTGTATTCATCGGCTGTAGATTTTACAGAAACATCGTCGATAAAGGGCCTCTACATGAAAATTCTTTCCGTCCTATCCAAAAACAAGGGTAACTCATGCTCATAAGATGATCATGATAATTGTGTTCATCGGCTCTAGATTTTACAGAAACATCGTGGATACAGGGCCTCTACATGAAAATTCTTTCCTTCCTATCAAAAAACAAGGGTAACTCATGCTCATATAATGATCATGATATATGTGTTCATTTGCTTTAGATTTTACAGAAACATCGTGGATACAAGGCCTCTAAATGAAAATTCTTTACGTCGTATCGAGAAGCAAGGGTAACTCATGCCCATAAGATGATCATGATATATGTGTTCATTGGCTGTAGATATTACAGAAACATCGTCCGTACAGGGCCTCTACATGATAATTCTTTACGTCCTATCAAAAACAAGGGTAACTCATGCTCATAAGATGATCGTGATAATTGTGTTCATCGGCTGTAGATTTTACAGAAACATCGTCGATAAAGGGTCTCTACATTAAAACATTCTTTACGTCGCAATGAAAAACAAGGGTAACTCATGCTCATAAGATGATCGTGATAATTGTGTTCATCGGCTGTAAATTTTACAGAAACAGGGTGGATACAGGGCCTCTACATGAAAATTCTTTCCGTCCTATCGAAAAACAAGGGTAACTCATGCTCATAAGATGATCGTGATAATTGTGTTCATCGGCTGTAGATTTTACAGAAACATCGTGGATACAAGGCCTCTACATGAAAATTCTTTACGTCGTATCGAAAAAAAAGGGTAACTCATGCTCATAAGATGATCGTGATAATTGTGTTCATCGGCTGTAGATTTTACAGAAACATCGTGGAGACCATCCCAATACATGAAAATTCTTTACGTCGTATCGAAAAGCAAGGGTAACTCATGCCCATAAGATGATCATGATATATGTGTTCATTGGCTGTAGATATTACAGAAACATCGTCCGTACAGGGCCTCTACATGATAATTCTTTACGTCCTATCAAAAACAAGGGTAACTCATGCTCATAAGATGATCGTGATAATTGTATTCATCGGCTGTAGATTTTACAGAAACATCGTCGATAAAGGGCCTCTACATGAAAATTCTTTCCGTCCTATCGAAAAACAAGGGTAACTCATGCTCATAAGATGATCATGATAATTGTGTTCATCGGCTCTAGATTTTACAGAAACATCGTGGATACAGGGCCTCTACATGAAAATTCTTTCCTTCCTATCAAAAAACAAGGGTAACTCATGCTCATATGATGATCATGATATATGTGTTCATTTGCTTTAGATTTTACAGAAACATCGTGGATACAAGGCCTCTAAATGAAAATTCTTTACGTCGTATCGAGAAGCAAGGGTAACTCATGCCCATAAGATGATCATGATATATGTGTTCATTGGCTGTAGATATTACAGAAACATCGTCCGTACAGGGCCTCTACATGATAATTCTTTACGTCCTATCAAAAACAAGGGTAACTCATGCTCATAAGATGATCGTGATAATTGTGTTCATCGGCTGTAGATTTTACAGAAACATCGTCGATAAAGGGTCTCTACATTAAAACATTCTTTACGTCGCAATGAAAAACAAGGGTAACTCATGCTCATAAGATGATCGTGATAATTGTGTTCATCGGCTGTAGATTTTACAGAAACATCGTGGATACAGGGCATATACATGAAAATTCTTTACGTCGTATCGAAAAACAAGGGTAACTCATGCTCATAAGATGATCGTGATAATTGTGTTCATCGGCTGTAGATTTTACAGAAACATCGTGGAGACCATCCCAATACATGAAAATTCTTTACGTCGTATCGAAAAGCAAGGGTAACTCATGCCCATAAGATGATCATGATATATGTGTTCATTGGCTGTAGATATTACAGAAACATCGTCCGTACAGGGCCTCTACATGATAATTCTTTACGTCCTATCAAAAACAAGGGTAACTCATGCTCATAAGATGATCGTGATAATTGTATTCATCGGCTGTAGATTTTACAGAAACATCGTCGATAAAGGGCCTCTACATGAAAATTCTTTCCGTCCTATCCAAAAACAAGGGTAACTCATGCTCATAAGATGATCATGATAATTGTGTTCATCGGCTCTAGATTTTACAGAAACATCGTGGATACAGGGCCTCTACATGAAAATTCTTTCCTTCCTATCAAAAAACAAGGGTAACTCATGCTCATATGATGATCATGATATATGTGTTCATTTGCTTTAGATTTTACAGAAACATCGTGGATACAAGGCCTCTAAATGAAAATTCTTTACGTCGTATCGAGAAGCAAGGGTAACTCATGCCCATAAGATGATCATGATATATGTGTTCATTGGCTGTAGATATTACAGAAACATCGTCCGTACAGGGCCTCTACATGATAATTCTTTACGTCCTATCAAAAATAAGGGTAACTCATGCTCATAAGATGATCGTGATAATTGTGTTCATCGGCTGTAGATTTTACAGAAACATCGTCGATAAAGGGTCTCTACATTAAAACATTCTTTACGTCGCAATGAAAAACAAGGGTAACTCATGCTCATAAGATGATCGTGATAATTGTGTTCATCGGCTGTAGATTTTACAGAAACATTGTCCGTACAGGGCCTCTACATGAAAATTCTTTACGTCCTATCAAGAACAAGGGTAACTCATGCTCATAAGATGATCGTGATAATTGTGTTCATCGGCTGTAGATTTTACAGAAACATCGTGGATACAGGGCATATACATGAAAATTCTTTACGTCGTATCGAAAAACAAGGGCAACTCATGCTCATAAGATGATCGTGATAATTGTGTTCATCGGTTGTAGATTTTACAGAAACATCGTGGATACAGGGCCTCTACATGAAAATTCTTTACGTCGTATCGAAAAACAAGGGTACCTCATGCTCATAAGATGATCGTGATAATTGTGTTCATCTGCTGTAGATTTTACAGAAACATCGTGGAGACCATCCCTATACATGAAAATTCTTTACGTCGTATCGAAAAACAAGGGTAACTCATGCTCATAAGATGATCGTGATAATTGTGTTCATCGGCTGTAGATTTTGCAAAAACATCGCGGATACAGGGCCTCTACATGAAAATTCTTTCCGTCCTATCAAAAAACAAGGGTAACTCATGCTCATATGATGATCATGATCTATGTGTTCATCGGCTGTAGATTTTACAGAAACAGGGTGGATACAGGGCCTCTACATGAAAATGTTTCCGTCCTTTAGAAAAACAAGGGTAACTCATGCTCATATGATGATAGTGATAATTGTGTTCATCGGCTGTAGATATTACAGAAACATGGTGGATACAGGGCCTCTACATGAAAATTCTTTCCGTCCTATCCAAAAACAAGGGTAACTCATGCTCATAAGATGATCGTGATAATTGTGTTCATCGGCTGTAGATATTACAGAAACATTGTGGATACAGGGCCTCTACATGAAAATGTTTTCCGTCCTCTCGAAAAACAAGGGTAACTCATGCTCATAAGATGATCGTGATAATTGTGTTCATCGGCTGTAAATTTTACAGAAACAGGGTGGATACAGGGCCTCTACATGAAAATTCTTTCCGTCCTATCGAAAAACAAGGGTAACTCATGCTCATAAGATGATCGTGATAATTGTGTTCATCGGCTGTAGATATTACAGAAACATTGTGGATACAGGGCCTCTACATGAAAATGTTTTCCATCCTCTCGAAAAACAAGGGTAACTCATGCTCATAAGATGATCGTGATAATTGTGTTCATCGGCTGTAAATTTTACAGAAACAGGGTGGATACAGGGCCTCTACATGAAAATTCTTTCCGTCCTATCGAAAAACAAGGGTAACTCATGCTCATAAGATGATCGTGATAATTGTGTTCATCGGCTGTAGATATTACAGAAACATGGTGCATACAGGGCCTCTACATGAAAATTCTTTCCGTCCTATCCAAAAACAAGGGTAACTCATGCTCATAAGATGATCATGATAATTGTGTTCATCGGCTGTAGATTTTACAGAACCATCGTGGATACAGGGCCTCTACATGAAAGTTCTTTCCTTCCTATCAAAAAACAAGGGTAACTCATGCTCATATGATGATCATGATATATGTGTTCATTTGCTTTAGATTTTACAGAAACATCGCGGATACAAGGCCTCTACATGAAAATTCTTTACGTCGTATCGAAAAACAAGGGCAACTCATGCTCATAAGATGATCGTGATAATTGTGTTCATCGGTTGTAGATTTTACAGAAACATCGTGGATACAGGGCCTCTACATGAAAATTCTTTACGTCGTATCGAAAAACAAGGGTACCTCATGCTCATAAGATGATCGTGATAATTGTGTTCATCGGCTGTAGATTTTACAGAAACATCGTGGAGACCATCCCTATACATGAAAATTCTTTATGTCGTATCGAAAAACAAGGGTAACTCATGCTCATAAGATGATCGTGATAATTGTGTTCATCGGCTGTAGATTTTGCAAAAACATTGTGGATACAGGGCGTCTACCTGAGAATTCTTTACGTCGTATCGAAAAGCAAGGGTAACTCATGCCCATAAGATGATCATGATATTTGTGTTCATTGGCTTTAGATTTTACAGAAACATCGCGGATACAGGGCCTCTACATGAAAATTCTTTCCGTCCTATCAAAAAACAAGGGTAACTCATGCTCATATGATGATCATGATATATGTGTTCATTGGCTCTAGATTTTACAGAAACATCGTGGATACAAGGCCTCTACATGAAAATTCTTTAAGTCGTATCGAAAACAAGGGTAACTCATGCTCATAAGATGATCGTGATAATTGTGTTCATCGGCTGTAGATTTTACAGAAACATCGTCGATAAAGGGTCTCTACATTAAAACATTCTTTACGTCGCAATGAAAAACAAGGGTAACTCATG
This sequence comes from Pseudorhiza aurosa, assembly GCA_964026355.1. Taxonomy (NCBI): domain Eukaryota; kingdom Metazoa; phylum Cnidaria; class Scyphozoa; order Rhizostomeae; family Lychnorhizidae; genus Pseudorhiza; species Pseudorhiza aurosa. Next base: position 884,623 of record OZ032123.1, read on the forward strand.
CTCATAAGATGATCGTGATAATTGTGTTCATCGGCTGTAGATTTTACAGAAACATCGTGGATACAGGGCCTCTACATGAAAATTCTTTACGTCGTATCGAAAAACAAGGGCAACTCATGCTCATAAGATGATCGTGATAATTGTGTTCATCGGTTGTAGATTTTACAGAAACATCGTGGATACAGGGCCTCTACATGAAAATTCTTTACGTCGTATCGAAAAACAAGGGTACCTCATGCTCATAAGATGATCGTGATAATTGTGTTCATCGGCTGTAGATTTTACAGAAACATCGTGGAGACCATCCCTATACATGAAAATTCTTTACGTCGTATCGAAAAGCAAGGGTAACTCATGCCCATAAGATGATCATGATATTTGTGTTCATTGGCTTTAGATTTTACAGAAACATCGCGGATACAGGGCCTCTACATGAAATTTCTTTCCGTCCTATCAAAAAACAAGGGTAACTCATGCTCATATGATGATCATGATATATGTGTTCATTGGCTTTAGATTTTACAGAAACATCGTGGATACAAGGCCTCTACATGAAAATTCTTTACGTCGTATCGAAAAAAAAGGGTAACTCATGCTCATAAGATGATCGTGATAATTGTGTTCATCGGCTGTAGATTTTACAGAAACATCGTGGAGACCATCCCTATACATGAAAATTCTTTACGTCGCATCGAAAAGCAAGGGTAACTCATGCCCATAAGATGATCATGATATATGTGTTCATTGGCTGTAGATATTACAGAAACATCGTGGATACAGGGCCTCTACATGATAATTCTTTACGTCCTATCAAAAACAAGGGTAACTCATGCTCATAAGATGATCGTGATAATTGTGTTCATCGGTTGTAGATTTTACAGAAACATCGTGGATACAGGGCCTCTACATGAAAATTCTTTACGTCGTATCGAAAAACAAGGGTACCTCATGCTCATAAGATGATCGTGATAATTGTGTTCATCGGCTTTAGATTTTACAGAAACATCGTGGAGACCATCCCTATACATGAAAATTCTTTACGTCGTATCGAAAAACAAGGGTAACTCATGCTCATAAGATGATCGTGATAATTGTGTTCATCGGCTGTAGATTTTGCAAAAACATTGTGGATACAGGGCGTCTACCTGAGAATTCTTTACGTCGTATCGAAAAGCAAGGGTAACTCATGCCCATAAGATGATCATGATATTTGTGTTCATTGGCTTTAGATTTTACAGAAACATCGCGGATACAGGGCCTCTACATGAAATTTCTTTCCGTCCTATCAAAAAACAAGGGTAACTCATGCTCATATGATGATCATGATATATGTGTTCATTGGCTTTAGATTTTACAGAAACATCGTGGATACAAGGCCTCTACATGAAAATTCTTTACGTCGTATCGAAAAAAAAGGGTAACTCATGCTCATAAGATGATCGTGATAATTGTGTTCATCGGCTGTAGATTTTACAGAAACATCGTGGAGACCATCCCTATACATGAAAATTCTTTACGTCGCATCGAAAAGCAAGTGTAACTCATGCCCATAAGATGATCATGATATATGTGTTCATTGGCTGTAGATATTACAGAAACATCGTCCGTACAGGGCCTCTACATGATAATTCTTTACGTCCTATCAAAAACAAGGGTAACTCATGCTCATAAGATGATCGTGATAATTGTGTTCATCGGCTGTAGATTTTACAGAAACATCGTGGATACAGGGCGTCTACCTGAGAATTCTTTACGTCGTATCGAAAAACAAGGGTAACTCATGCTCATAAGATGATCGTGATAATTGTGTTCATCGGCTGCAGATTTTGCAAAAACATTGTGGATACAGGGCGTCTACCTGAGAATTCTTTACGTCGTATCGAAAAGCAAGGGTAACTCATGCCCATAAGATGATCATGATATATGTGTTCATTGGCTGTAGATATTACAGAAACATCGTCCGTACAGGGCCTCTACATGAAAATGTTTTCCGTCGTATCGAAAAACAAGGGTAACTCATGCTCATAAGATGATCGTGATAATTGTGTTCATCGGCTGTAGATATTACAGAAACATTGTGGATACAGGGCCTCTACATGAAAATGTTTTCCGTCCTCTCGAAAAACAAGGGTAACTCATGCTCATAAGATGATCGTGATAATTGTGTTCATCGGCTGTAGATTTTACAGAAACAGGGTGGATACAGGGCCTCTACATGACAATTTTCTTTCCGTCCTCTCGAAAAACAAGGGTAACTCATGCTCATAAGATGATCATGATATATGTGTTCATTGGCTGTAGATATTACAGAAACATCGTCCGTACAGGGCCTCTACATGAAAATGTTTTCCGTCGTATCGAAAAACAAGGGTAACTCATGCTCATAAGAGGATCGTGATAATTGTGTTCATCGGCTGTAGATTTTACAGAAACAGGGTGGATACAGGGCCTCTACATGAAAATTCTTTCCGTCCTATCGAAAAACAATGGTAACTCATGCTTATAAGATGATCATGATATCTGTGTTCATTTGCTTTAGATTTTACAGAAACATCGTGGATACAAGGCCTCTACATGAAAATTCTTTACGTCGTATCGAAAAAAAAGGGTAACTCATGCTCATAAGATGATCGTGATAATTGTGTTCATCGGCTGTAGATTTTACAGAAACATCGTGGAGACCATCCCTATACATGAAAATTCTTTACGTCGTATCGAAAAGCAAGGGTAACTCATGCCCATAAGATGATCATGATATATGTGTTCATTGGCTGTAGATATTACAGAAACATCGTCCGTACAGGGCCTCTACATGATAATTCTTTACGTCCTATCAAAAACAAGGGTAACTCATGCTCATAAGATGATCGTGATAATTGTGTTCATCGGCTGTAGATTTTACAGAAACATCGTCGATAAAGGGTCTCTACATTAAAACATTCTTTACGTCGCAATGAAAAACAAGGGTAACTCATGCTCATAAGATGATCGTGATAATTGTGTTCATCGGCTGTAGATTTTACAGAAACATCGTGGATACAGGGCATATACATGATAATTCTTTACGTCCTATCAAAAACAAGGGTAACTCATGGTCATAAGATGATCGTGATAATTGTGTTCATCGGCTGTAGATTTTACAGAAACATCGTGGATACAGGGCGTCTACCTGAGAATTCTTTACGTCGTATCGAAAAACAAGGGTAACTCATGCTCATAAGATGATCGTGATAATTGTATTCATCGGCTGCAGATTTTGCAAAAACATTGTGGATACAGGGCGTCTACCTGAGAATTCTTTACGTCGTATCGAAAAGCAAGGGTAACTCATGCCCATAAGATGATCATGATATATGTGTTCATTGGCTGTAGATATTACAGAAACATTGTGGATACAGGGCCTCTACATGAAAATGTTTTCCGTCCTCTCGAAAAACAAGGGTAACTCATGCTCATAAGATGATCGTGATAATTGTGTTCATCGGCTGTAAATTTTACAGAAACATCGTGGAGACCATCCCTATACATGAAAATTCTTTCCGTCCTATCGAAAAACAAGGGTAACTCATGCTCATAAGATGATCGTGATAATTGTGTTCATCGGCTGTAGATATTACAGAAACATTGTGGATACAGGGCCTCTACATGAAAATGTTTTCCATCCTCTCGAAAAACAAGGGTAACTCATGCTCATAAGATGATCGTGATAATTGTGTTCATCGGCTGTAAATTTTACAGAAACAGGGTGGATACAGGGCCTCTACATGAAAATTCTTTCCGTCCTATCGAAAAACAAGGGTAACTCATGCTCATAAGATGATCGTGATAATTGTGTTCATCGGCTGTAGATATTACAGAAACATGGTGCATACAGGGCCTCTACATGAAAATTCTTTCCGTCCTATCCAAAAACAAGGGTAACTCATGCTCATAAGATGATCATGATAATTGTGTTCATCGGCTGTAGATTTTACAGAACCATCGTGGATACAGGGCCTCTACATGAAAGTTCTTTCCTTCCTATCAAAAAACAAGGGTAACTCATGCTCATATGATGATCATGATATATGTGTTCATTTGCTTTAGATTTTACAGAAACATCGCGGATACAAGGCCTCTACATGAAAATTCTTTACGTCGTATCGAAAAACAAGGGCAACTCATGCTCATAAGATGATCGTGATAATTGTGTTCATCGGTTGTAGATTTTACAGAAACATCGTGGATACAGGGCCTCTACATGAAAATTCTTTACGTCGTATCGAAAAACAAGGGTACCTCATGCTCATAAGATGATCGTGATAATTGTGTTCATCGGCTGTAGATTTTACAGAAACATCGTGGAGACCATCCCTATACATGAAAATTCTTTATGTCGTATCGAAAAACAAGGGTAACTCATGCTCATAAGATGATCGTGATAATTGTGTTCATCGGCTGTAGATTTTGCAAAAACATTGTGGATACAGGGCGTCTACCTGAGAATTCTTTACGTCGTATCGAAAAGCAAGGGTAACTCATGCCCATAAGATGATCATGATATTTGTGTTCATTGGCTTTAGATTTTACAGAAACATCGCGGATACAGGGCCTCTACATGAAAATTCTTTCCGTCCTATCAAAAAACAAGGGTAACTCATGCTCATATGATGATCATGATATATGTGTTCATTGGCTCTAGATTTTACAGAAACATCGTGGATACAAGGCCTCTACATGAAAATTCTTTAAGTCGTATCGAAAACAAGGGTAACTCATGCTCATAAGATGATCGTGATAATTGTGTTCATCGGCTGTAGATTTTACAGAAACATCGTCGATAAAGGGTCTCTACATTAAAACATTCTTTACGTCGCAATGAAAAACAAGGGTAACTCATGCTCATAAGATGATCGTGATAATTGTGTTCATCGGCTGTAGATTTTACAGAAACATCGTGGATACAGGGCCTCTACATGAAAATTCTTTACGTCGTATCGAAAAACAAGGGCAACTCATGCTCAAAAGATGATCGTGATAATTGTGTTCATCGGTTGTAGATTTTACAGAAACATCGTGGATACAGGGCCTCTACATGAAAATTCTTTACGTCGTATCGAAAAACAAGGGTACCCCATGCTCATAAGATGATCGTGATAATTGTGTTCATCGGCTGTAGATTTTACAGAAACATCGTGGAGACCATCCCTATACATGAAAATTCTTTACGTCGTATCGAAAAACAAGGGTAACTCATGCTCATAAGATGATCGTGATAATTGTGTTCATCGGCTGCAGATTTTGCAAAAACATTGTGGATACAGGGCGTCTACCTGAGAATTCTTTACGTCGTATCGAAAAGCAAGGGTAACTCATGCCCATAAGATGATCATGATATATGTGTTCATTGGCTGTAGATATTACAGAAACATCGTCCGTACAGGGCCTCTACATGAAAATGTTTTCCGTCGTATCGAAAAACAAGGGTAACTCATGCTCATAAGAGGATCGTGATAATTGTGTTCATCGGCTGTAGATTTTACAGAAACAGGGTGGATACAGGGCCTCTACATGAAAATTCTTTCCGTCCTATCGAAAAACAATGGTAACTCATGCTCATATGATGATCGTGATAATTGTGTTCATCGGCGGTAGATTTTACAGAAACATCGTGGATACAGGGCCTCTACATGAAAATGTTTTCCGTCCTCTCGAAAAACAAGGGTAACTCATGCTCATAAGATGATCGTGATAATTGTGTTCATTGGCTTTAGATTTTACAGAAACATCGAGGATACAATCCCTATACATGAAAATTCTTTCCGTCCTATCGAAAAACAAGGGTAACTCATGCTCATATGATGATCATGATATATGTGTTCATTGGCTTTAGATTTTACAGAAACATCGTGGATACAAGGCCTCTACATGAAAATTCTTTACGTCGTATCGAAAAAAAAGGGTAACTCATGCTCATAAGATGATCGTGATAATTGTGTTCATCGGCTGTAGATTTTACAGAAACATCGTGGAGACCATCCCTTTACATGAAAATTCTTTACGTCGCATCGAAAAGCAAGGGTAACTCATGCCCATAAGATGATCATGATATATGTGTTCATTGGCTGTAGATATTACAGAAACATCGTCCGTACAGGGCCTCTACATGATAATTCTTTACGTCCTATCAAAAACAAGGGTAACTCATGCTCATAAGATGATCGTGATAATTGTGTTCATCGGTTGTAGATTTTACAGAAACATCGTGGATACAGGGCCTCTACATGAAAATTCTTTACGTCGTATCGAAAAACAAGGGTACCTCATGCTCATAAGATGATCGTGATAATTGTGTTCATCGGCTGTAGATTTTACAGAAACATCGTGGAGACCATCCCTATACATGAAAATTCTTTACGTCGTATCGAAAAACAAGGGTAACTCATGCTCATAAGATGATCGTGTAAATTGTGTTCATCGGCTGTAGATTTTGCAAAAACATTGTGGATACAGGGCGTCTACCTGAGAATTCTTTACGTCGTATCGAAAAGCAAGGGTAACTCATGCCCATAAGATGATCATGATATTTGTGTTCATTGGCTTTAGATTTTACAGAAACATCGCGGATACAGGGCCTCTACATGAAATTTCTTTCCGTCCTATCAAAAAACAAGGGTAACTCATGCTCATATGATGATCATGATATATGTGTTCATTGGCTTTAGATTTTACAGAAACATCGTGGATACAAGGCCTCTACATGAAAATTCTTTACGTCGTATCGAAAAAAAAGGGTAACTCATGCTCATAAGATGATCGTGATAATTGTGTTCATCGGCTGTAGATTTTACAGAAACATCGTGGAGACCATCCCTATACATGAAAATTCTTTACGTCGCATCGAAAAGCAAGTGTAACTCATGCCCATAAGATGATCATGATATATGTGTTCATTGGCTGTAGATATTACAGAAACATCGTCCGTACAGGGCCTCTACATGATAATTCTTTACGTCCTATCAAAAACAAGGGTAACTCATGCTCATAAGATGATCGTGATAATTGTGTTCATCGGCTGTAGATTTTACAGAAACATCGTGGATACAGGGCGTCTACCTGAGAATTCTTTTCGTCGTATCGAAAAACAAGGGTAACTCATGCTCATAAGATGATCGTGATAATTGTGTTCATCGGCTGCAGATTTTGCAAAAACATTGTGGATACAGGGCGTCTACCTGAGAATTCTTTACGTCGTATCGAAAAGCAAGGGTAACTCATGCCCATAAGATGATCATGATATATGTGTTCATTGGCTGTAGATATTACAGAAACATCGTCCGTACAGGGCCTCTACATGAAAATGTTTTCCGTCGTATCGAAAAACAAGGGTAACTCATGCTCATAAGAGGATCGTGATAATTGTGTTCATCGGCTGTAGATTTTACAGAAACAGGGTGGATACAGGGCCTCTACATGAAAATTCTTTCCGTCCTATCGAAAAACAATGGTAACTCATGCTCATATGATGATCGTGATAATTGTGTTCATCGGCGGTAGATTTTACAGAAACATCGTGGATACAATCCCTATACATTAAAATTCTTTCCGTCCTATCGAAAAACAAGGGTAACTCATGCTCATAAGATGATCATGATAATTGTGTTCATCGGCTGTAGATTTTACAGAAACATTGTGGATACAGGGCCTCTACGTTAAAATTCTTTCCGTCCTATCGAAAAACAAGGGTAACTCATGCTCATAAGATGATCGTGATAATTGTGTTCATCGGCTGTAGATTTTACAGAAACAGGGTGGATACAGGGCCTCTACATGAAAATGTTTTCCGTCCTCTCGAAAAACAAGGGTAACTCATGCTCATATGATGATAGTGATAATTGTGTTCATCGGCTGTAGATATTACAGAAACATGGTGGATACAGGGCCTCTACATGAAAATTCTTTCCGTCCTATCGAAAAACAAGGGTAACTCATGCTCATAAGATGATCGTGATAATTGTGTTCATCGGCTGTAGATATTACAGAAACATTGTGGATACAGGGCCTCTACATGAAAATGTTTTCCGTCCTCTCGAAAAACAAGGGTAACTCATGCTCATAAGATGATCGTGATAATTGTGTTCATTGGCTTTAGATTTTACAGAAACATCGAGGATACAATCCCTATACATGAAAATTCTTTCCGTCCTATCGAAAAACAAGGGTAACTCATGCTCATATGATGATCATGATATATGTGTTCATTGGCTTTAGATTTTACAGAAACATCGTGGATACAAGGCCTCTACATGAAAATTCTTTACGTCGTATCGAAAAAAAAGGGTAACTCATGCTCATAAGATGATCGTGATAATTGTGTTCATCGGCTGTAGATTTTACAGAAACATCGTGGAGACCATCCCTTTACATGAAAATTCTTTACGTCGCATCGAAAAGCAAGGGTAACTCATGCCCATAAGATGATCATGATATATGTGTTCATTGGCTGTAGATATTACAGAAACATCGTCCGTACAGGGCCTCTACATGATAATTCTTTACGTCCTATCAAAAACAAGGGTAACTCATGCTCATAAGATGATCGTGATAATTGTGTTCATCGGTTGTAGATTTTACAGAAACATCGTGGATACAGGGCCTCTACATGAAAATTCTTTACGTCGTATCGAAAAACAGGGGTACCTCATGCTCATAAGATGATCGTGATAATTGTGTTCATCGGCTGTAGATTTTACAGAAACATCGTGGAGACCATCCCTATACATGAAAATTCTTTACGTCGTATCGAAAAACAAGGGTAACTCATGCTCATAAGATGATCGTGTAAATTGTGTTCATCGGCTGTAGATTTTGCAAAAACATTGTGGATACAGGGCGTCTACCTGAGAATTCTTTACGTCGTATCGAAAAGCAAGGGTAACTCATGCCCATAAGATGATCATGATATTTGTGTTCATTGGCTTTAGATTTTACAGAAACATCGCGGATACAGGGCCTCTACATGAAATTTCTTTCCGTCCTATCAAAAAACAAGGGTAACTCATGCTCATATGATGATCATGATATATGTGTTCATTGGCTTTAGATTTTACAGAAACATCGTGGATACAAGGCCTCTACATGAAAATTCTTTACGTCGTATCGAAAAAAAAGGGTAACTCATGCTCATAAGATGATCGTGATAATTGTGTTCATCGGCTGTAGATTTTACAGAAACATCGTGGAGACCATCCCTATACATGAAAATTCTTTACGTCGCATCGAAAAGCAAGTGTAACTCATGCCCATAAGATGATCATGATATATGTGTTCATTGGCTGTAGATATTACAGAAACATCGTCCGTACAGGGCCTCTACATGATAATTCTTTACGTCCTATCAAAAACAAGGGTAACTCATGCTCATAAGATGATCGTGATAATTGTGTTCATCGGCTGTAGATTTTACAGAAACATCGTGGATACAGGGCGTCTACCTGAGAATTCTTTACGTCGTATAGAAAAACAAGGGTAACTCATGCTCATAAGATGATCGTGATAATTGTGTTCATCGGCTGCAGATTTTGCAAAAACATTGTGGATACAGGGCGTCTACCTGAGAATTCTTTACGTCGTATCGAAAAGCAAGGGTAACTCATGCCCATAAGATGATCATGATATATGTGTTCATTGGCTGTAGATATTACAGAAACATCGTCCGTACAGGGCCTCTACATGAAAATGTTTTCCGTCGTATCGAAAAACAAGGGTAACTCATGCTCATAAGAGGATCGTGATAATTGTGTTCATCGGCTGTAGATTTTACAGAAACAGGGTGGATACAGGGCCTCTACATGAAAATTCTTTCCGTCCTATCGAAAAACAATGGTAACTCATGCTCATATGATGATCGTGATAATTGTGTTCATCGGCGGTAGATTTTACAGAAACATCGTGGATACAATCCCTATACATGAAAATTCTTTCCGTCCTATCGAAAAACAAGGGTAACTCATGCTCATAAGATGATCATGATAATTGTGTTCATCGGCTGTAGATTTTACAGAAACATTGTGGATACAGGGCCTCTACGTTAAAATTCTTTCCGTCCTATCGAAAAACAAGGGTAACTCATGCTCATAAGATGATCGTGATAATTGTGTTCATCGGCTGTAGATTTTACAGAAACAGGGTGGATACAGGGCCTCTACATGAAAATGTTTTCCGTCCTCTCGAAAAACAAGGGTAACTCATGCTCATATGATGATAGTGATAATTGTGTTCATCGGCTGTAGATATTACAGAAACATGGTGGATACAGGGCCTCTACATGAAAATTCTTTCCGTCCTATCGAAAAACAAGGGTAACTCATGCTCATAAGATGATCGTGATAATTGTGTTCATCGGCTGTAGATATTACAGAAACATTGTGGATACAGGGCCTCTACATGAAAATGTTTTCCGTCCTCTCGAAAAACAAGGGTAACTCATGCTCATAAGATGATCATGATAATTGTGTTCATCGGCTGTAGATATTACAGAAACAGGGTGGATACAGGGCCTCTACATGACAATTTTCTTTCCGTCCTCTCGAAAAACAAGGGTAACTCATGCTCATAAGATGATCATGATATATGTGTTCATTGGCTGTAGATATTACAGAAACATCGTCCGTACAGGGCCTCTACATGAAAATGTTTTCCGTCGTATCGAAAAACAAGGGTAACTCATGCTCATAAGAGGATCGTGATAATTGTGTTCATCGGCTGTAGATTTTACAGAAACAGGGTGGATACAGGGCCTCTACATGAAAATTCTTTCCGTCCTATCGAAAAACAATGGTAACTCATGCTTATAAGATGATCATGATATCTGTGTTCATTTGCTTTAGATTTTACAGAAACATCGTGGATACAAGGCCTCTACATGAAAATTCTTTACGTCGTATCGAAAAAAAAGGGTAACTCATGCTCATAAGATGATCGTGATAATTGTGTTCATCGGCTGTAGATTTTACAGAAACATCGTGGAGACCATCCCTATACATGAAAATTCTTTACGTCGTATCGAAAAGCAAGGGTAACTCATGCCCATAAGATGATCATGATATATGTGTTCATTGGCTGTAGATATTACAGAAACATCGTCCGTACAGGGCCTCTACATGATAATTCTTTACGTCCTATCAAAAACAAGGGTAACTCATGCTCATAAGATGATCGTGATAATTGTGTTCATCGGCTGTAGATTTTACAGAAACATCGTCGATAAAGGGTCTCTACATTAAAACATTCTTTACGTCGCAATGAAAAACAAGGGTAACTCATGCTCATAAGATGATCGTGATAATTGTGTTCATCGGCTGTAGATTTTACAGAAACATCGTGGATACAGGGCATATACATGAAAATTCTTTACGTCGTATCGAAAAACAAGGGCAACTCATGCTCATAAGATGATCGTGATAATTGTGTTCATCGGCTGTAGATTTTACAGAAACATCGTGGATACAGGGCCTCTACATGAAAATTCTTTACGTCGTATCGAAAAGCAAGGGTAACTCATGCCCATAAGATGATCATGATATATGTGTTCATTGGCTGTAGATATTACAGAAACATCGTCCGTACAGGGCCTCTACATGATAATTCTTTACGTCCTATCAAAAACAAGGGTAACTCATGGTCATAAGATGATCGTGATAATTGTGTTCATCGGCTGTAGATTTTACAGAAACATCGTGGATACAGGGCGTCTACCTGAGAATTCTTTACGTCGTATCGAAAAACAAGGGTAACTCATGCTCATAAGATGATCGTGATAATTGTATTCATCGGCTGCAGATTTTGCAAAAACATTGTGGATACAGGGCGTCTACCTGAGAATTCTTTACGTCGTATCGAAAAGCAAGGGTAACTCATGCCCATAAGATGATCATGATATATGTGTTCATTGGCTGTAGATATTACAGAAACATCGTCCGTACAGGGCCTCTACATGAAAATGTTTTCCGTCGTATCGAAAAACAAGGGTAACTCATGCTCATAAGAGGATCGTGATAATTGTGTTCATCGGCTGTAGATTTTACAGAAACAGGGTGGATACAGGGCCTCTACATGAAAATTCTTTCCGTCCTATCGAAAAACAATGGTAACTCATGCTCATATGATGATCGTGATAAATGTGTTCATCGGCGGTAGATTTTACAGAAACATCGTGGATACAATCCCTATACATGAAAATTCTTTCCGTCCTATCGAAAAACAAGGGTAACTCATGCTCATAAGATGATCATGATAATTGTGTTCATCGGCTGTAGATTTTACAGAAACATTGTGGATACAGGGCCTCTACGTTAAAATTCTTTCCGTCCTATCGAAAAACAAGGGTAACTCATGCTCATAAGATGATCGTGATAATTGTGTTCATCGGCTGTAGATTTTACAGAAACAGGGTGGATACAGGGCCTCTACATGAAAATGTTTTCCGTCCTCTCGAGAAACAAGGGTAACTCATGCTCATATGATGATAGTGATAATTGTGTTCATCGGCTGTAGATATTACAGAAACAAGGTGGATACAGGGCCTCTACATGAAAATTCTTTCCGTCCTATCCAAAAACAAGGGTAACTCATGCTCATAAGATGATCGTGATAATTGTGTTCATCGGCTGTAGATATTACAGAAACATTGTGGATACAGGGCCTCTACATGAAAATGTTTTCCGTCCTCTCGAAAAACAAGGGTAACTCATGCTCATAAGATGATCGTGATAATTGTGTTCATTGGCTTTAGATTTTACAGAAACATCGTGGATACAAGGCCTCTACATGAAAATTCTTTACGTCGTATCGAAAAAAAAGGGTAACTCATGCTCATAAGATGATCGTGATAATTGTGTTCATCGGCTGTAGATTTTACAGAAACATCGTAGAGACCATCCCTATACATGAAAATTCTTTACGTCGTATCGAAAAGCAAGGGTAACTCATGCCCATAAGATGATCATGATATATGTATTCATTGGCTGTAGATATTACAGAAACATCGTCCGTACAGGGCCTCTACATGATAATTCTTTACGTCCTATCAAAAACAAGGGTAACTCATGCTCATAAGATGATCGTGATAATTGTGTTCATCGGCTGTAGATTTTACAGAAACAGGGTGGATACAGGGCCTCTACATGAAAATTCTTTCCGTCCTATCGAAAAACAATGGTAACTCATGCTCATATGATGATCGTGATAATTGTGTTCATCGGCGGTAGATTTTACAGAAACATCGAGGATACAATCCCTATACATGAAAATTCTTTCCGTCCTATCGAAAAACAAGGGTAACTCATGCTCATAAGATGATCGTGATAATTGTGATCATCGGCTGTAGATTTTACAGAAACATCGTGGATACAGGGCGTCTACCTGAGAATTCTTTACGTCGTATCGAAAAACAAGGGTAACTCATGCTCATAAGATGATCGTGATAATTGTGTTCATCGGCTGTAGATATTACAGAGACATCGTGGATACAGGGCCTCTACATGAAAATTCTTTCCGTCCTATCCAAAAACAAGGGTAACTCATGCTCATAAGATGATCGTGATAATTGTGTTCATCGGCTGTAGATTTTACAGAAACAGGGTGGATACAGGGCCTCTACATGAAAATGTTTTCCGTCCTCTCGAAAAACAAGGGTAACTCATGCTCATAAGATGATCGTGATAATTGTGTTCATTGGCTTTAGATTTTACAGAAAAATCGCGGATACAGGGCCTCTACATGAAAATTCTTTCCTTCCTTTCAAAAAACAAGGGTAACTCATGCTCATATGATGATCATAATATATGTGTTCATTGGCTTTAGATTTTACAGAAACATCGTGGATACAAGGCCTCTACATGAAAATTCTTTACGTCGTATCGAAAAAAAAGGGTAACTCATGCTCATAAGATGATCAAGATAATTGTGTTCATCGGCTGTAGATTTTACAGAAACATCGTGGAGACCATCCCTATACATGAAAATTCTTTACGTCGTATCGAAAAGCAAGGGTAACTCATGCCCATAAGATGATCATGATATATGTATTCATTGGCTGTAGATATTACAGAAACATCGTCCGTACAGGGCCTCTACATGATAATTCTTTACGTCCTATCAAAAACAAGGGTAACTCATGCTCATAAGATGATCGTGATAATTGTGATAATCGGCTGTAGATTTTACAGAAACATCGTGGATACAGGGCGTCTACCTGAGAATTCTTTACGTCGTATCGAAAAACAAGGGTAACTCATGCTCATAAGATGATCGTGATAATTGTGTTCATCGGCTGCAGATTTTACAAAAACATTGTGGATACAGGGCGTCTACCTGAAAATTCTTTACGTCCTATCGAAAAACAAGGGTAACTCATGCTCATAAGATGACCGTGATAATTGTGTTCATCGGCTGTAGATTTTACAGAAACATCGTGGATACAGGGCCTCTACATGAAAATTCTTTACGTCCTATTGATAAACAAGGGTATCTCTTTCTCATCAGCTGATCCTGATAATTTTCTTCATCGGCTGTAAATTTTACATAAACAGGGTGGATACAGGGCCTCTACATGAAATTTTTAAAGTCCTATCGAAAAACAAGGGTAACTCATGCTCATATGATGATAGTGATAATTGTGTTCATCGGCTGTAGATTTTACAGAAACATCGTGGAGACCATCCCTATACATGAAAATTCTTTACGTCGTATCGAAAAGCAAGGGTAACTCATGCCCATAAGATGATCATGATATATGTATTCATTGGCTGTAGATATTACAGAAACATCGTCCGTACAGGGCCTCTACATGATAATTCTTTACGTCCTATCAAAAACAAGGGTAACTCATGCTCATAAGATGATCGTGATAATTGTGTTCATCGGCTGTAGATTTTACAGAAACAGGGTGGATACAGGGCCTCTACATGAAAATTCTTTCCGTCCTATCGAAAAACAATGGTAACTCATGCTCATATGATGATCGTGATAATTGTGTTCATCGGCTGTAGATTTTACAGAAACATCGTGGATACAATCCCTATACATGAAAATTCTTTCCGTCCTATCGAAAAACAAGGGTAACTCATGCTCATAAGATGATCGTGATAATTGTGATCATCGGCTGTAGATTTTACAGAAACATCGTGGATACAGGGCGTCTACCTGAGAATTCTTTACGTCGTATCGAAAAACAAGGGTAACTCATGCTCATAAGATGATCGTGATAATTGTGTTCATCGGCTGTAGATATTACATAGACATCGTGGATACAGGGCCTCTACATGAAATTTCTTTCCGTCCTATCCAAAAACAAGGGTAACTCATGCTCATAAGATGATCGTGATAATTGTGTTCATCGGCTGTAGATTTTACAGAAACAGGGTGGATACAGGGCCTCTACATGAAAATGTTTTCCGTCCTCTCGAAAAACAAGGGTAACTCATGCTCATAAGATGATCGTGATAATTGTGTTCATTGGCTTTAGATTTTACAGAAAAATCGCGGATACAGGGCCTGTACATGAAAATTCTTTCCTTCCTTTCAAAAAACAAGGGTAACTCATGCTCATATGATGATCATGATATATGTGTTCATTGGCTTTAGATTTTACAGAAACATCGTGGATACAAGGCCTCTACATGAAAATATTTTACGTCGTATCGAAAAAAAAGGGTAACTCATGCTCATAAGATGATCGTGATAATTGTGTTCATCGGCTGTAGATTTTACAGAAACATCGTCCGTACAGGGCCTCTACATGATAATTCTTTACGTCCTATCAAAAACAAGGGTAACTCATGCTCATAAGATGATCGTGATAATTGTGTTCATCGGCTGCAGATTTTGCAAAAACATTGTGGATACAGGGCGTCTACCTGAGAATTCTTTACGTCCTATCGAAAAACAAGGGTAACTCATGCTTATAAGATGATCATGATAACTGTGTTCATCGGCTGTAGATTTTACAGAAACATTGTGGATACAGGGCCTCTACATTAAAATTCTTTCCGTCCTATCCAAAAACAAGGGTAACTCATGCTCATAAGATGATCGTGATAATTGTGTTCATCGGCTGTAGATTTTACAGAAACAGGGTGGATACAGGGCCTCTACATGAAAATGTTTTCCGTCCTCTCAAAAAACAAGGGTAACTCATGCTCATATGATGATAGTGATAATTGTGTTCATCGGCTGTAGATATTACAGAAACATGGTGGATACAGGCTCTCTACATGAAGATTCTTTCCGTCCTATCCAAAAACAATGGTAACTCATGCTCATAAGATGATCGTGATAATTGTGTTCATCGGCTGTAGATATTACAGAAACATTGTGGATACAGGGCCTCTACATGAAAATGTTTTCCGTCCTCTCGAAAAACAAGGGTAACTCATGCTCATAAGATGATCGTGATAATTGTGTTCATCGGCTGTAGATTTTACAGAAACAAGGTGGATACAGGGCCTCTACATGACAATTTTCTTTCCGTCCTCTCGAAAAACAAGGGTAACTCATGCTCATAAGATGATCGTGATAATTGTGTTCATCGGCTGTAGATATTACAGAAACATGGTGGATACAGGGCCTCTACATGAAAATTCTTTCCGTCCTATCCAAAAACAGGGGTAACTCATGCTCATAAGATGATCATGATAATTGCGTTCATCGGCTGTAGATTTTACAGAAACATCGTGGATACAGGGCCTCTACATGAAAATTCTTTCCTTCCTATCAAAAAACAAGCGTAACTCA
The DNA here is from genome assembly GCA_964026355.1 of Pseudorhiza aurosa. NCBI lineage: Eukaryota > Metazoa > Cnidaria > Scyphozoa > Rhizostomeae > Lychnorhizidae > Pseudorhiza > Pseudorhiza aurosa. The sequence goes on from OZ032123.1 coordinate 901,396, forward strand.
TGCTCATATGATGATCATGATATATGTGTTCATTTGCTTTAGATTTTACAGAAACATCGTGGATACAAGGCCTCTACATGAAAATTCTTTACGTCGTATCGAAAAAAAAGGGTAACTCATGCTCATAAGATGATCGTGATAATTGTGTTCATCGGCTGTAGATTTTACAGAAACATCGTGGAGACCATCCCTATACATGAAAATTCTTTACGTCGTATCGAAAAGCAAGGGTAACTCATGCCCATAAGATGATCATGATATATGTGTTCATTGGCTGTAGATATTACAGAAACATCGTCCGTACAGGGCCTCTACATGATAATTCTTTACGTCCTACCAAAAACAAGGGTAACTCATGCTCATAAGATGATCGTGATAATTGTGTTCATCGGCTGTAGATTTTACAGAAACATTGTCCGTACAGGGCCTCTACATGAAAATTCTTTACGTCCTATCAAAAACAAGGGTAACTCATGCTCATAAGATGATCGTGATAATTGTGTTCATCGGCTGTAGATTTTACAGAAACATTGTCCGTACAGGGCCTCTACATGAAAATTCTTTACGTCCTATCAAGAACAAGGGTAACTCATGCTCATAAGATGATCGTGATAATTGTGTTCATCGGCTGTAGATTTTACAGAAACATCGTCGATACAGGGCATATACATGAGAATTCTTTACGTCGCATTGAATAACAAGGGTAACTCATGCTCATAAGATGATCGTGATAATTGTGTTCATCGGCTGTAGATTTTACAGAAACAAGGTGGATACAGGGCCTCTACATGACAATTTTCTTTCCGTCCTCTCGAAAAACAAGGGTAACTCATGCTCATAAGATGATCGTGATAATTGTGTTCATTGGCTGTAGATATTACAGAAACATGGTGGATACAGGGCCTCTACATGAAAATTCTTTCCGTCCTATCCAAAAACAGGGGTAACTCATGCTCATAAGATGATCATGATAATTGTGTTCATCGGCTGTAGATTTTACAGAAACATCGTGGATACAGGGCCTCTACATGAAAATTCTTTCCTTCCTATCAAAAAACAAGGGTAACTCATGCTCATATGATGATCATGATATATGTGTTCATTTGCTTTAGATTTTACAGAAACATCGTGGATACAAGGCCTCTACATGAAAATTTCTTACGTCGTATCGAAAAACAAGGGTAACTCATGCTCATAAGATGATCGTGATAATTGTGTTCATCGGCTGTAGATATTACAGAAACATTGTGGATACAGGGCCTCTACATGAAAATGTTTTCCGTCCTCTCGAAAAACAAGGGTAACTCATGCTCATAAGATGATCATGATAATTGTGTTCATCGGCTGTAAATTTTACAGAAACAGGGTGGATACAGGGCCTCTACATGAAAATTCTTTCCGTCCTATCGAAAAACAGGGGTAACTCATGCTCATAAGATGATCGTGATAATTGTGTTCATCGGCTGTAGATATTACAGAAACATGGTGGATACAGGGCCTCTACATGAAAATTCTTTCCGTCCTATCCAAAAACAAGGGTAACTCATGCTCATAAGATGATCGTGATAATTGTGTTCATCGGCTGTAGATATTACAGAAACATTGTGGATACAGGGCCTCTACATGAAAATGTTTTCCGTCCTCTCGAAAAACAAGGGTAACTCATGCTCATAAGATGATCGTGATAATTGTGTTCATCGGCTGTAGATTTTACAGAAACATCGTGGAGACCATCCCTATACATGAAAATTCTTTACGTCGTATCGAAAAACAAGGGTAACTCATGCTCATAAGATGATCGTGATAATTGTGTTCATCGGCTGTAGATTTTACAGAAACATCGTGGAGACCATCCCTATACATGAAAATTCTTTACGTCGTATCGAAAAGCAAGGGTAACTCATGCCCATAAGATGATCATGATATTTGTGTTCATTGGCTGTAGATATTACAGAAACATCGTCCGTACAGGGCCTCTACATGATAATTCTTTACGTCCTATCAAAAACAAGGGTAACTCATGCTCATAAGATGATCGTGATAATTGTGTTCATGGGCTGTAGATATTACAGAAACATTGTGGATACAGGGCCTCTACATGAAAATGTTTTCCGTCCTCTCGAAAAACAAGGGTAACTCATGCTCATAAGATGATCGTGATAATTGTGTTCATCGGCTGTAGATTTTACAGAAACAGGGTTGATACAGGGCCTCTACATGAAAATTCTTTCCGTCCTCTCGAAAAACAAGGGTAACTCATGCTCATAAGATGATCATGATATATGTGTTCATTGGCTGTAGATATTACAGAAACATCGTCCGTACAGGGCCTCTACATGAAAATGTTTTCCGTCGTATCGAAAAACAAGGGTAACTCATGCTCATAAGATGATCGTGATAATTGTGTTCATCGGCTGTAGATTTTACAGAAACAGGGTGGATACAGGGCCTCTACATGAAAATTCTTTCCGTCCTATCGAAAAACAATGGTAACTCATGCTCATATGATGATAGTGATAATTGTGTTCATCGGCTGTAGATATTACAGAAACATGGTGGATACAGGGCCTCTACATGAAAATTCTTTCCGTCCTATCAAAAAACAAGGGTAACTCATGCTCATATGATGATCATGATATATGTGTTCATTGGCTTTAGATTTTACAGAAACATCGTGGATACAAGGCCTCTACATGAAAATTCTTTACGTCGTATCGAAAAAAAAGGGTAACTCATGCTCATAAGATGATCGTGATAATTGTGTTCATCGGCTGTAGATTTTAAAGAAACATCGTGGATACAGGGCCTCTACATGAAAATTCTTTACGTCGTATCGAAAAACAGGGGCAACTCATGCTCATAAGATGATCGTGATAATTGTGTTCATCGGTTGTAGATTTTACAGAAACATCGTGGATACAGGGCCTCTACATGAAAATTCTTTACGTCGTATCGAAAAACAAGGGTACCTCATGCTCATAAGATGATCGTGATAATTGTGTTCATCGGCTGTAGATTTTACAGAAACATCGTGGAGACCATCCCTATACATGAAAATTCTTTACGTCGTATCGAAAAACAAGGGTAACTCATGCTCATAAGATGATCGTGATAATTGTGTTCATCGGCTGTAGATTTTGCAAAAACATTGCGGATACAGGGCGTCTACCTGAGAATTCTTTACGTCGTATCGAAAAGCAAGGGTAACTCATGCCCATAAGATGATCATGATATTTGTGTTCATTGGCTGTAGATATTAAAGAAACATCGTCCGTACAGGGCCTCTACATGAAAATGTTTTCCGTCGTATCGAAAAACAAGGGTAACTCATGCTCATAAGAGGATCGTGATAATTGTGTTCATCGGCTGTAGATTTTACAGAAACAGGGTGGATACAGGGCCTCTACATGAAAATTCTTTCCGTCCTATCGAAAAACAATGGTAACTCATGCTCATATGATGATCGTGATAATTGTGTTCATCGGCGGTAGATTTTACAGAAACATCGTGGATACAATCCCTATACATGAAAATTCTTTCCGTCCTATCGAAAAACAAGGGTAACTCATGCTCATAAGATGATCATGATAATTGTGATCATCGGCTGTAGATATTACAGAAACATCGTCCGTACAGGGCCTCTACATGATAATTCTTTACGTCCTATCAAAAACAAAGGTAACTCATGCTCATAAGATGATCGTGATAATTGTGTTCATCGGCTGTAGATATTACAGAAACATTGTGGATACAGGGCCTCTACATGAAAATGTTTTCCGTCCTCTCGAAAAACAAGGGTAACTCATGCTCATAAGATGATCGTGATAATTGTGTTCATCGGCTGTAAATTTTACAGAAACAGGGTGGATACAGGGCCTCTACATGAAAATTCTTTCCGTCCTATCGAAAAACAAGGGTAACTCATGCTCATAAGATGATCGTGATAATTGTGTTCATCGGCTGTAGATTTTACAGAAACATCGTGGATACAAGGCCTCTACATGAAAATTCTTTACGTCGTATCGAAAAAAAAGGGTAACTCATGCTCATAAGATGATCGTGATAATTGTGTTCATCGGCTGTAGATTTTACAGAAACATCGTGGAGACCATCCCAATACATGAAAATTCTTTACGTCGTATCGAAAAGCAAGGGTAACTCATGCCCATAAGATGATCATGATATATGTGTTCATTGGCTGTAGATATTACAGAAACATCGTCCGTACAGGGCCTCTACATGATAATTCTTTACGTCCTATCAAAAACAAGGGTAACTCATGCTCATAAGATGATCGTGATAATTGTATTCATCGGCTGTAGATTTTACAGAAACATCGTCGATAAAGGGCCTCTACATGAAAATTCTTTCCGTCCTATCCAAAAACAAGGGTAACTCATGCTCATAAGATGATCATGATAATTGTGTTCATCGGCTCTAGATTTTACAGAAACATCGTGGATACAGGGCCTCTACATGAAAATTCTTTCCTTCCTATCAAAAAACAAGGGTAACTCATGCTCATATGATGATCATGATATATGTGTTCATTTGCTTTAGATTTTACAGAAACATCGTGGAAACAAGGCCTCTAAATGAAAATTCTTTACGTCGTATCGAGAAGCAAGGGTAACTCATGCCCATAAGATGATCATGATATATGTGTTCATTGGCTGTAGATATTACAGAAACATCGTCCGTACAGGGCCTCTACATGATAATTCTTTACGTCCTATCAAAAACAAGGGTAACTCATGCTCATAAGATGATCGTGATAATTGTGTTCATCGGCTGTAGATTTTACAGAAACATCGTCGATAAAGGGTCTCTACATTAAAACATTCTTTACGTCGCAATGAAAAACAAGGGTAACTCATGCTCATAAGATGATCGTGATAATTGTGTTCATCGGCTGTAGATTTTACAGAAACATCGTGGATACAGGGCATATACATGAAAATTCTTTACGTCGTATCGAAAAACAAGGGTAACTCATGCTCATAAGATGATCGTGATAATTGTGTTCATCGGCTCTAGATTTTACAGAAACATCGTGGAGACCATCCCAATACATGAAAATTCTTTACGTCGTATCGAAAAGCAAGGGTAACTCATGCCCATAAGATGATCATGATATATGTGTTCATTGGCTGTAGATATTACAGAAACATCGTCCGTACAGGGCCTCTACATGATAATTCTTTACGTCCTATCAAAAACAAGGGTAACTCATGCTCATAAGATGATCGTGATAATTGTATTCATCGGCTGTAGATTTTACAGAAACATCGTCGATAAAGGGCCTCTACATGAAAATTCTTTCCGTCCTATCCAAATACAAGGGTAACTCATGCTCATAAGATGATCATGATAATTGTGTTCATCGGCTCTAGATTTTACAGAAACATCGTGGATACAGGGCCTCTACATGAAAATTCTTTCCTTCCTATCAAAAAACAAGGGTAACTCATGCTCATATGATGATCATGATATATGTGTTCATTTGCTTTAGATTTTACAGAAACATCGTGGATACAAGGCCTCTAAATGAAAATTCTTTACGTCGTATCGAGAAGCAAGGGTAACTCATGCCCATAAGATGATCATGATATATGTGTTCATTGGCTGTAGATATTACAGAAACATCGTCCGTACAGGGCCTCTACATGATAATTCTTTACGTCCTATCAAAAACAAGGGTAACTCATGCTCATAAGATGATCGTGATAATTGTGTTCATCGGCTGTAGATTTTACAGAAACATCGTCGATAAAGGGTCTCTACATTAAAACATTCTTTACGTCGCAATGAAAAACAAGGGTAACTCATGCTCATAAGATGATCGTGATAATTGTGTTCATCGGCTGTAGATTTTACAGAAACATCGTGGATACAGGGCATATACATGAAAATTCTTTACGTCGTATCGAAAAACAAGGGTAACTCATGCTCATAAGATGATCGTGATAATTGTGTTCATCGGCTGTAGATTTTACAGAAACATCGTGGAGACCATCCCAATACATGAAAATTCTTTACGTCGTATCGAAAAGCATGGGTAACTCATGCCCATAAGATGATCATGATATATGTGTTCATCGGCTGTAGATTTTACAGAAACATCGTGGATACAGGGCATATACATGAAAATTCTTTACGTCGTATCGAAAAACAAGGGCAACTCATGCTCATAAGATGATCGTGATAATTGTGTTCATCGGTTGTAGATTTTACAGAAACATCGTGGATACAGGGCCTCTACATGAAAATTCTTTACGTCGTATCGAAAAAAAAGGGTACCTCATGCTCATAAGATGATCGTGATAATTGTGTTCATCTGCTGTAGATTTTACAGAAACATCGTGGAGACCATCCCTATACATGAAAATTCTTTACGTCGTATCGAAAAACAAGGGTAACTCATGCTCATAAGATGATCGTGATAATTGTGTTCATCGGCTGTAGATTTTGCAAAAACATTGTGGATACAGGGAGTCTACCTGAGAATTCTTTACGTCGTATCGAAAAGCAAGGGTAACTCATGCCAATAAGATGATCATGATATTTGTGTTCATTGGCTTTAGATTTTACAGAAACATCGCGGATACAGGGCCTCTACATGAAAATTCTTTCCGTCCTATCAAAAAACAAGGGTAACTCATGCTCATATGATGATCATGATCTATGTGTTCATCGGCTGTAGATTTTACAGAAACAGGGTGGATACAGGGCCTCTACATGAAAATGTTTTCCGTCCTTTAGAAAAACAAGGGTAACTCATGCTCATATGATGATAGTGATAATTGTGTTCATCGGCTGTAGATATTACAGAAACATGGTGGATACAGGGCCTCTACATGAAAATTCTTTCCGTCCTATCCAAAAACAAGGGTAACTCATGCTCATAAGATGATCGTGATAATTGTGTTCATCGGCTGTAGATATTACAGAAACATTGTGGATACAGGGCCTCTACATGAAAATGTTTTCCGTCCTCTCGAAAAACAAGGGTAACTCATGCTCATAAGATGATCGTGATAATTGTGTTCATCGGCTGTAAATTTTACAGAAACAGGGTGGATACAGGGCCTCTACATGAAAATTCTTTCCGTCCTATCGAAAAACAAGGGTAACTCATGCTCATAAGATGATCGTGATAATTGTGTTCATCGGCTGTAGATATTACAGAAACATTGTGGATACAGGGCCTCTACATGAAAATGTTTTCCATCCTCTCGAAAAACAAGGGTAACTCATGCTCATAAGATGATCGTGATAATTGTGTTCATCGGCTGTAAATTTTACAGAAACAGGGTGGATACAGGGCCTCTACATGAAAATTCTTTCCGTCCTATCGAAAAACAAGGGTAACTCATGCTCATAAGATGATCGTGATAATTGTGTTCATCGGCTGTAGATATTACAGAAACATGGTGCATACAGGGCCTCTACATGAAAATTCTTTCAGTCCTATCCAAAAACAAGGGTAACTCATGCTCATAAGATGATCATGATAATTGTGTTCATCGGCTGTAGATTTTACAGAACCATCGTGGATACAGGGCCTCTACATGAAAGTTCTTTCCTTCCTATCAAAAAACAAGGGTAACTCATGCTCATATGATGATCATGATATATGTGTTCATTTGCTTTAGATTTTACAGAAACATCGCGGATACAAGGCCTCTACATGAAAATTCTTTACGTCGTATCGAAAAACAAGGGCAACTCATGCTCATAAGATGATCGTGATAATTGTGTTCATCGGTTGTAGATTTTACAGAAACATCGTGGATACAGGGCCTCTACATGAAAATTCTTTACGTCGTATCGAAAAACAAGGGTACCTCATGCTCATAAGATGATCGTGATAATTGTGTTCATCGGCTGTAGATTTTACAGAAACATCGTGGAGACCATCCCTATACATGAAAATTCTTTATGTCGTATCGAAAAACAAGGGTAACTCATGCTCATAAGATGATCGTGATAATTGTGTTCATCGGCTGTAGATTTTGCAAAAACATTGTGGATACAGGGCGTCTACCTGAGAATTCTTTACGTCGTATCGAAAAGCAAGGGTAACTCATGCCCATAAGATGATCATGATATTTGTGTTCATTGGCTTTAGATTTTACAGAAACATCGCGGATACAGGGCCTCTACATGAAAATTCTTTCCGTCCTATCAAAAAACAAGGGTAACTCATGCTCATATGATGATCATGATATATGTGTTCATTGGCTCTAGATTTTACAGAAACATCGTGGATACAAGGCCTCTACATGAAAATTCTTTAAGTCGTATCGAAAACAAGGGTAACTCATGCTCATAAGATGATCGTGATAATTGTGTTCATCGGCTGTAGATTTTACAGAAACATCGTCGATAACGGGTCTCTACATTAAAACATTCTTTACGTCGCAATGAAAAACAAGGGTAACTCATGCTCATAAGATGATCGTGATAATTGTGTTCATCGGCTGTAGATTTTACAGAAACATCGTGGATACAGGGCCTCTACATGAAAATTCTTTACGTCGTATCGAAAAACAAGGGCAACTCATGCTCATAAGATGATCGTGATAATTGTGTTCATCGGTTGTAGATTTTACAGAAACATCGTGGATACAGGGCCTCTACATGAAAATTCTTTACGTCGTATCGAAAAACAAGGGTACCTCATGCTCATAAGATGATCGTGATAATTGTGTTCATCGGCTGTAGATTTTACAGAAACATCGTGGAGACCATCCCTATACATGAAAATTCTTTACGTCGTATCGAAAAGCAAGGGTAACTCATGCCCATAAGATGATCATGATATATGTGTTCATTGGCTGTAGATATTACAGAAACATCGTCCGTACAGGGCCTCTACATGATAATTCTTTACGTCCTATCAAAAACAAGGGTAACTCATGCTCATAAGATGATCGTGATAATTGTGTTCATCGGTTGTAGATTTTACAGAAACATCGTGGATACAGGGCCTCTACATGAAAATTCTTTACGTCGTATCGAAAAACAAGGGTACCTCATGCTCATAAGATGATCGTGATAATTGTGTTCATCGGCTGTAGATTTTACAGAAACATCGTGGAGACCATCCCTATACATGAAAATTCTTTACGTCGTATCGAAAAACAAGGGTAACTCATGCTCATAAGATGATCGTGATAATTGTGTTCATCGGCTGTAGATTTTGCAAAAACATTGTGGATACAGGGCGTTTACCTGAGAATTCTTTACGTCGTATCGAAAAGCAAGGGTAACTCATGCCCATAAGATGATCATGATATTTGTGTTCATTGGCTTTAGATTTTACAGAAACATCGCGGATACAGGGCCTCTACATGAAATTTCTTTCCGTCCTATCAAAAAACAAGGGTAACTCATGCTCATATGATGATCATGATATATGTGTTCATTGGCTTTAGATTTTACAGAAACATCGTGGATACAAGGCCTCTACATGAAAATTCTTTACGTCGTATCGAAAAAAAAGGGTAACTCATGCTCATAAGATGATCGTGATAATTGTGTTCATCGGCTGTAGATTTTACAGAAACATCGTGGAGACCATCCCTATACATGAAAATTCTTTACGTCGCATCGAAAAGCAAGTGTAACTCATGCCCATAAGATGATCATGATATATGTGTTCATTGGCTGTAGATATTACAGAAACATCGTCCGTACAGGGCCTCTACATGATAATTCTTTACGTCCTATCAAAAACAAGGGTAACTCATGCTCATAAGATGATCGTGATAATTGTGTTCATCGGCTGTAGATTTTACAGAAACATCGTGGATACAGGGCGTCTACCTGAGAATTCTTTACGTCGTATCGAAAAACAAGGGTAACTCATGCTCATAAGATGATCGTGATAATTGTGTTCATCGGCTGCAGATTTTGCAAAAACATTGTGGATACAGGGCGTCTACCTGAGAATTCTTTACGTCGTATCGAAAAACAAGGGTAACTCATGCTCATATGATGATAGTGATAATTGTGTTCATCGGCTGTAGATTTTACAGAAACAGGGTGGATACAGGGCCTCTACATGAAAATTCTTTACGTCCTATCAAAAACAAGGGTAACTCATGCTCATAAGATGATCGTGATAATTGTGTTCATCGGTTGTAGATTTTACAGAAACATCGTGGATACAGGGCCTCTACATGAAAATTCTTTACGTCGTATCGAAAAACAAGGGTTCCACATGCTCATAAGATGATCGTGATAATTGTGTTCATCGGCTGTAGATTTTACAGAAACATCGTGGAGACCATCCCTATACATGAAAATTCTTTACGTCGTATCGAAAAACAAGGGTAACTCATGCTCATAAGATGATCGTGATAATTGTGTTCATCGGCTGTAGAGTTTGCAAAAACATTGTGGATACAGGGCGTCTACCTGAGAATTCTTTACGTCGTATCGAAAAGCAAGGGTAACTCATGCCCATAAGATGATCATGATATTTGTGTTCATTGGCTTTAGATTTTACAGAAACATCGCGGATACAGGGCCTCTACATGAAATTTCTTTCCGTCCTATCAAAAAACAAGGGTAACTCATGCTCATATGATGATCATGATATATGTGTTCATTGGCTTTAGATTTTACAGAAACATCGTGGATACAAGGCCTCTACATGAAAATTCTTTACGTCGTATCGAAAAAAAAGGGTAACTCATGCTCATAAGATGATCGTGATAATTGTGTTCATCGGCTGTAGATTTTACAGAAACATCGTGGAGACCATCCCTATACATGAAAATTCTTTCCGTCCTATCGAAAAACAATGGTAACTCATGCTTATAAGATGATCATGATATCTGTATTCATTTGCTTTAGATTTTACAGAAACATCGTGGATACAGGGCGTCTACCTGAGAATTCTTTACGTCGTATCGAAAAACAAGGGTAACTCATGCTCATAAGAGGATCGTGATAATTGTGTTCATCGGCTGTAGATTTTACAGAAACAGGGTGGATACAGGGCCTCTACATGAAAATTCTTTCCGTCCTATCGAAAAACAATGGTAACTCATGCTTATAAGATGATCATGATATCTGTATTCATTTGCTTTAGATTTTACAGAAACATCGTGGATACAAGGCCTCTACATGAAAATTCTTTACGTCGTATCGAAAAAAAAGGGTAACTCATGCTCATAAGATGATCGTGATAATTGTGTTCATCGGCTGTAGATTTTACAGAAACATCGTGGAGACCATCCCTATACATGAAAATTCTTTACGTCGCATCGAAAAGCAAGTGTAACTCATGCCCATAAGATGATCATGATATATGTGTTCATTGGCTGTAGATATTACAGAAACATCGTCCGTACAGGGCCTCTACATGATAATTCTTTACGTCCTATCAAAAACAAGGGTAACTCATGCTCATAAGATGATCGTGATAATTGTGTTCATCGGCTGTAGATTTTACAGAAACATCGTGGATACAGGGCGTCTACCTGAGAATTCTTTACGTCGTATCGAAAAACAAGGGTAACTCATGCTCATAAGATGATCGTGATAATTGTGTTCATCGGCTGCAGATTTTGCAAAAACATTGTGGATACAGGGCGTCTACCTGAGAATTCTTTACGTCGTATCGAAAAGCAAGGGTAACTCATGCCCATAAGATGATCATGATATATGTGTTCATTGGCTGTAGATATTACAGAAACATCGTCCGTACAGGGCCTCTACATGAAAATGTTTTCCGTCGTATCGAAAAACAAGGGTAACTCATGCTCATAAGAGGATCGTGATAATTGTGTTCATCGGCTGTAGATTTTACAGAAACAGGGTGGATACAGGGCCTCTACATGAAAATTCTTTCCGTCCTATCGAAAAACAATGGTAACTCATGCTCATATGATGATCGTGATAATTGTGTTCATCGGCGGTAGATTTTACAGAAACATCGTGGATACAATCCCTATATATTAAAATTCTTTCCGTCCTATCGAAAAACAAGGGTAACTCATGCTCATAAGATGATCATGATAATTGTGTTCATCGGCTGTAGATTTTACAGAAACATTGTGGATACAGGGCCTCTACGTTAAAATTCTTTCCGTCCTATCGAAAAACAAGGGTAACTCATGCTCATAAGATGATCGTGATAATTGTGTTCATCGGCTGTAGATTTTACAGAAACAGGGTGGATACAGGGCCTCTACATGAAAATGTTTTCCGTCCTCTCGAAAAACAAGGGTAACTCATGCTCATATGATGATAGTGATAATTGTGTTCATCGGCTGTAGATATTACAGAAACATGGTGGATACAGGGCCTCTACATGAAAATTCTTTCCGTCCTATCCAAAAACAAGGGTAACTCATGCTCATAAGATGATCGTGATAATTGTGTTCATCGGCTGTAGATATTACAGAAACATTGTGGATACAGGGCCTCTACATGAAAATGTTTTCCGTCCTCTCGAAAAACAAGGGTAACTCATGCTCATATAATGATAGTGATAATTGTGTTCATCGGCTGTAGATATTACAGAAACATGGTGGATACAGGGCCTCTACATGAAAATTCTTTCCGTCCTATCCAAAAACAAGGGTAACTCATGCTCATAAGATGATCGTGATAATTGTGTTCATCGGCTGTAGATATTACAGAAACATTGTGGATACAGGGCCTCTACATGAAAATGTTTTCCGTCCTCTCGAAAAACAAGGGTAACTCATGCTCATAAGATGATCGTGATAATTGTGTTCATCGGCTGTAGATTTTACAGAAACAGGGTGGATACAGGGCCTCTACATGACAATTTTCTTTCCGTCCTCTCGAAAAACAAGGGTAACTCATGCTCATAAGATGATCATGATATATGTGTTCATTGGCTGTAGATATTACAGAAACATCGTCCGTACAGGGCCTCTACATGAAAATGTTTTCCGTCGTATCGAAAAACAAGGGTAACTCATGCTCATAAGAGGATCGTGATAATTGTGTTCATCGGCTGTAGATTTTACAGAAACAGGGTGGATACAGGGCCTCTACATGAAAATTCTTTCCGTCCTATCGAAAAACAATGGTAACTCATGCTTATAAGATGATCATGATATCTGTGTTCATTTGCTTTAGATTTTACAGAAACATCGTGGATACAAGGCCTCTACATGAAAATTCTTTACGTCGTATCGAAAAAAAAGGGTAACTCATGCTCATAAGATGATCGTGATAATTGTGTTCATCGGCTGTAGATTTTACAGAAACATCGTGGAGACCATCCCTATACATGAAAATTCTTTACGTCGTATCGAAAAGCAAGGGTAACTCATGCCCATAAGATGATCATGATATATGTGTTCATTGGCTGTAGATATTACAGAAACATCGTCCGTACAGGGCCTCTACATGATAATTCTTTACGTCCTATCGAGAAACGAGGGTAGCTCATGCTCATAAAATGATCGTGATATATGTGTTCATTGGCTGTAGATATTACAGTAACATCGACGGTACAGGGCCTCTACATAAAAAGATTCTATACGTCCTATCAAGAAACAAGGGTAACTCATGCTCATAAGATGATCGTGATAATTGTGTTCATTGGCTTTAGAATTTACAGAAACATCGTGAATACAGGGCCTATACATGAAATTTCTTTACGTCGTATCGAAAAAGAAAGGTAACTATGGCTCATCAGATGATCGTGATAATTGTGTTCATCGACTGTAGATATTACAGAAACATCGTCGATACAGGGCCTCTACATGAGAATTCTTTACGTCCTATCGAGAAACGAGGGTAGCTCATGCTCATAAAATGATCGTGATATATGTGTTCATTGGCTGTAGATATTACAGTAACATCGACGGTACAGGGCCTCTACATAAAAAGATTCTATACGTCCTATCAAGAAACAAGGGTAACTCATGCTCATAAGATGATCGTGATAATTGTGTTCATCGGCTGTAGATTTTACAGAAACATCGTCGATAAAGGGTCTCTACATTAAAACATTCTTTACGTCGCAATGAAAAACAAGGGTAACTCATGCTCATAAGATGATCGTGATAATTGTGTTCATCGGCTGTAGATTTTACAGAAACATCGTGGATACAGGGCATATACATGATAATTCTTTACGTCCTATCAAAAACAAGGGTAACTCATGGTCATAAGATGATCGTGATAATTGTGTTCATCGGCTGTAGATTTTACAGAAACATCGTGGATACAGGGCGTCTACCTGAGAATTCTTTACGTCGTATCGAAAAACAAGGGTAACTCATGCTCATAAGATGATCGTGATAATTGTATTCATCGGCTGCAGATTTTGCCAAAACATTGTGGATACAGGGCGTCTACCTGAGAATTCTTTACGTCGTATCGAAAAGCAAGGGTAACTCATGCCCATAAGATGATCATGATATATGTGTTCATTGGCTGTAGATATTACAGAAACATTGTGGATACAGGGCCTCTACATGAAAATGTTTTCCGTCCTCTCGAAAAACAAGGGTAACTCATGCTCATAAGATGATCGTGATAATTGTGTTCATCGGCTGTAAATTTTACAGAAACATCGTGGAGACCATCCCTATACATGAAAATTCTTTCCGTCCTATCGAAAAACAAGGGTAACTCATGCTCATAAGATGATCGTGATAATTGTGTTCATCGGCTGTAGATATTACAGAAACATTGTGGATACAGGGCCTCTACATGAAAATGTTTTCCATCCTCTCGAAAAACAAGGGTAACTCATGCTCATAAGATGATCGTGATAATTGTGTTCATCGGCTGTAAATTTTACAGAAACAGGGTGGATACAGGGCCTCTACATGAAAATTCTTTCCGTCCTATCGAAAAACAAGGGTAACTCATGCTCATAAGATGATCGTGATAATTGTGTTCATCGGCTGTAGATATTACAGAAACATGGTGCATACAGGGCCTCTACATGAAAATTCTTTCCGTCCTATCCAAAAACAAGGGTAACTCATGCTCATAAGATGATCATGATAATTGTGTTCATCGGCTGTAGATTTTACAGAACCATCGTGGATACAGGGCCTCTACATGAAAGTTCTTTCCTTCCTATCAAAAAACAAGGGTAACTCATGCTCATATGATGATCATGATATATGTGTTCATTTGCTTTAGATTTTACAGAAACATCGCGGATACAAGGCCTCTACATGAAAATTCTTTACGTCGTATCGAAAAACAAGGGCAACTCATGCTCATAAGATGATCGTGATAATTGTGTTCATCGGTTGTAGATTTTACAGAAACATCGTGGATACAGGGCCTCTACATGAAAATTCTTTACGTCGTATCGAAAAACAAGGGTACCTCATGCTCATAAGATGATCGTGATAATTGTGTTCATCGGCTGTAGATTTTACAGAAACATCGTGGAGACCATCCCTATACATGAAAATTCTTTATGTCGTATCGAAAAACAAGGGTAACTCATGCTCATAAGATGATCGTGATAATTGTGTTCATCGGCTGTAGATTTTGCAAAAACATTGTGGATACAGGGCGTCTACCTGAGAATTCTTTACGTCGTATCGAAAAGCAAGGGTAACTCATGCCCATAAGATGATCATGATATTTGTGTTCATTGGCTTTAGATTTTACAGAAACATCGCGGATACAGGGCCTCTACATGAAAATTCTTTCCGTCCTATCAAAAAACAAGGGTAACTCATGCTCATATGATGATCATGATATATGTGTTCATTGGCTCTAGATTTTACAGAAACATCGTGGATACAAGGCCTCTACATGAAAATTCTTTAAGTCGTATCGAAAACAAGGGTAACTCATGCTCATAAGATGATCGTGATAATTGTGTTCATCGGCTGTAGATTTTACAGAAACATCGTCGATAAAGGGTCTCTACATTAAAACATTCTTTACGTCGCAATGAAAAACAAGGGTAACTCATGCTCATAAGATGATCGTGATAATTGTGTTCATCGGCTGTAGATTTTACAGAAACATCGTGGATACAGGGCCTCTACATGAAAATTCTTTACGTCGTATCGAAAAACAAGGGCAACTCATGCTCATAAGATGATCGTGATAATTGTGTTCATCGGTTGTAGATTTTACAGAAACATCGTGGATACAGGGCCTCTACATGAAAATTCTTTACGTCGTATCGAAAAACAAGGGTACCTCATGCTCATAAGATGATCGTGATAATTGTGTTCATCGGCTGTAGATTTTACAGAAACATCGTGGAGACCATCCCTATACATGAAAATTCTTTACGTCGTATCGAAAAGCAAGGGTAACTCATGCCCATAAGATGATCATGATATATGTGTTCATTGACTGTAGATATTACAGAAACATCGTCCGTACAGGGCCTCTACATGATAATTCTTTACGTCCTATCAAAAACAAGGGTAACTCATGCTCATAAGATGATCGTGATAATTGTGTTCATCGGTTGTAGATTTTACAGAAACATCGTGGATACAGGGCCTCTACATGAAAATTCTTTACGTCGTATCGAAAAACAAGGGTACCTCATGCTCATAAGATGATCGTGATAATTGTGTTCATCGGCTGTAGATTTTACAGAAACATCGTGGAGACCATCCCTATACATGAAAATTCTTTACGTCGTATCGAAAAACAAGGGTAACTCATGCTCATAAGATGATCGTGATAATTGTGTTCATCGGCTGTAGATTTTGCAAAAACATTGTGGATACAGGGCGTCTACCTGAGAATTCTTTACGTCGTATCGAAAAGCAAGGGTAACTCATGCCCATAAGATGATCATGATATTTGTGTTCATTGGCTTTAGATTTTACAGAAACATCGCGGATACAGGGCCTCTACATGAAATTTCTTTCCGTCCTATCAAAAAACAAGGGTAACTCATGCTCATATGATGATCATGATATATGTGTTCATTGGCTTTAGATTTTACAGAAACATCGTGGATACAAGGCCTCTACATGAAAATTCTTTACGTCGTATCGAAAAAAAAGGGTAACTCATGCTCATAAGATGATCGTGATAATTGTGTTCATCGGCTGTAGATTTTACAGAAACATCGTGGAGACCATCCCTATACATGAAAATTCTTTACGTCGCATCGAAAAGCAAGTGTAACTCATGCCCATAAGATGATCATGATATATGTGTTCATTGGCTGTAGATATTACAGAAACATCGTCCGTACAGGGCCTCTACATGATAATTCTTTACGTCCTATCAAAAACAAGGGTAACTCATGCTCATAAGATGATCGTGATAATTGTGTTCATCGGCTGTAGATTTTACAGAAACATCGTGGATACAGGGCGTCTACCTGAGAATTCTCTACGTCGTATCGAAAAACAAGGGTAACTCATGCTCATAAGATGATCGTGATAATTGTGTTCATCGGCTGCAGATTTTGCAAAAACATTGTGGATACAGGGCGTCTACCTGAGAATTCTTTACGTCGTATCGAAAAGCAAGGGTAACTCATGCCCATAAGATGATCATGATATATGTGTTCATTGGCTGTAGATATTACAGAAACATCGTCCGTACAGGGCCTCTACATGAAAATGTTTTCCGTCGTATCGAAAAACAAGGGTAACTCATGCTCATAAGAGGATCGTGATAATTGTGTTCATCGGCTGTAGATTTTACAGAAACAGGGTGGATACAGGGCCTCTACATGAAAATTCTTTCCGTCCTATCGAAAAACAATGGTAACTCATGCTCATATGATGATCGTGATAATTGTGTTCATCGGCGGTAGATTTTACAGAAACATCGTGGATACAATCCCTATACATTAAAATTCTTTCCGTCCTATCGAAAAACAAGGGTAACTCATGCTCATAAGATGATCATGATAATTGTGTTCATCGGCTGTAGATTTTACAGAAACATTGTGGATACAGGGCCTCTACGTTAAAATTCTTTCCGTCCTATCGAAAAACAAGGGTAACTCATGCTCATAAGATGATCGTGATAATTGTGTTCATCGGCTGTAGATTTTACAGAAACAGGGTGGATACAGGGCCTCTACATGAAAATGTTTTCCGTCCTCTCGAAAAACAAGGGTAACTCATGCTCATATGATGATAGTGATAATTGTGTTCATCGGCTGTAGATATTACAGAAACATGGTGGATACAGGGCCTCTACATGAAAATTCTTTCCGTCCTATCCAAAAACAAGGGTAACTCATGCTCATAAGATGATCGTGATAATTGTGTTCATCGGCTGTAGATATTACAGAAACATTGTGGATACAGGGCCTCTACATGAAAATGTTTTCCGTCCTCTCGAAAAACAAGGGTAACTCATGCTCATAAGATGATCGTGATAATTGTGTTCATCGGCTGTAGATTTTACAGAAACAGGGTGGATACAGGGCCTCTACATGACAATTTTCTTTCCGTCCTCTCGAAAAACAAGGGTAACTCATGCTCATAAGATGATCATGATATATGTGTTCATTGGCTGTAGATATTACAGAAACATCGTCCGTACAGGGCCTCTACATGAAAATGTTTTCCGTCGTATCGAAAAACAAGGGTAACTCATGCTCATAAGAGGATCGTGATAATTGTGTTCATCGGCTGTAGATTTTACAGAAACAGGGTGGATACAGGGCCTCTACATGAAAATTCTTTCCGTCCTATCGAAAAACAATGGTAACTCATGCTTATAAGATGATCATGATATCTGTGTTCATTTGCTTTAGATTTTACAGAAACATCGTGGATACAAGGCCTCTACATGAAAATTCTTTACGTCGTATCGAAAAAAAAGGGTAACTCATGCTCATAAGATGATCGTGATAATTGTGTTCATCGGCTGTAGATTTTACAGAAACATCGTGGAGACCATCCCTATACATGAAAATTCTTTACGTCGCATCGAAAAGCAAGTGTAACTCATGCCCATAAGATGATCATGATATATGTGTTCATTGGCTGTAGATATTACAGAAACATCGTCCGTACAGGGCCTCTACATGATAATTCTTTACGTCCTATCAAAAACAAGGGTAACTCATGCTCATAAGATGATCGTGATAATTGTGTTCATCGGCTGTAGATTTTACAGAAACATCGTGGATACAGGGCGTCTACCTGAGAATTCTCTACGTCGTATCGAAAAACAAGGGTAACTCATGCTCATAAGATGATCGTGATAATTGTGTTCATCGGCTGCAGATTTTGCAAAAACATTGTGGATACAGGGCGTCTACCTGAGAATTCTTTACGTCGTATCGAAAAGCAAGGGTAACTCATGCCCATAAGATGATCATGATATATGTGTTCATTGGCTGTAGATATTACAGAAACATCGTCCGTACAGGGCCTCTACATGAAAATGTTTTCCGTCGTATCGAAAAACAAGGGTAACTCATGCTCATAAGAGGATCGTGATAATTGTGTTCATCGGCTGTAGATTTTACAGAAACAGGGTGGATACAGGGCCTCTACATGAAAATTCTTTCCGTCCTATCGAAAGACAATGGTAACTCATGCTCATATGATGATCGTGATAATTGTGTTCATCGGCGGTAGATTTTACAGAAACATCGTGGATACAATCCCTATACATTAAAATTCTTTCCGTCCTATCGAAAAACAAGGGTAACTCATGCTCATAAGATGATCATGATAATTGTGTTCATCGGCTGTAGATTTTACAGAAACATTGTGGATACAGGGCCTCTACGTTAAAATTCTTTCCGTCCTATCGAAAAACAAGGGTAACTCATGCTCATAAGATGATCGTGATAATTGTGTTCATCGGCTGTAGATTTTACAGAAACAGGGTGGATACAGGGCCTCTACATGAAAATGTTTTCCGTCCTCTCGAAAAACAAGGGTAACTCATGCTCATATGATGATAGTGATAATTGTGTTCATCGGCTGTAGATATTACAGAAACATGGTGGATACAGGGCCTCTACATGAAAATTCTTTCCGTCCTATCCAAAAACAAGGGTAACTCATGCTCATAAGATGATCGTGATAATTGTGTTCATCGGCTGTAGATATTACAGAAACATTGTGGATACAGGGCCTCTACATGAAAATGTTTTCCGTCCTCTCGAAAAACAAGGGTAACTCATGCTCATAAGATGATCGTGATACTTGTGTTCATCGGCTGTAGATTTTACAGAAACAGGGTGGATACAGGGCCTCTACATGACAATTTTCTTTCCGTCCTCTCGAAAAACAAGGGTAACTCATGCTCATAAGATGATCATGATATATGTGTTCATTGGCTGTAGATATTACAGAAACATCGTCCGTACAGGGCCTCTACATGAAAATGTTTTCCGTCGTATCGAAAAACAAGGGTAACTCATGCTCATAAGAGGATCGTGATAATTGTGTTCATCGGCTGTAGATTTTACAGAAACAGGGTGGATACAGGGCCTCTACATGAAAATTCTTTCCGTCCTATCGAAAAACAATGGTAACTCATGCTTATAAGATGATCATGATATCTGTGTTCATTTGCTTTAGATTTTACAGAAACATCGTGGATACAAGGCCTCTACATGAAAATTCTTTACGTCGTATCGAAAAAAAAGGGTAACTCATGCTCATAAGATGATCGTGATAATTGTGTTCATCGGCTGTAGATTTTACAGAAACATCGTGGAGACCATCCCTATACATGAAAATTCTTTACGTCGTATCGAAAAGCAAGAGTAACTCATGCCCATAAGATGATCATGATATATGTGTTCATTGGCTGTAGATATTACAGAAACATCGTCCGTACAGGGCCTCTACATGATAATTCTTTACGTCCTATCAAAAACAAGGGTAACTCATGCTCATAAGATGATCGTGATAATTGTGTTCATCGGCTGTAGATTTTACAGAAACAGGGTGGATACAGGGCCTCTACATGAAAATGTTTTCCGTCCTCTCGAAAAACAAGGGTAACTCATGCTCATATGATGATAGTGATAATTGTGTTCATCGGCTGTAGATATTACAGAAACATGGTGGATACAGGGCCTCTACATGAAAATTCTTTCCGTCCTATCCAAAAACAAGGGTAACTCATGCTCATAAGATGATCGTGATAATTGTGTTCATCGGCTGTAGATATTACAGAAACATTGTGGATACAGGGCCTCTACATGAAAATGTTTTCCGTCCTCTCGAAAAACAAGGGTAACTCATGCTCATAAGATGATCGTGATACTTGTGTTCATCGGCTGTAGATTTTACAGAAACAGGGTGGATACAGGGCCTCTACATGACAATTTTCTTTCCGTCCTCTCGAAAAACAAGGGTAACTCATGCTCATAAGATGATCATGATATATGTGTTCATTGGCTGTAGATATTACAGAAACATCGTCCGTACAGGGCCTCTACATGAAAATGTTTTCCGTCGTATCGAAAAACAAGGGTAACTCATGCTCATAAGAGGATCGTGATAATTGTGTTCATCGGCTGTAGATTTTACAGAAACAGGGTGGATACAGGGCCTCTACATGAAAATTCTTTCCGTCCTATCGAAAAACAATGGTAACTCATGCTTATAAGATGATCATGATATCTGTGTTCATTTGCTTTAGATTTTACAGAAACATCGTGGATACAAGGCCTCTACATGAAAATTCTTTACGTCGTATCGAAAAAAAAGGGTAACTCATGCTCATAAGATGATCGTGATAATTGTGTTCATCGGCTGTAGATTTTACAGAAACATCGTGGAGACCATCCCTATACATGAAATTTCTTTACGTCGTATCGAAAAGCAAGGATAACTCATGCCCATAAGATGATCATGATATATGTGTTCATTGGCTGTAGATATTACAGAAACATCGTCCGTACAGGGCCTCTACATGATAATTCTTTACGTCCTATCAAAAACAAGGGTAACTCATGCTCATAAGATGATCGTGATAATTGTGTTCATCGGCTGTAGATTTTACAGAAACATCGTCGATAAAGGGTCTCTACATTAAAACATTCTTTACGTCGCAATGAAAAACAAGGGTAACTCATGCTCATAAGATGATCGTGATAATTGTGTTCATAGGCTGTAGATTTTACAGAAACAGGGTGGATACAGGGCCTCTACATGAAAATTCTTTCCGTCCTATCGAAAAACAATGGTAACTCATGCTTATAAGATGATCATGATATCTGTATTCATTTGCTTTAGATTTTACAGAAACATCGTGGATACAGGGCGTCTACCTGAGAATTCTTTACGTCGTATCGAAAAACAAGGGTAACTCATGCTCATAAGAGGATCGTGATAATTGTGTTCATCGGCTGTAGATTTTACAGAAACAGGGTGGATACAGGGCCTCTACATGAAAATTCTTTCCGTCCTATCGAAAAACAATGGTAACTCATGCTTATAAGATGATCATGATATCTGTATTCATTTGCTTTAGATTTTACAGAAACATCGTGGATACAAGGCCTCTACATGAAAATTCTTTACGTCGTATCGAAAAAAAAGGGTAACTCATGCTCATAAGATGATCGTGATAATTGTGTTCATCGGCTGTAGATTTTACAGAAACATCGTGGAGACCATCCCTATACATGAAAATTCTTTACGTCGCATCGAAAAGCAAGTGTAACTCATGCCCATAAGATGATCATGATATATGTGTTCATTGGCTGTAGATATTACAGAAACATCGTCCGTACAGGGCCTCTACATGATAATTCTTTACGTCCTATCAAAAACAAGGGTAACTCATGCTCATAAGATGATCGTGATAATTGTGTTCATCGGCTGTAGATTTTACAGAAACATCGTGGATACAGGGCGTCTACCTGAGAATTCTTTACGTCGTATCGAAAAACAAGGGTAACTCATGCTCATAAGATGATCGTGATAATTGTGTTCATCGGCTGCAGATTTTGCAAAAGCATTGTGGATACAGGGCGTCTACCTGAGAATTCTTTACGTCGTATCGAAAAGCAAGGGTAACTCATGCCCATAAGATGATCATGATATATGTGTTCATTGGCTGTAGATATTACAGAAACATCGTCCGTACAGGGCCTCTACATGAAAATGTTTTCCGTCGTATCGAAAAACAAGGGTAACTCATGCTCATAAGAGGATCGTGATAATTGTGTTCATCGGCTGTAGATTTTACAGAAACAGGGTGGATACAGGGCCTCTACATGAAAATTCTTTCCGTCCTATCGAAAAACAATGGTAACTCATGCTCATATGATGATCGTGATAATTGTGTTCATCGGCGGTAGATTTTACAGAAACATCGTGGATACAATCCCTATACATTAAAATTCTTTCCGTCCTATCGAAAAACAAGGGTAACTCATGCTCATAAGATGATCATGATAATTGTGTTCATCGGCTGTAGATTTTACAGAAACATTGTGGATACAGGGCCTCTACGTTAAAATTCTTTCCGTCCTATCGAAAAACAAGGGTAACTCATGCTCATAAGATGATCGTGATAATTGTGTTCATCGGCTGTAGATTTTACAGAAACAGGGTGGATACAGGGCCTCTACATGAAAATGTTTTCCGTCCTCTCGAAAAACAAGGGTAACTCATGCTCATATGATGATAGTGATAATTGTGTTCATCGGCTGTAGATATTACAGAAACATGGTGGATACAGGGCCTCTACATGAAAATTCTTTCCGTCCTATCCAAAAACAAGGGTAACTCATGCTCATAAGATGATCGTGATAATTGTGTTCATCGGCTGTAGATATTACAGAAACATTGTGGATACAGGGCCTCTACATGAAAATGTTTTCCGTCCTCTCGAAAAACAAGGGTAACTCATGCTCATAAGATGATCGTGATAATTGTGTTCATCGGCTGTAGATTTTACAGAAACAGGGTGGATACAGGGCCTCTACATGACAATTTTCTTTCCGTCCTCTCGAAAAACAAGGGTAACTCATGCTCATAAGATGATCATGATATATGTGTTCATTGGCTGTAGATATTACAGAAACATCGTCCGTACAGGGCCTCTACATGAAAATGTTTTCCGTCGTATCGAAAAACAAGGGTAACTCATGCTCATAAGAGGATCGTGATAATTGTGTTCATCGGCTGTAGATTTTACAGAAACAGGGTGGATACAGGGCCTCTACATGAAAATTCTTTCCGTCCTATCGAAAAACAATGGTAACTCATGCTTATAAGATGATCATGATATCTGTGTTCATTTGCTTTAGATTTTACAGAAACATCGTGGATACAAGGCCTCTACATGAAAATTCTTTACGTCGTATCGAAAAAAAAGGGTAACTCATGCTCATAAGATGATCGTGATAATTGTGTTCATCGGCTGTAGATTTTACAGAAACATCGTGGAGACCATCCCTATACATGAAAATTCTTTACGTCGTATCGAAAAGCAAGGGTAACTCATGCCCATAAGATGATCATGATATATGTGTTCATTGGCTGTAGATATTACAGAAACATCGTCCGTACAGGGCCTCTACATGATAATTCTTTACGTCCTATCAAAAACAAGGGTAACTCATGCTCATAAGATGATCGTGATAATTGTGTTCATCGGCTGTAGATTTTACAGAAACATCGTCGATAAAGGGTCTCTACATTAAAACATTCTTTACGTCGCAATGAAAAACAAGGGTAACTCATGCTCATAAGATGATCGTGATAATTGTGTTCATCGGCTGTAGATTTTACAGAAACATCGTGGATACAGGGCATATACATGATAATTCTTTACGTCCTATCAAAAACAAGGGTAACTCATGGTCATAAGATGATCGTGATAATTGTGTTCATCGGCTGTAGATTTTACAGAAACATCGTGGATACAGGGCGTCTACCTGAGAATTCTTTACGTCGTATCGAAAAACAAGGGTAACTCATGCTCATAAGATGATCGTGATAATTGTATTCATCGGCTGCAGATTTTGCCAAAACATTGTGGATACAGGGCGTCTACCTGAGAATTCTTTACGTCGTATCGAAAAGCAAGGGTAACTCATGCCCATAAGATGATCATGATATATGTGTTCATTGGCTGTAGATATTACAGAAACATTGTGGATACAGGGCCTCTACATGAAAATGTTTTCCGTCCTCTCGAAAAACAAGGGTAACTCATGCTCATAAGATGATCGTGATAATTGTGTTCATCGGCTGTAAATTTTACAGAAACATCGTGGAGACCATCCCTATACATGAAAATTCTTTCCGTCCTATCGAAAAACAAGGGTAACTCATGCTCATAAGATGATCGTGATAATTGTGTTCATCGGCTGTAGATATTACAGAAACATTGTGGATACAGGGCCTCTACATGAAAATGTTTTCCATCCTCTCGAAAAACAAGGGTAACTCATGCTCATAAGATGATCGTGATAATTGTGTTCATCGGCTGTAAATTTTACAGAAACAGGGTGGATACAGGGCCTCTACATGAAAATTCTTTCCGTCCTATCGAAAAACAAGGGTAACTCATGCTCATAAGATGATCGTGATAATTGTGTTCATCGGCTGTAGATATTACAGAAACATGGTGCATACAGGGCCTCTACATGAAAATTCTTTCCGTCCTATCCAAAAACAAGGGTAACTCATGCTCATAAGATGATCATGATAATTGTGTTCATCGGCTGTAGATTTTACAGAACCATCGTGGATACAGGGCCTCTACATGAAAGTTCTTTCCTTCCTATCAAAAAACAAGGGTAACTCATGCTCATATGATGATCATGATATATGTGTTCATTTGCTTTAGATTTTACAGAAACATCGCGGATACAAGGCCTCTACATGAAAATTCTTTACGTCGTATCGAAAAACAAGGGCAACTCATGCTCATAAGATGATCGTGATAATTGTGTTCATCGGTTGTAGATTTTACAGAAACATCGTGGATACAGGGCCTCTACATGAAAATTCTTTACGTCGTATCGAAAAACAAGGGTACCTCATGCTCATAAGATGATCGTGATAATTGTGTTCATCGGCTGTAGATTTTACAGAAACATCGTGGAGACCATCCCTATACATGAAAATTCTTTATGTCGTATCGAAAAACAAGGGTAACTCATGCTCATAAGATGATCGTGATAATTGTGTTCATCGGCTGTAGATTTTGCAAAAACATTGTGGATACAGGGCGTCTACCTGAGAATTCTTTACGTCGTATCGAAAAGCAAGGGTAACTCATGCCCATAAGATGATCATGATATTTGTGTTCATTGGCTTTAGATTTTACAGAAACATCGCGGATACAGGGCCTCTACATGAAAATTCTTTCCGTCCTATCAAAAAACAAGGGTAACTCATGCTCATATGATGATCATGATATATGTGTTCATTGGCTCTAGATTTTACAGAAACATCGTGGATACAAGGCCTCTACATGAAAATTCTTTAAGTCGTATCGAAAACAAGGGTAACTCATGCTCATAAGATGATCGTGATAATTGTGTTCATCGGCTGTAGATTTTACAGAAACATCGTCGATAAAGGGTCTCTACATTAAAACATTCTTTACGTCGCAATGAAAAACAAGGGTAACTCATGCTCATAAGATGATCGTGATAATTGTGTTCATCGGCTGTAGATTTTACAGAAACATCGTGGATACAGGGCCTCTACATGAAAATTCTTTACGTCGTATCGAAAAACAAGGGCAACTCATGCTCATAAGATGATCGTGATAATTGTGTTCATCTGTTGTAGATTTTACAGAAACATCGTGGATACAGGGCCTCTACATGAAAATTCTTTACGTCGTATCGAAAAACAAGGGTACCTCATGCTCATAAGATGATCGTGATAATTGTGTTCATCGGCTGTAGATTTTACAGAAACATCGTGGAGACCATCCCTATACATGAAAATTCTTTACGTCGTATCGAAAAGCAAGGGTAACTCATGCCCATAAGATGATCATGATATTTGTGTTCATTGGCTTTAGATTTTACAGAAACATCGCGGATACAGGGCCTCTACATGAAATTTCTTTCCGTCCTATCAAAAAACAAGGGTAACTCATGCTCCTATGATGATCATGATATATGTGTTCATTGGCTTTAGATTTTACAGAAACATCGTGGATACAAGGCCTCTACATGAAAATTCTTTACGTCGTATCGAAAAAAAAGGGTAACTCATGCTCATAAGATGATCGTGATAATTGTGTTCATCGGCTGTAGATTTTACAGAAACATCGTGGAGACCATCCCTATACATGAAAATTCTTTACGTCGCATGGAAAAGCAAGGGTAACTCATGCCCATAAGATGATCATGATATATGTGTTCATTGGCTGTAGATATTACAGAAACATCGTCCGTACAGGGCCTCTACATGATAATTCTTTACGTCCTATCAAAAACAAGGGTAACTCATGCTCATAAGATGATCGTGATAATTGTGTTCATCGGTTGTAGATTTTACAGAAACATCGTGGATACAGGGCCTCTACATGAAAATTCTTTACGTCGTATCGAAAAACAAGGGTACCTCATGCTCATAAGATGATCGTGATAATTGTGTTCATCGGCTGTAGATTTTACAGAAACATCGTGGAGACCATCCCTATACATGAAAATTCTTTACGTCGTATCGAAAAACAAGGGTAACTCATGCTCATAAGATGATCGTGATAATTGTGTTCATCGGCTGTAGATTTTGCAAAAACATTGTGGATACAGGGCGTCTACCTGAGAATTCTTTACGTCGTATCGAAAAGCAAGGGTAACTCATGCCCATAAGATGATCATGATATTTGTGTTCATTGGCTTTAGATTTTACAGAAACATCGCGGATACAGGGCCTCTACATGAAATTTCTTTCCGTCCTATC
Organism: Pseudorhiza aurosa; assembly: GCA_964026355.1. Lineage (NCBI taxonomy): Eukaryota > Metazoa > Cnidaria > Scyphozoa > Rhizostomeae > Lychnorhizidae > Pseudorhiza > Pseudorhiza aurosa. The sequence continues at coordinate 929,229 of OZ032123.1, forward strand.
AAAAAACAAGGGTAACTCATGCTCATATGATGATCATGATATATGTGTTCATTGGCTTTAGATTTTACAGAAACATCGTGGATACAAGGCCTCTACATGAAAATTCTTTACGTCGTATCGAAAAAAAAGGGTAACTCATGCTCATAAGATGATCGTGATAATTGTGTTCATCGGCTGTAGATTTTACAGAAACATCGTGGAGACCATCCCTATACATGAAAATTCTTTACGTCGCATCGAAAAGCAAGTGTAACTCATGCCCATAAGATGATCATGATATATGTGTTCATTGGCTGTAGATATTACAGAAACATCGTCCGTACAGGGCCTCTACATGATAATTCTTTACGTCCTATCAAAAACAAGGGTAACTCATGCTCATAAGATGATCGTGATAATTGTGTTCATCGGCTGTAGATTTTACAGAAACATCGTGGATACAGGGCGTCTACCTGAGAATTCTCTACGTCGTATCGAAAAACAAGGGTAACTCATGCTCATAAGATGATCGTGATAATTGTGTTCATCGGCTGCAGATTTTGCAAAAACATTGTGGATACAGGGCGTCTACCTGAGAATTCTTTACGTCGTATCGAAAAGCAAGGGTAACTCATGCCCATAAGATGATCATGATATATGTGTTCATTGGCTGTAGATATTACAGAAACATCGTCCGTACAGGGCCTCTACATGAAAATGTTTTCCGTCGTATCGAAAAACAAGGGTAACTCATGCTCATAAGAGGATCGTGATAATTGTGTTCATCGGCTGTAGATTTTACAGAAACAGGGTGGATACAGGGCCTCTACATGAAAATTCTTTCCGTCCTATCGAAAAACAATGGTAACTCATGCTCATATGATGATCGTGATAATTGTGTTCATCGGCGGTAGATTTTACAGAAACATCGTGGATACAATCCCTATACATTAAAATTCTTTCCGTCCTATCGAAAAACAAGGGTAACTCATGCTCATAAGATGATCATGATAATTGTGTTCATCGGCTGTAGATTTTACAGAAACATTGTGGATACAGGGCCTCTACGTTAAAATTCTTTCCGTCCTATCGAAAAACAAGGGTAACTCATGCTCATAAGATGATCGTGATAATTGTGTTCATCGGCTGTAGATTTTACAGAAACAGGGTGGATACAGGGCCTCTACATGAAAATGTTTTCCGTCCTCTCGAAAAACAAGGGTAACTCATGCTCATATGATGATAGTGATAATTGTGTTCATCGGCTGTAGATATTACAGAAACATTGTGGATACAGGGCCTCTACATGAAAATTCTTTCCGTCCTATCCAAAAACAAGGGTAACTCATGCTCATAAGATGATCGTGATAATTGTGTTCATCGGCTGTAGATATTACAGAAACATTGTGGATACAGGGCCTCTACATGAAAATGTTTTCCGTCCTCTCGAAAAACAAGGGTAACTCATGCTCATAAGATGATCGTGATAATTGTGTTCATCGGCTGTAGATTTTACAGAAACAGGGTGGATACAGGGCCTCTACATGACAATTTTCTTTCCGTCCTCTCGAAAAACAAGGGTAACTCATGCTCATAAGATGATCATGATATATGTGTTCATTGGCTGTAGATATTACAGAAACATCGTCCGTACAGGGCCTCTACATGAAAATGTTTTCCGTCGTATCGAAAAACAAGGGTAACTCATGCTCATAAGAGGATCGTGATAATTGTGTTCATCGGCTGTAGATTTTACAGAAACAGGGTGGATACAGGGCCTCTACATGAAAATTCTTTCCGTCCTATCGAAAAACAATGGTAACTCATGCTTATAAGATGATCATGATATCTGTATTCATTTGCTTTAGATTTTACAGAAACATCGTGGATACAAGGCCTCTACATGAAAATTCTTTACGTCGTATCGAAAAAAAAGGGTAACTCATGCTCATAAGATGATCGTGATAATTGTGTTCATCGGCTGTAGATTTTACAGAAACATCGTGGAGACCATCCCTATACATGAAAATTCTTTACGTCGTATCGAAAAGCAAGGGTAACTCATGCCCATAAGATGATCATGATATATGTGTTCATTGGCTGTAGATATTACAGAAACATCGTCCGTACAGGGCCTCTACATGATAATTCTTTACGTCCTATCAAAAACAAGGGTAACTCATGCTCATAAGATGATCGTGATAATTGTGTTCATCGGCTGTAGATTTTACAGAAACATCGTCGATAAAGGGTCTCTACATTAAAACATTCTTTACGTCGCAATGAAAAACAAGGGTAACTCATGCTCATAAGATGATCGTGATAATTGTGTTCATCGGCTGTAGATTTTACAGAAACATCGTGGATACAGGGCATATACATGAAAATTCTTTACGTCGTATCGAAAAACAAGGGCAACTCATGCTCATAAGATGATCGTGATAATTGTGTTCATCGGTTGTAGATTTTACAGAAACATCGTGGATACAGGGCCTCTACATGAAAATTCTTTACGTCGTATCGAAAAGCAAGGGTAACTCATGCCCATAAGATGATCATGATATATGTGTTCATTGGCTGTAGATATTACAGAAACATCGTCCGTACAGGGCCTCTACATGATAATTCTTTACGTCCTATCAAAAACAAGGGTAACTCATGCTCATAAGAGGATCGTGATAATTGTGTTCATCGGCTGTAGATTTTACAGAAACAGGGTGGATACAGGGCCTCTACATGAAAATTCTTTCCGTCCTATCGAAAAACAATGGTAACTCATGCTCATATGATGATCGTGATAAATTTGTTCATCGGCGGTAGATTTTACAGAAACATCGTGGATACAATCCCTATACATGAAAATTCTTTCCGTCCTATCGAAAAACAAGGGTAACTCATGCTCATAAGATGATCATGATAATTGTGTTCATCGGCTGTAGATTTTACAGAAACATTGTGGATACAGGGCCTCTACGTTAAAATTCTTTCCGTCCTATCGAAAAACAAGGGTAACTCATGCTCATAAGATGATCGTGATAATTGTGTTCATCGGCTGTAGATTTTACAGAAACAGGGTGGATACAGGGCCTCTACATGAAAATGTTTTCCGTCCTCTCGAGAAACAAGGGTAACTCATGCTCATATGATGATAGTGATAATTGTGTTCATCGGCTGTAGATATTACAGAAACAAGGTGGATACAGGGCCTCTACATGAAAATTCTTTCCGTCCTATCCAAAAACAAGGGTAACTCATGCTCATAAGATGATCGTGATAATTGTGTTCATCGGCTGTAGATATTACAGAAACATTGTGGATACAGGGCCTCTACATGAAAATGTTTTCCGTCCTCTCGAAAAACAAGGGTAACTCATGCTCATAAGATGATCGTGATAATTGTGTTCATTGGCTTTAGATTTTACAGAAACATCGTGGATACAAGGCCTCTACATGAAAATTCTTTACGTCGTATCGAAAAAAAAGGGTAACTCATGCTCATAAGATGATCGTGATAATTGTGTTCATCGGCTGTAGATTTTACAGAAACATCGTAGAGACCATCCCTATACATGAAAATTCTTTACGTCGTATCGAAAAGCAAGGGTAACTCATGCCCATAAGATGATCATGATATATGTATTCATTGGCTGTAGATATTACAGAAACATCGTCCGTACAGGGCCTCTACATGATAATTCTTTACGTCCTATCAAAAACAAGGGTAACTCATGCTCATAAGATGATCGTGATAATTGTGTTCATCGGCTGTAGATTTTACAGAAACAGGGTGGATACAGGGCCTCTACATGAAAATTCTTTCCGTCCTATCGAAAAACAATGGTAACTCATGCTCATATGATGATCGTGATAATTGTGTTCATCGGCGGTAGATTTTACAGAAACATCGAGGATACAATCCCTATACATGAAAATTCTTTCCGTCCTATCGAAAAACAAGGGTAACTCATGCTCATAAGATGATCGTGATAATTGTGATCATCGGCTGTAGATTTTACAGAAACATCGTGGATACAGGGCGTCTACCTGAGAATTCTTTACGTCGTATCGAGAAACAAGGGTAACTCATGCTCATAAGATGATCGTGATAATTGTGTTCATCGGCTGTAGATATTACAGAGACATCGTGGATACAGGGCCTCTACATGAAAATTCTTTCCGTCCTATCCAAAAACAAGGGTAACTCATGCTCATAAGATGATCGTGATAATTGTGTTCATCGGCTGTAGATTTTACAGAAACAGGGTGGATACAGGGCCTCTACATGAAAATGTTTTCCGTCCTCTCGAAAAACAAGGGTAACTCATGCTCATAAGATGATCGTGATAATTGTGTTCATCGGCTGTAAATTTTACAGAAACAGGGTGGATACAGGGCCTCTACATGAAAATTCTTTCCGTCCTATCGAAAAACAAGGGTAACTCATGCTCATAAGATGATCGTGATAATTGTGTTCATCGGCTGTAGATATTACAGAAACATGGTGCATACAGGGCCTCTACATGAAAATTCTTTCCGTCCTATCCAAAAACAAGGGTAACTCATGCTCATAAGATGATCATGATAATTGTGTTCATCGGCTGTAGATTTTACAGAACCATCGTGGATACAGGGCCTCTACATGAAAGTTCTTTCCTTCCTATCAAAAAACAAGGGTAACTCATGCTCATATGATGATCATGATATATGTGTTCATTTGCTTTAGATTTTACAGAAACATCGCGGATACAAGGCCTCTACATGAAAATTCTTTACGTCGTATCGAAAAACAAGGGCAACTCATGCTCATAAGATGATCGTGATAATTGTGTTCATCGGTTGTAGATTTTACAGAAACATCGTGGATACAGGGCCTCTACATGAAAATTCTTTACGTCGTATCGAAAAACAAGGGTACCTCATGCTCATAAGATGATCGTGATAATTGTGTTCATCGGCTGTAGATTTTACAGAAACATCGTGGAGACCATCCCTATACATGAAAATTCTTTATGTCGTATCGAAAAACAAGGGTAACTCATGCTCATAGGATGATCGTGATAATTGTGTTCATCGGCTGTAGATTTTGCAAAAACATTGTGGATACAGGGCGTCTACCTGAGAATTCTTTACGTCGTATCGAAAAGCAAGGGTAACTCATGCCCATAAGATGATCATGATATTTGTGTTCATTGGCTTTAGATTTTACAGAAACATCGCGGATACAGGGCCTCTACATGAAAATTCTTTCCGTCCTATCAAAAAACAAGGGTAACTCATGCTCATATGATGATCATGATATATGTGTTCATTGGCTCTAGATTTTACAGAAACATCGTGGATACAAGGCCTCTACATGAAAATTCTTTAAGTCGTATCGAAAACAAGGGTAACTCATGCTCATAAGATGATCGTGATAATTGTGTTCATCGGCTGTAGATTTTACAGAAACATCGTCGATAAAGGGTCTCTACATTAAAACATTCTTTACGTCGCAATGAAAAACAAGGGTAACTCATGCTCATAAGATGATCGTGATAATTGTGTTCATCGGCTGTAGATTTTACAGAAACATCGTGGATACAGGGCCTCTACATGAAAATTCTTTACGTCGTATCGAAAAACAAGGGCAACTCATGCTCATAAGATGATCGTGATAATTGTGTTCATCTGTTGTAGATTTTACAGAAACATCGTGGATACAGGGCCTCTACATGAAAATTCTTTACGTCGTATCGAAAAACAAGGGTACCTCATGCTCATAAGATGATCGTGATAATTGTGTTCATCGGCTGTAGATTTTACAGAAACATCGTGGAGACCATCCCTATACATGAAAATTCTTTACGTCGTATCGAAAAGCAAGGGTAACTCATGCCCATAAGATGATCATGATATTTGTGTTCATTGGCTTTAGATTTTACAGAAACATCGCGGATACAGGGCCTCTACATGAAATTTCTTTCCGTCCTATCAAAAAACAAGGGTAACTCATGCTCCTATGATGATCATGATATATGTGTTCATTGGCTTTAGATTTTACAGAAACATCGTGGATACAAGGCCTCTACATGAAAATTCTTTACGTCGTATCGAAAAAAAAGGGTAACTCATGCTCATAAGATGATCGTGATAATTGTGTTCATCGGCTGTAGATTTTACAGAAACATCGTGGAGACCATCCCTATACATGAAAATTCTTTACGTCGCATCGAAAAGCAAGGGTAACTCATGCCCATAAGATGATCATGATATATGTGTTCATTGGCTGTAGATATTACAGAAACATCGTCCGTACAGGGCCTCTACATGATAATTCTTTACGTCCTATCAAAAACAAGGGTAACTCATGCTCATAAGATGATCGTGATAATTGTGTTCATCGGTTGTAGATTTTACAGAAACATCGTGGATACAGGGCCTCTACATGAAAATTCTTTACGTCGTATCGAAAAACAAGGGTACCTCATGCTCATAAGATGATCGTGATAATTGTGTTCATCGGCTGTAGATTTTACAGAAACATCGTGGAGACCATCCCTATACATGAAAATTCTTTACGTCGTATCGAAAAACAAGGGTAACTCATGCTCATAAGATGATCGTGATAATTGTGTTCATCGGCTGTAGATTTTGCAAAAACATTGTGGATACAGGGCGTCTACCTGAGAATTCTTTACGTCGTATCGAAAAGCAAGGGTAACTCATGCCCATAAGATGATCATGATATTTGTGTTCATTGGCTTTAGATTTTACAGAAACATCGCGGATACAGGGCCTCTACATGAAATTTCTTTCCGTCCTATCAAAAAACAAGGGTAACTCATGCTCATATGATGATCATGATATATGTGTTCATTGGCTTTAGATTTTACAGAAACATCGTGGATACAAGGCCTCTACATGAAAATTCTTTACGTCGTATCGAAAAAAAAGGGTAACTCATGCTCATAAGATGATCGTGATAATTGTGTTCATCGGCTGTAGATTTTACAGAAACATCGTGGAGACCATCCCTATACATGAAAATTCTTTACGTCGCATCGAAAAGCAAGTGTAACTCATGCCCATAAGATGATCATGATATATGTGTTCATTGGCTGTAGATATTACAGAAACATCGTCCGTACAGGGCCTCTACATGATAATTCTTTACGTCCTATCAAAAACAAGGGTAACTCATGCTCATAAGATGATCGTGATAATTGTGTTCATCGGCTGTAGATATTACAGAAACATCGTCCGTACAGGGCCTCTACATGAAAATGTTTTCCGTCGTATCGAAAAACAAGGGTAACTCATGCTCATAAGAGGATCGTGATAATTGTGTTCATCGGCTGTAGATTTTACAGAAACAGGGTGGATACAGGGCCTCTACATGAAAATTCTTTCCGTCCTATCGAAAAACAATGGTAACTCATGCTCATATGATGATCGTGATAATTGTGTTCATCGGCGGTAGATTTTACAGAAACATCGTGGATACAATCCCTATACATTAAAATTCTTTCCGTCCTATCGAAAAACAAGGGTAACTCATGCTCATAAGATGATCATGATAATTGTGTTCATCGGCTGTAGATTTTACAGAAACATTGTGGATACAGGGCCTCTACGTTAAAATTCTTTCCGTCCTATCGAAAAACAAGGGTAACTCATGCTCATAAGATGATCGTGATAATTGTGTTCATCGGCTGTAGATTTTACAGAAACAGGGTGGATACAGGGCCTCTACATGAAAATGTTTTCCGTCCTCTCGAGAAACAAGGGTAACTCATGCTCATATGATGATAGTGATAATTGTGTTCATCGGCTGTAGATATTACAGAAACAAGGTGGATACAGGGCCTCTACATGAAAATTCTTTCCGTCCTATCCAAAAACAAGGGTAACTCATGCTCATAAGATGATCGTGATAATTGTGTTCATCGGCTGTAGATATTACAGAAACATTGTGGATACAGGGCCTCTACATGAAAATGTTTTCCGTCCTCTCGAAAAACAAGGGTAACTCATGCTCATAAGATGATCGTGATAATTGTGTTCATTGGCTTTAGATTTTACAGAAACATCGTGGATACAAGGCCTCTACATGAAAATTCTTTACGTCGTATCGAAAAAAAAGGGTAACTCATGCTCATAAGATGATCGTGATAATTGTGTTCATCGGCTGTAGATTTTACAGAAACATCGTAGAGACCATCCCTATACATGAAAATTCTTTACGTCGTATCGAAAAGCAAGGGTAACTCATGCCCATAAGATGATCATGATATATGTATTCATTGGCTGTAGATATTACAGAAACATCGTCCGTACAGGGCCTCTACATGATAATTCTTTACGTCCTATCAAAAACAAGGGTAACTCATGCTCATAAGATGATCGTGATAATTGTGTTCATCGGCTGTAGATTTTACAGAAACAGGGTGGATACAGGGCCTCTACATGAAAATTCTTTCCGTCCTATCGAAAAACAATGGTAACTCATGCTCATATGATGATCGTGATAATTGTGTTCATCGGCGGTAGATTTTACAGAAACATCGAGGATACAATCCCTATACATGAAAATTCTTTCCGTCCTATCGAAAAACAAGGGTAACTCATGCTCATAAGATGATCGTGATAATTGTGATCATCGGCTGTAGATTTTACAGAAACATCGTGGATACAGGGCGTCTACCTGAGAATTCTTTACGTCGTATCGAAAAACAAGGGTAACTCATGCTCATAAGATGATCGTGATAATTGTGTTCATCGGCTGTAGATATTACAGAGACATCGTGGATACAGGGCCTCTACATGAAAATTCTTTCCGTCCTATCCAAAAACAAGGGTAACTCATGCTCATAAGATGATCGTGATAATTGTGTTCATCGGCTGTAGATTTTACAGAAACAGGGTGGATACAGGGCCTCTACATGAAAATGTTTTCCGTCCTCTCGAAAAACAAGGGTAACTCATGCTCATAAGATGATCGTGATAATTGTGTTCATCGGCTGTAAATTTTACAGAAACAGGGTGGATACAGGGCCTCTACATGAAAATTCTTTCCGTCCTATCGAAAAACAAGGGTAACTCATGCTCATAAGATGATCGTGATAATTGTGTTCATCGGCTGTAGATATTACAGAAACATGGTGCATACAGGGCCTCTACATGAAAATTCTTTCCGTCCTATCCAAAAACAAGGGTAACTCATGCTCATAAGATGATCATGATAATTGTGTTCATCGGCTGTAGATTTTACAGAACCATCGTGGATACAGGGCCTCTACATGAAAGTTCTTTCCTTCCTATCAAAAAACAAGGGTAACTCATGCTCATATGATGATCATGATATATGTGTTCATTTGCTTTAGATTTTACAGAAACATCGCGGATACAAGGCCTCTACATGAAAATTCTTTACGTCGTATCGAAAAACAAGGGCAACTCATGCTCATAAGATGATCGTGATAATTGTGTTCATCGGTTGTAGATTTTACAGAAACATCGTGGATACAGGGCCTCTACATGAAAATTCTTTACGTCGTATCGAAAAACAAGGGTACCTCATGCTCATAAGATGATCGTGATAATTGTGTTCATCGGCTGTAGATTTTACAGAAACATCGTGGAGACCATCCCTATACATGAAAATTCTTTATGTCGTATCGAAAAACAAGGGTAACTCATGCTCATAGGATGATCGTGATAATTGTGTTCATCGGCTGTAGATTTTGCAAAAACATTGTGGATACAGGGCGTCTACCTGAGAATTCTTTACGTCGTATCGAAAAGCAAGGGTAACTCATGCCCATAAGATGATCATGATATTTGTGTTCATTGGCTTTAGATTTTACAGAAACATCGCGGATACAGGGCCTCTACATGAAAATTCTTTCCGTCCTATCAAAAAACAAGGGTAACTCATGCTCATATGATGATCATGATATATGTGTTCATTGGCTCTAGATTTTACAGAAACATCGTGGATACAAGGCCTCTACATGAAAATTCTTTAAGTCGTATCGAAAACAAGGGTAACTCATGCTCATAAGATGATCGTGATAATTGTGTTCATCGGCTGTAGATTTTACAGAAACATCGTCGATAAAGGGTCTCTACATTAAAACATTCTTTACGTCGCAATGAAAAACAAGGGTAACTCATGCTCATAAGATGATCGTGATAATTGTGTTCATCGGCTGTAGATTTTACAGAAACATCGTGGATACAGGGCCTCTACATGAAAATTCTTTACGTCGTATCGAAAAACAAGGGCAACTCATGCTCATAAGATGATCGTGATAATTGTGTTCATCTGTTGTAGATTTTACAGAAACATCGTGGATACAGGGCCTCTACATGAAAATTCTTTACGTCGTATCGAAAAACAAGGGTACCTCATGCTCATAAGATGATCGTGATAATTGTGTTCATCGGCTGTAGATTTTACAGAAACATCGTGGAGACCATCCCTATACATGAAAATTCTTTACGTCGTATCGAAAAGCAAGGGTAACTCATGCCCATAAGATGATCATGATATTTGTGTTCATTGGCTTTAGATTTTACAGAAACATCGCGGATACAGGGCCTCTACATGAAATTTCTTTCCGTCCTATCAAAAAACAAGGGTAACTCATGCTCCTATGATGATCATGATATATGTGTTCATTGGCTTTAGATTTTACAGAAACATCGTGGATACAAGGCCTCTACATGAAAATTCTTTACGTCGTATCGAAAAAAAAGGGTAACTCATGCTCATAAGATGATCGTGATAATTGTGTTCATCGGCTGTAGATTTTACAGAAACATCGTGGAGACCATCCCTATACATGAAAATTCTTTACGTCGCATCGAAAAGCAAGGGTAACTCATGCCCATAAGATGATCATGATATATGTGTTCATTGGCTGTAGATATTACAGAAACATCGTCCGTACAGGGCCTCTACATGATAATTCTTTACGTCCTATCAAAAACAAGGGTAACTCATGCTCATAAGATGATCGTGATAATTGTGTTCATCGGTTGTAGATTTTACAGAAACATCGTGGATACAGGGCCTCTACATGAAAATTCTTTACGTCGTATCGAAAAACAAGGGTACCTCATGCTCATAAGATGATCGTGATAATTGTGTTCATCGGCTGTAGATTTTACAGAAACATCGTGGAGACCATCCCTATACATGAAAATTCTTTACGTCGTATCGAAAAACAAGGGTAACTCATGCTCATAAGATGATCGTGATAATTGTGTTCATCGGCTGTAGATTTTGCAAAAACATTGTGGATACAGGGCGTCTACCTGAGAATTCTTTACGTCGTATCGAAAAGCAAGGGTAACTCATGCCCATAAGATGATCATGATATTTGTGTTCATTGGCTTTAGATTTTACAGAAACATCGCGGATACAGGGCCTCTACATGAAATTTCTTTCCGTCCTATCAAAAAACAAGGGTAACTCATGCTCATATGATGATCATGATATATGTGTTCATTGGCTTTAGATTTTACAGAAACATCGTGGATACAAGGCCTCTACATGAAAATTCTTTACGTCGTATCGAAAAAAAAGGGTAACTCATGCTCATAAGATGATCGTGATAATTGTGTTCATCGGCTGTAGATTTTACAGAAACATCGTGGAGACCATCCCTATACATGAAAATTCTTTACGTCGCATCGAAAAGCAAGTGTAACTCATGCCCATAAGATGATCATGATATATGTGTTCATTGGCTGTAGATATTACAGAAACATCGTCCGTACAGGGCCTCTACATGATAATTCTTTACGTCCTATCAAAAACAAGGGTAACTCATGCTCATAAGATGATCGTGATAATTGTGTTCATCGGCTGTAGATATTACAGAAACATCGTCCGTACAGGGCCTCTACATGAAAATGTTTTCCGTCGTATCGAAAAACAAGGGTAACTCATGCTCATAAGAGGATCGTGATAATTGTGTTCATCGGCTGTAGATTTTACAGAAACAGGGTGGATACAGGGCCTCTACATGAAAATTCTTTCCGTCCTATCGAAAAACAATGGTAACTCATGCTCATATGATGATCGTGATAATTGTGTTCATCGGCGGTAGATTTTACAGAAACATCGTGGATACAATCCCTATACATTAAAATTCTTTCCGTCCTATCGAAAAACAAGGGTAACTCATGCTCATAAGATGATCATGATAATTGTGTTCATCGGCTGTAGATTTTACAGAAACATTGTGGATACAGGGCCTCTACGTTAAAATTCTTTCCGTCCTATCGAAAAACAAGGGTAACTCATGCTCATAAGATGATCGTGATAATTGTGTTCATCGGCTGTAGATTTTACAGAAACAGGGTGGATACAGGGCCTCTACATGAAAATGTTTTCCGTCCTCTCGAAAAACAAGGGTAACTCATGCTCATATGATGATAGTGATAATTGTGTTCATCGGCTGTAGATATTACAGAAACATGGTGGATACAGGGCCTCTACATGAAAATTCTTTCCGTCCTATCCAAAAACAAGGGTAACTCATGCTCATAAGATGATCGTGATAATTGTGTTCATCGGCTGTAGATATTACAGAAACATTGTGGATACAGGGCCTCTACATGAAAATGTTTTCCGTCCTCTCGAAAAACAAGGGTAACTCATGCTCATAAGATGATCGTGATAATTGTGTTCATCGGCTGTAGATTTTACAGAAACAGGGTGGATACAGGGCCTCTACATGACAATTTTCTTTCCGTCCTCTCGAAAAACAAGGGTAACTCATGCTCATAAGATGATCATGATATATGTGTTCATTGGCTGTAGATATTACAGAAACATCGTCCGTACAGGGCCTCTACATGAAAATGTTTTCCGTCGTATCGAAAAACAAGGGTAACTCATGCTCATAAGAGGATCGTGATAATTGTGTTCATCGGCTGTAGATTTTACAGAAACAGGGTGGATACAGGGCCTCTACATGAAAATTCTTTCCGTCCTATCGAAAAACAATGGTAACTCATGCTGATAAGATGATCATGATATCTGTATTCATTTGCTTTAGATTTTACAGAAACATCGTGGATACAAGGCCTCTACATGAAAATTCTTTACGTCGTATCGAAAAAAAAGGGTAACTCATGCTCATAAGATGATCGTGATAATTGTGTTCATCGGCTGTAGATTTTACAGAAACATCGTGGAGACCATCCCTATACATGAAAATTCTTTACGTCGTATCGAAAAGCAAGGGTAACTCATGCCCATAAGATGATCATGATATATGTGTTCATTGGCTGTAGATATTACAGAAACATCGTCCGTACAGGGCCTCTACATGATAATTCTTTACGTCCTATCAAAAACAAGGGTAACTCATGCTCATAAGATGATCGTGATAATTGTGTTCATCGGCTGTAGATTTTACAGAAACATCGTCGATAAAGGGTCTCTACATTAAAACATTCTTTACGTCGCAATGAAAAACAAGGGTAACTCATGCTCATAAGATGATCGTGATAATTGTGTTCATCGGCTGTAGATTTTACAGAAACATCGTGGATACAGGGCATATACATGAAAATTCTTTACGTCGTATCGAAAAACAAGGGCAACTCATGCTCATAAGATGATCGTGATAATTGTGTTCATCGGTTGTAGATTTTACAGAAACATCGTGGATACAGGGCCTCTACTTGAAAATTCTTTACGTCGTATCGAAAAGCAAGGGTAACTCATGCCCATAAGATGATCATGATATATGTGTTCATTGGCTGTAGATATTACAGAAACATCGTCCGTACAGGGCCTCTACATGATAATTCTTTACGTCCTATCAAAAACAAGGGTAACTCATGGTCATAAGATGATCGTGATAATTGTGTTCATCGGCTGTAGATTTTACAGAAACATCGTGGATACAGGGCGTCTACCTGAGAATTCTTTACGTCGTATCGAAAAACAAGGGTAACTCATGCTCATAAGATGATCGTGATAATTGTATTCATCGGCTGCAGATTTTGCAAAAACATTGTGGATACAGGGCGTCTACCTGAGAATTCTTTACGTCGTATCGAAAAGCAAGGGTAACTCATGCCCATAAGATGATCATGATATATGTGTTCATTGGCTGTAGATATTACAGAAACATCGTCCGTACAGGGCCTCTACATGAAAATGTTTTCCGTCGTATCGAAAAACAAGGGTAACTCATGCTCATAAGAGGATCGTGATAATTGTGTTCATCGGCTGTAGATTTTACAGAAACAGGGTGGATACAGGGCCTCTACATGAAAATTCTTTCCGTCCTATCGAAAAACAATGGTAACTCATGCTCATATGATGATCGTGATAAATTTGTTCATCGGCGGTAGATTTTACAGAAACATCGTGGATACAATCCCTATACATGAAAATTCTTTCCGTCCTATCGAAAAACAAGGGTAACTCATGCTCATAAGATGATCATGATAATTGTGTTCATCGGCTGTAGATTTTACAGAAACATTGTGGATACAGGGCCTCTACGTTAAAATTCTTTCCGTCCTATCGAAAAACAAGGGTAACTCATGCTCATAAGATGATCGTGATAATTGTGTTCATCGGCTGTAGATTTTACAGAAACAGGGTGGATACAGGGCCTCTACATGAAAATGTTTTCCGTCCTCTCGAGAAACAAGGGTAACTCATGCTCATATGATGATAGTGATAATTGTGTTCATCGGCTGTAGATATTACAGAAACAAGGTGGATACAGGGCCTCTACATGAAAATTCTTTCCGTCCTATCCAAAAACAAGGGTAACTCATGCTCACAAGATGATCGTGATAATTGTGTTCATCGGCTGTAGATATTACAGAAACATTGTGGATACAGGGCCTCTACATGAAAATGTTTTCCGTCCTCTCGAAAAACAAGGGTAACTCATGCTCATAAGATGATCGTGATAATTGTGTTCATTGGCTTTAGATTTTACAGAAACATCGTGGATACAAGGCCTCTACATGAAAATTCTTTACGTCGTATCGAAAAAAAAGGGTAACTCATGCTCATAAGATGATCGTGATAATTGTGTTCATCGGCTGTAGATTTTACAGAAACATCGTAGAGACCATCCCTATACATGAAAATTCTTTACGTCGTATCGAAAAGCAAGGGTAACTCATGCCCATAAGATGATCATGATATATGTATTCATTGGCTGTAGATATTACAGAAACATCGTCCGTACAGGGCCTCTACATGATAATTCTTTACGTCCTATCAAAAACAAGGGTAACTCATGCTCATAAGATGATCGTGATAATTGTGTTCATCGGCTGTAGATTTTACAGAAACAGGGTGGATACAGGGCCTCTACATGAAAATTCTTTCCGTCCTATCGAAAAACAATGGTAACTCATGCTCATATGATGATCGTGATAATTGTGTTCATCGGCGGTAGATTTTACAGAAACATCGAGGATACAATCCCTATACATGAAAATTCTTTCCGTCCTATCGAAAAACAAGGGTAACTCATGCTCATAAGATGATCGTGATAATTGTGATCATCGGCTTAAGATTTTACAGAAACATCGTGGA
Organism: Pseudorhiza aurosa; assembly: GCA_964026355.1. Taxonomy (NCBI): domain Eukaryota; kingdom Metazoa; phylum Cnidaria; class Scyphozoa; order Rhizostomeae; family Lychnorhizidae; genus Pseudorhiza; species Pseudorhiza aurosa. Next base: position 944,779 of record OZ032123.1, read on the forward strand.
TACAGGGCGTCTACCTGAGAATTCTTTACGTCGTATCGAAAAACAAGGGTAACTCATGCTCATAAGATGATCGTGATAATTGTGTTCATCGGCTGTAGATATTACAGAGACATCGTGGATACAGGGCCTCTACATGAAAATTCTTTCCGTCCTATCCAAAAACAAGGGTAACTCATGCTCATAAGATGATCGTGATAATTGTGTTCATCGGCTGTAGATTTTACAGAAACAGGGTGGATACAGGGCCTCTACATGAAAATGTTTTCCGTCCTCTCGAAAAACAAGGGTAACTCATGCTCATAAGATGATCGTGATAATTGTGTTCATTGGCTTTAGATTTTACAGAAAAATCGCGGATACAGGGCCTCTACATGAAAATTCTTTCCTTCCTTTCAAAAAACAAGGGTAACTCATGCTCATATGATGATCATGATATATGTGTTCATTGGCTTTAGATTTTACAGAAACATCGTGGATACAAGGCCTCTACATGAAAATTCTTTACGTCGTATCGAAAAAAAAGGGTAACTCATGCTCATAAGATGATCGTGATAATTGTGTTCATCGGCTGTAGATTTTACAGAAACATCGTGGAGACCATTACTATACATGAAAATTCTTTACGTCGTATCGAAAAGCAAGGGTAACTCATGCCCATAAGATGATCATGATATATGTATTCATTGGCTGTAGATATTACAGAAACATCGTCCGTACAGGGCCTCTACATGATAATTCTTTACGTCCTATCAAAAACAAGGGTAACTCATGCTCATAAGATGATCGTGATAATTGTGATCATCGGCTGTAGATTTTACAGAAACATCGTGGATACAGGGCGTCTACCTGAGAATTCTTTACGTCGTATCGAAAAACAAGGGTAACTCATGCTCATAAGATGATCGTGATAATTGTGTTCATCGGCTGCAGATTTTGCAAAAACATTGTGGATACAGGGCGTCTACCTGAGAATTCTTTACGTCCTATCGAAAAACAAGGGTAACTCATGCTCATAAGATGACCGTGATAATTGTGTTCATCGGCTGTAGATTTTACAGAAACATCGTGGATACAGGGCCTCTACATGAAAATTCTTTACGTCCTATTGATAAACAAGGGTATCTCTTTCTCATCAGCTGATCCTGATAATTTTCTTCATCGGCTGTAAATTTTACATAAACAGGGTGGATACAGGGCCTCTACATGAAATTTTTAAAGTCCTATCGAAAAACAAGGGTAACTCATGCTCATATGATGATAGTGATAATTGTGTTCATCGGCTGTAGATTTTACAGAAACATCGTGGAGACCATCCCTATACATGAAAATTCTTTACGTCGTATCGAAAAGCAAGGGTAACTCATGCCCATAAGATGATCATGATATATGTATTCATTGGCTGTAGATATTACAGAAACATCGTCCGTACAGGGCCTCTACATGATAATTCTTTACGTCCTATCAAAAACAAGGGTAACTCATGCTCATAAGATGATCGTGATAATTGTGTTCATCGGCTGTAGATTTTACAGAAACAGGGTGGATACAGGGCCTCTACATGAAAATTCTTTCCGTCCTATCGAAAAACAATGGTAACTCATGCTCATATGATGATCGTGATAATTGTGTTCATCGGCTGTAGACTTTACAGAAACATCGTGGATACAATCCCTATACATGAAAATTCTTTCCGTCCTATCGAAAAACAAGGGTAACTCATGCTCATAAGATGATCGTGATAATTGTGATCATCGGCTGTAGATTTTACAGAAACATCGTGGATACAGGGCGTCTACCTGAGAATTCTTTACGTCGTATCGAAAAACAAGGGTAACTCATGCTCATAAGATGATCGTGATAATTGTGTTCATCGGCTGTAGATATTACATAGACATCGTGGATACAGGGCCTCTACATGAAAATTCTTTCCGTCCTATCCAAAAACAAGGGTAACTCATGCTCATAAGATGATCGTGATAATTGTGTTCATCGGCTGTAGATTTTACAGAAACAGGGTGGATACAGGGCCTCTACATGAAAATGTTTTCCGTCCTCTCGAAAAACAAGGGTAACTCATGCTCATAAGATGATCGTGATAATTGTGTTCATTGGCTTTAGATTTTACAGAAAAATCGCGGATACAGGGCCTGTACATGAAAATTCTTTCCTTCCTTTCAAAAAACAAGGGTAACTCATGCTCATATGATGATCATGATATATGTGTTCATTGGCTTTAGATTTTACAGAAACATCGTGGATACAAGGCCTCTACATGAAAATATTTTACGTCGTATCGAAAAACAAGGGTAACTCATGCTCATAAGATGATCGTGATAATTGTGTTCATCGGCTGTAGATTTTACAGAAACATCGTGGAGACCATCCCTATACATGAAAATTCTTTACGTCGTATCGAAAAGCAAGGGTAACTCATGCCCATAAGATGATCATGATATATGTATTCATTGGCTGTAGATATTACAGAAACATCGTCCGTACAGGGCCTCTACATGATAATTCTTTACGTCCTATCAAAAACAAGGGTAACTCATGCTCATAAGATGATCGTGATAATTGTGTTCATCGGCTGCAGATTTTGCAAAAACATTGTGGATACAGGGCGTCTACCTGAGAATTCTTTACGTCCTATCGAAAAACAAGGGTAACTCATGCTTATAAGATGATCATGATAACTGTGTTCATCGGCTGTAGATTTTACAGAAACATTGTGGATACAGGGCCTCTACATTAAAATTCTTTCCGTCCTATCCAAGAACAAGGGTAACTCATGCTCATAAGATGATCGTGATAATTGTGTTCATCGGCTGTAGATTTTACAGAAACAGGGTGGATACAGGGCCTCTACATGAAAATGTTTTCCGTCCTCTCGAAAAACAAGGGTAACTCATGCTCATATGATGATAGTGATAATTGTGTTCATCGGCTGTAGATATTACAGAAACATGGTGGATACAGGGCCTCTACATGAAGATTCTTTCCGTCCTATCCAAAAACAAGGGTAACTCATGCTCATAAGATGATCGTGATAATTGTGTTCATCGGCTGTAGATTTTACAGAAACATTGTGGATACAGGGCCTCTACATGAAAATGTTTTCCGTCCTCTCGAAAAACAAGGGTAACTCATGCTCATAAGATGATCGTGATAATTGTGTTCATCGGCTGTAGATTTTACAGAAACAAGGTGGATACAGGGCCTCTACATGACAATTTTCTTTCCGTCCTCTCGAAAAACAAGGGTAACTCATGCTCATAAGATGATCGTGATAATTGTGTTCATCGGCTGTAGATATTACAGAAACATGGTGGATACAGGGCCTCTACATGAAAATTCTTTCCGTCCTATCCAAAAACAGGGGTAACTCATGCTCATAAGATGATCATGATAATTGTGTTCATCGGCTGTAGATTTTACAGAAACATCGTGGATACAGGGCCTCTACATGAAAATTCTTTCCTTCCTATCAAAAAACAAGCGTAACTCATGCTCATATGATGATCATGATATATGTGTTCATTTGCTTTAGATTTTACAGAAACATCGTGGATACAAGGCCTCTACATGAAAATTCTTTACGTCGTATCGAAAAAAAAGGGTAACTCATGCTCATAAGATGATCGTGATAATTGTGTTCATCGGCTGTAGATTTTACAGAAACATCGTGGAGACCATCCCTATACATGAAAATTCTTTACGTCGTATCGAAAAGCAAGGGTAACTCATGCCCATAAGATGATCATGATATATGTGTTCATTGGCTGTAGATATTACAGAAACATCGTCCGTACAGGGCCTCTACATGATAATTCTTTACGTCCTACCAAAAACAAGGGTAACTCATGCTCATAAGATGATCGTGATAATTGTGTTCATCGGCTGTAGATTTTACAGAAACATTGTCCGTACAGGGCCTCTACATGAAAATTCTTTACGTCCTATCAAAAACAAGGGTAACTCATGCTCATAAGATGATCGTGATAATTGTGTTCATCGGCTGTAGATTTTACAGAAACATTGTCCGTACAGGGCCTCTACATGAAAATTCTTTACGTCCTATCAAGAACAAGGGTAACTCATGCTCATAAGATGATCGTGATAATTGTGTTCATCGGCTGTAGATTTTACAGAAACATCGTCGATACAGGGCATATACATGAGAATTCTTTACGTCGCATTGAATAACAAGGGTAACTCATGCTCATAAGATGATCGTGATAATTGTGTTCATCGGCTGTAGATTTTACAGAAACAAGGTGGATACAGGGCCTCTACATGACAATTTTCTTTCCGTCCTCTTGAAAAACAAGGGTAACTCATGCTCATAAGATGATCGTGATAATTGTGTTCATCGGCTGTAGATATTACAGAAACATGGTGGATACAGGGCCTCTACATGAAAATTCTTTCCGTCCTATCCAAAAACAGGGGTAACTCATGCTCATAAGATGATCATGATAATTGTGTTCATCGGCTGTAGATTTTACAGAAACATCGTGGATACAGGGCCTCTACATGAAAATTCTTTCCTTCCTATCAAAAAACAAGGGTAACTCATGCTCATATGATGATCATGATATATGTGTTCATTTGCTTTAGATTTTACAGAAACATCGTGGATACAAGGCCTCTACATGAAAATTCTTTACGTCGTATCGAAAAACAAGGGTAACTCATGCTCATAAGATGATCGTGATAATTGTGTTCATCGGCTGTAGATTTTACAGAAACATCGTGGAGACCATCCCTATACATGAAAATTCTTTACGTCGTATCGAAAAGCAAGGGTAACTCATGCCCATAAGATGATCATGATATATGTGTTCATTGGCTGTAGATATTACAGAAACATCGTCCGTACAGGGCCTCTACATGATAATTCTTTACGTCCTACCAAAAACAAGGGTAACTCATGCTCATAAGATGATCGTGATAATTGTGTTCATCGGCTGTAGATTTTACAGAAACATCGTCGATAAAGGGTCTCTACATTAAAACATTCTTTACGTCGCAATGAAAAACAAGGGTAACTCATGCTCATAAGATGATCGTGATAATTGTGTTCATCGGCTGTAGATTTTACAGAAACATCGTGGATACAGGGCCTCTACATGAAAATTCTTTACGTCGTATCGAAAAACAAGGGTAACTCATGCTCATAAGATGATCGTGATAATTGTGTTCATCGGCTGCAGATTTTGCAAAAACATTGTGGATACAGGGCGTCTACCTGAGAATTCTTTACGTCGTATCGAAAAGCAAGGGTAACTCATGCCCATAAGATGATCATGATATATGTGTTCATTGGCTGTAGATATTACAGAAACATCGTCCGTACAGGGCCTCTACATGAAAATGTTTTCCGTCGTATCGAAAAACAAGGGTAACTCATGCTCATAAGAGGATCGTGATAATTGTGCTCATCGGCTGTTGATTTTACAGAAACTGGGTGGATACAGGGCCTCTACATGAAAATTCTTTCCGTCCTATCGAAAAACAAGGGTAACTCATGCTCATATGATGATCGTGATAATTGTGTTCATCGGCGGTAGATTTTACAGAAACATCGTGGATACAATCCCTATACATGAAAATTCTTTCCGTCCTATCGAAAAACAAGGGTAACTCATGCTCATAAGATGATCGTGATAATTGTGTTCATCGGCTGTAGATTTTACAGAAACATTGTGGATACAGGGCCTCTACATTAAAATTCTTTCCGTCCTATAGAAAAACAAGGGTAACTCATGCTCATAAGATGATCGTGATAATTGTGTTCATCGGCTGTAGATTTTACAGAAACAGGGTGGATACAGGGCCTCTACATGAAAATTCTCTCCGTCCTCTCGAAAAACAAGGGTAACTCATGCTCATAAGATGATCATGATATATGTGTTCATCGGCTGTAGATTTTACAGAAACAGGGTGGATGCAGGGCCTCTACATGAAAATGTTCTCCGTCGTATCGAAAAAAAAGGGTAACTCATGCTCATAAGATGATCGTGATAATTGTGTTCATCGGCTGTAGATTTTACAGAAACATCGTGGAGACCATCCCTATACATGAAAATTCTTTACGTCGTATCGAAAAGCAAGGGTAACTCATGCCCATAAGATGATCATGATATATGTGTTCATTGGCTGTAGATATTACAGAAACATCGTCCGTACAGGGCCTCTACATGATAATTCTTTACGTCCTACCAAAAACAAGGGTAACTCATGCTCATAAGATGATCGTGATAATTGTGTTCATCGGCTGTAGATTTTACAGAAACATTGTCCGTACAGGGCCTCTACATGAAAATTCTTTACGTCCTATCAAAAACAAGGGTAACTCATGCTCATAAGATGATCGTGATAATTGTGTTCATCGGCTGTAGATTTTACAGAAACATTGTCCGTACAGGGCCTCTACATGAAAATTCTTTACGTCCTATCAAGAACAAGGGTAACTCATGCTCATAAGATGATCGTGATAATTGTGTTCATCGGCTGTAGATTTTACAGAAACATCGTCGATACAGGGCATATACATGAAAATTCTTTACGTCGCATTGAATAACAAGGGTAACTCATGCTCATAAGATGATCGTGATAATTGTGTTCATCGGCTGTAGATTTTACAGAAACAAGGTGGATACAGGGCCTCTACATGACAATTTTCTTTCCGTCCTCTCGAAAAACAAGGGTAACTCATGCTCATAAGATGATCGTGATAATTGTGTTCATCGGCTGTAGATATTACAGAAACATGGTGGATACAGGGCCTCTACATGAAAATTCTTTCCGTCCTATCCAAAAACAGGGGTAACTCATGCTCATAAGATGATCATGATAATTGTGTTCATCGGCTGTAGATTTTACAGAAACATCGTGGATACAGGGCCTCTACATGAAAATTCTTTCCTTCCTATCAAAAAACAAGGGTAACTCATGCTCATATGATGATCATGATATATGTGTTCATTTGCTTTAGATTTTACAGAAACATCGTGGATACAATGGCCTCTACATGAAAATTCTTTACGTCGTATCGAAAAACAAGGGTAACTCATGCTCATAAGATGATCGTGATAATTGTGTTCATCGGCTGTAGATTTTACAGAAACATCGTGGAGACCATCCCTATACATGAAAATTCTTTACGTCGTATCGAAAAGCAAGGGTAACTCATGCCCATAAGATGATCATGATATATGTGTTCATTGGCTGTAGATATTACAGAAACATCGTCCGTACAGGGCCTCTACATGATAATTCTTTACGTCCTACCAAAAACAAGGGTAACTCATGCTCATAAGATGATCGTGATAATTGTGTTCATCGGCTGTAGATATTACAGAAACATGGTGGATACAGGGCCTCTACATGAAAATTCTTTCTGTCCTATCCAAAAACAGGGGTAACTCATGCTCATAAGATGATCATGATAATTGTGTTCATCGGCTGTAGATTTTACAGAAACATCGTGGATACAGGGCCTCTACATGAAAATTCTTTCCTTCCTATCAAAAAACAAGGGTAACTCATGCTCATATGATGATCATGATATATGTGTTCATTTGCTTTAGATTTTACAGAAACATCGTGGATACAAGGCCTCTACATGAAAATTCTTTACGTCGTATCGAAAAACAAGGGTAACTCATGCTCATAAGATGATCGTGATAATTGTGTTCATCGGCTGTAGATTTTACAGAAACATCGTGGAGACCATCCCTATACTTGAAAATTCTTTACGTCGTATCGAAAAGCAAGGGTAACTCATGCCCATAAGATGATCATGATATATGTGTTCATTGGCTGTAGATATTACAGAAACATCGTCCGTACAGGGCCTCTACATGATAATTCTTTACGTCCTACCAAAAACAAGGGTAACTCATGCTCATAAGATGATCGTGATAATTGTGTTCATCGGCTGTAGATTTTACAGAAACATCGTCGATAAAGGGTCTCTACATTAAAACATTCTTTACGTCGCAATGAAAAACAAGGGTAACTCATGCTCATAAGATGATCGTGATAATTGTGTTCATCGGCTGTAGATTTTACAGAAACATCGTGGATACAGGGCCTCTACATGAAAATTCTTTACGTCGTATCGAAAAACAAGGGTAACTCATGCTCATAAGATGATCGTGATAATTGTGTTCATCGGCTGCAGATTTTGCAAAAACATTGTGGATACAGGGCGTCTACCTGAGAATTCTTTACGTCGTATCGAAAAGCAAGGGTAACTCATGCCCATAAGATGATCATGATATATGTGTTCATTGGCTGTAGATATTACAGAAACATCGTCCGTACAGGGCCTCTACATGAAAATGTTTTCCGTCGTATCGAAAAACAAGGGTAACTCATGCTCATAAGAGGATCGTGATAATTGTGCTCATCGGCTGTTGATTTTACAGAAACCGGGTGGATACAGGGCCTCTACATGAAAATTCTTTCCGTCCTATCGAAAAACAAGGGTAACTCATGCTCATATGATGATCGTGATAATTGTGTTCATCGGCGGTAGATTTTACAGAAACATCGTGGATACAATCCCTATACATGAAAATTCTTTCCGTCCTATCGAAAAACAAGGGTAACTCATGCTCATAAGATGATCGTGATAATTGTGTTCATCGGCTGTAGATTTTACAGAAACATTGTGGATACAGGGCCTCTACATTAAAATTCTTTCCGTCCTATAGAAAAACAAGGGTAACTCATGCTCATAAGATGATCGTGATAATTGTGTTCATCGGCTGTAGATTTTACAGAAACAGGGTGGATACAGGGCCTCTACATGAAAATTCTCTCCGTCCTCTCGAAAAACAAGGGTAACTCATGCTCATAAGATGATCATGATATATGTGTTCATCGGCTGTAGATTTTACAGAAACAGGGTGGATGCAGGGCCTCTACATGAAAATGTTCTCCGTCGTATCGAAAAACAAGGGTAACTCATGCTCATAAGATGATCGTGATAATTGTGTTCATCGGCTGTAGATTTTACAGAAACAGGGTGGATACAGGGCCTCTACATGAAAATTCTTTCCGTCCTATCCAAAAACAAGGGTAAGCAAGAAAAAAGGATGAAGAGTCATTTGAATGAAAATAAGATTAGCCAGTTTTTCATTCCATATAAGTAGCAGTTCACGATCAAGAAATTGGATAAATCAAATACGTGTAATCGAATCCAATTATCAGTATAAATACAAGCATATTCTGGTCAAATAATTAACGCAAAAAGTGCATGCAAATAATATTATTGCTTACGCGTTGGTCTTTATGAATCAAAATATTATTCCACTATAACGAAGATAACAACAAAACAATATAATGTGCAATAACTGTACCCGTCCCTCGATCATGGAGGAAATAATTAATTAATCAATAAGTACCTTAGGTGCATAAAATGTCTTCACATCTAAAACGATAGCTTCTCTTCCTATAGATGGAGGTACCAGACAGAAAAAAATAATATAAATCTTGCACCAACCTCTTTACATTAACTACCATCATGCGAATTGCAAAAGCTACAGCACAGCATGCCGCTACAAAAATATCGACAAATGAACACAAATGCTGTCACATGAATCTGCTGTTGAGGCAAATTCATTGGTTGCCCATTACAAGTAGAAAACAATACTAAAGGCCTATGTCAACCTTAGATGTTAAAAGCTTCCTACCCAAAATACCTTCAAGTATTATTGGAAGTGCATCAGACTCTTCCTTGCATAAGATCTGCAGATGACGTACTGTTTTGATAGTAGGAAAGTCCAGGTTACCAAAGGCTGGCGATCGTGCATCAATAAATATTACCCCTTTCGACACAGATTCCCCTATTCGGTCAGTGTGCTTTATATAGTTCAAACCTATAAATATTGCTTGAAGACCATTTTATGCAAATAGTATTTCTTATGGCAGACAATTAATGGAAGCCTGTAAAGCAAAACCTCAACTAGTCTTCGTGCCATTGTCATGCGCTGAATTTGAACTGCTTTGAGAGGGTAGGGTTCTTTCTTCCCTGATCACCTCTTACGCAACAAACAGTACCAGGATTCGGGTTGCGCTAGTGAAATTACGATGTACCATAATTCAAACCTATCGCTAGTTACATACACATATAGAGTATATCTTATATGTATGAATGGCGTTTTAGTGTCCCAAAAGGGGCTTTCATAAACATTTGAGAGAGGGTGAATAATTGCATTTTTTTTACCCACAAACAGACGTCACAAATTCACAATAACAGACGTCACAAATGGGAGCATTGATAAACTTATTTTGTCAAATCCTAATTTATTGATCACGTGGCAAAATCAATGGATTTGGACTGGTGGTGCTGACATTATCAACTTCTATAAAAAATAACATTATAACAAAATAACAACTTAAAGGGATCAAAGGTTTCGAAACTCTACGATAGTGATTCAAAATTTCACAATGAATTCAAAATCTACATTCTTAAAATATCATTTATCGTTTTACAAATGCACTAAATCAGATCAGAAATTCTTTGCATTGCGATCTACCAAAGCTGATGGCATAAAAAATGAACCATACCAAAGATTTGCAGCAGCTGTATTTGGAAGGCCATCAGATTTTTACCCATTGAAATTAGAGTATGTATCGAAGGAATCCATGTATGCTTCGGCAATAGCATGACAATATTTGTATTGGACCTAGAAAAGAAAGAAGAAAAGCAAATGATAGGATGTATCAACAGACTGGAAGGCTTCAGGTTCTTTATCTAAAATGCTACAAATCATTTTTGCACATAGAGAGGGAGACAACTTACTGAATTCGGGTATTTCCAGATTGAGAAGTTAGATTTCAGTGTCCTACATCCACATGTCAAAAAAAAGTTCGCCTTCCCCAGAAGAAGACCTTACATAAATAAATTTTAATCTTAATGAGTTCAATTTTCAAGGCTATTGGACGGTTCAATCCCTTTGGCAACTGCATCCCAAATGCTAGCTTTTTATACTCCTCTTTAACCCATTATGTTATGGATTATAAACTCTAGCCGAATTCGCAACACAGTTTATCAAATACAGCGCCTATCCCGCAGCTGAGCAAAAAGTCAAGCAACAAGAACCGACATATTCGTAAATGGATGCGAAGTTACTACAGTATTCGTATCAATATAGATATGAAATGATGAATCAAATTTCGAATACATGGTCCTACTTGCAAAATATAGAAGTACCAGGTTCCATCATGTTATCCCGGAGAGAGACTAGGAAATATTCTAATTCGTTGCTCCCACTTCCATGACAAAGTCCCATACTTGGATAACATGCTAATGATGTTCGAAGAGAATGGATTTCTTTATCTTTGAGGTTCTCTTGCCATCTCTTTGCTCGTCTTGATATCGGTTTCTAGCCACGACTTTCATCTTTGCGAGTATTGTTTACATCTACGGCGTTTGTGTCGTCATCATTGTCAATGTCAATTTCTTCTGGTATACGTTTGTAGTTTATGGTTATGGTCGTTAGTGGCTGTCACTAGCGGCTTTTTTCTTATAATAATAATAATAGTAATAATTTCAATTATTTTAGTACGGCAACCCATTCAACAGTGTTGGTTTACAAGGGGCTGTCAATCTACAAGCAAACTAATCTAACAAAATGGCAATGTATAAGAATTAAGATACCAATGTTCATTACTAGTAGAAATCCAAAGCAAGGTCTTCTAGGCATCACGCACAGGGGTTTTCTAAACGAAGGTGTGAGTTTGTTTCCTTGCTCTTGTCTTACGAGTACGTGATCTCCTGCTTGCCAGTCAATTTATTTTGCTCTTCTTCTGTTATCTGCATGATGCTTATCATGATGCTTACTTCGAAGTTCGTCGTTTCTCTTTTCCTTTTTGTTCATCGAAAACTTATTTTTCATAGGCTAAGGCAAAATTTCTCGACGAACTCTGTTGAAAAAATGCTCAGTAGGTGATACTCTGGAAGTGGTATGTGGAGTTATACGGCATTGCAACAAGAAGCGGTTGAAATCCTGTTGCCACTTGTTCCCTTCAACTGTAGCAGCTTTCAAGGTTTTTCCTACAGGCTGCTTGAATCTTCGCATTCAGCAATCCTTTGAGGCCATTCAGTTGCCTATGCAATTTCAACGATGCTTAATTAAAGGCTGGTTTCCAGTTCGCGACCCGTCCCACACCTATTTGAGCCTGCGCATTTGGTAGCCCTAGCTCAGATAGTGCGATTGCTCGCGGAGCCCGCGATCAGTCCTTGGAGTTGAATCAAGTTCAATTTCGTTACAACAGGATAAAAAGTGCAGCCAATCACATAACTTCAAAGCTCATTTACAGATGTGGTGAGGTTTTATATTTTCTATGGGCACCAAAAAGCAGAAGTTGCCTAGGCCTTGAAAAATGATCATATCTCAAGAAGTTATATAGCCGCTGTTAAGACAGCTGCACGGCAATCAAATTCAAAGTAGTGAAGATTCTGCTGAAAACAGTTTTTCGACATCGAATGATCTTTCTTGGGAGCTAGAAATGACGGATGGAACCCAAGGCAAAGGGAAAGTAGGCCATGTGCATGAACGTCTTACCTAACCAGTAACTGGCAGCGATTGTTCTCTGTGCATCTCCTGCGACCAGATAACGGAAAGTGACGCTAAGTCTTTCGCAAACCCTATTGGTTCCCTATTTAATGAGACATTGATGATTTGGGGTAACTGAAATTAGCAATGGATCAAATTTCCCAGTACTCATTCTGCATTGCTGAAAAATACTGCTAGTCGAAAAGTTTCATCTCATGAAAGAGCAAATGAAACTCGCCTTTCTCCTTCCGTTTCTTGTTAATGCTTCTGATTTTCCTTGTTGAAACTTCCGCTCTAATGCGCCTTTTTCGCTAAATGAAGAGCACTAAATTCGCCTTCTGTTGAGCGTCATCTTCATCGTACTTGTTAAAATGCAATTAGCGTCAATTTCGCATGAACTGGAAACTTTGAATGAAACTGCAGACGAGCGATCGTACGGGGGGCGCGACTAAAACCAACTTGCAATAAAAAAATTCAACTAGGGTTCGACCCAAACTACCAGTGCTGCAGAACGCTTCAACCAAATTGGAGCTTCCATAGATCATCTCAAGCGGTTTTGTGAACCTACAATGAGCTTAAATAGTTTTCCATAGAGGATTGAATGAAAGTTTCCCACAACAAAACAACAATTAATGCCCCTTTTCGATCTGTTGATAACCACCATTGGATTTGGCCATTCCAAAAAAACTCATCACTTCGTGCAAGTTGACAACCAAACGTGCATCTAGAAGATCTTTCACATGATTTTGTTCCGGGCATGTGCCAGCAGCAGAGAATTGTTCGAAAAAGTCAATGAAGAAGTTAGAAACTTGCACTTTGGTCTATCAATAACTATCACAGATACTGACTTCGCTGACGATATTGCCCTCGTATCTGATAACGCTGAAAAGGCACAATTATTACTGACGAATGTAGAAAAAACTTCAGAGAATATTTGACTTCGTATCAACGAAAAAAAAAATTAGTACATCTCTTACATCCAAGGTGAAATTAGAATCGAAGCTATGAATGGTAAAGAACTTAAGAGTGTTGAAGATCTCAAGTATCTCGGTTCGTGGATCAACACAACCGTTCAAGACTTGAACACAAGGATAGGATTGGCATGGACAGCAGCAAAAATGAATACATTCAGGACATCAACAATGAGTAAAGATCTGAAAATGCGATTCTTCAGAAGCACAGTAAAGAGTATACTCCGATATGGCTGTGAAACTTGGGCGCTAACAAAGACGATGGAAAAAAGAATCGATGGAAACTATACTAGATTGTCGAGAAAAATTCAAAATACAACACGGAAAATGAAAAACACCAATGAAAGACTATACAGACAGCCACCCCCTATAAGCCATGTTATCCGAATATTTTTATAAAACAAAGCAAAAAAAATCATCAAATCTTAAAAATTAAAGCGTTCAATTGTCATCCACTTCACTTTATCAAGTTAGATGGTAGCAAAGTTCCATATCTTGCAATTGGTATTCTAGATCTTTGTGAACGTCTAATTCTGGCTTTTTGGCTCTCTTCGCAATTATCTAGATATAATTCTATAAATTGGTTCTTGCTCTTTGCTTCGCCATCAGTGTAATCATCATCATCTTCTTCCGTAGTTTCTTAACGGCTTACTTTCTTGAAATATGATACATCTCTTTTGATAATAGGACATCTGTTTTTAGCTACAACTCTTGTTCCCTCTCGGGAAATCACCTTAAATCGTTCTGGATTGAGCTTTGAAGTCAACTTATTTCGCTTTTTCCGTAGAAAAATAACAATATCTCCTTCTTAATGTCAGATTCTTTGCATTATGTCTTGTGTCGTAGCATACTTTATTTCTATCTGTGCTATAAAGTAAGTATCTGCGCCAGGGTGGATCTTTTTTGGACAACAACCGTGTTGATTCATTCGTAGGATGGGTTTGAGGTCTTATTCTTGGTAACACCATTTTGTTGCAAATTTTGAATGAAGCAATCAAATTTAAACTGATTCCCCTGTAATTACCTGCATAGGCCATGTTATCCGAACAAGAAGACTGAGGTTTATAGGGCATATATGGCGAAGACAGGAAGAATTGTTCCATCAACTGCTATTCTGGAAACCTATACATGGAAAAAGAACAAGAGGCCGCCCTCAAAGATCACTTGTTGAACAAATCTGCAAAGATACCAACTTAACGCAAAAGCAAACTGTGCGAAGTATGCAGGACAGAGTTGAATGGCGAAGAATTTTCAAAGGAGTGCGAGTTCATTCGACCTGGTAGGTAGGTAGGTAATGAGTTGCTTTTCCCGTGTTTTCGAGTTGCTCAAGCACCTCTCAAACTCGGGGGCCAGCATGATATGGTAGCAAGAACATTTGAGAATTTCTGTCAGTAATACCTGCAGCTATTGTAAACACTGCGAAATCTGAAAGCCATTTCTTCAACAAAATTGCGATACTTAAACCAACTTTAACGATATCAGGATTAGATTCAGGAACATGATCAAGTCAAAGAGCAGCCCACATACTTTTTAACACATTTTTTATGTCCAAGTTTTATCGCCGCCAGTATGATATTCTGTACATATTGATATAGCTGTGAATGAATGAGTCACGTTTTGGATAAAAAAATGCTGCTCACTTAAAGTACCTATACCATATTCCGTGGATCTAGCGTGGTTTTCCCGGAAGGTACTGAAACAGGGGTGGCACCGGAGGAGAGACAAAAGGACAACAGGCCTGGCCCGTTGGAGCCCACTGGCCTTCCCCATTCGTGAAAAAATTGAAGCCTGTAACCAATCATTACCAAACACAAGCTTCTGTAAATCAATAATCCCGTCCCTTATTTGGGAACTTAGCCTCCTGACGGGGAAATCCTGTGACGATACCCCTGGATTGGAACCTCCTCTACAACAGATACCGAAGCTAATTAAATATTCTCCGTAAATAAATGCTTCCTGTATATGAGTTGTTGTGTTTTTGTTGCTGTTGAAAGTCAAACCGGTTTCGGTCACGAGGGAGGGAAGAGGTCAGTTCAGTGGGATAAGCGTTGGTGAGCCGCCAGTCCAGCTGCTGAAGCACAATTCTTTCCACATTGGCAGTTGAAGCCTCTGTCAGTTGCTTGACCAGGGTCTTTCCGTATGGTTCGACTGTCTATGATTCTCTCAGTTCGCTCGTTTTCTGCGGTTTTTGCTCCATTGTGCACTAAGGAACGCCATTGGGCACGGTCAGTACATCGTTTCTGATCATCGATGTTGAACTTCTTAAGTGAGACCAGAAGTTCGTCTTTGAAGCGTTTCCTTGGGCGTCCTTTTGGCCTAGAGCCTTCTTGTAGTTCTCCGTACAGGAGTTGCTTCGGTAGTCGGTTATCAGACATCCGGGTAACGTGGCCGGCCCACTTTAGGTGTTTCTTCCGGACTTCTGTTTCGATGGACATCATTCCAGCTAGTTGAAGGAATTCAAGATTCGTCGTGTGGCTTTCCCAGCTTATCTTCAGGACTCTTCGAAGGCAGCGTTGATGGAAGGCCTCTAGTTTTTTCATGTGTCTGCTGTATATAGTCCACGTTTATGATGCGTACAGCAGCGTGCTTAGTACTACCACGCTGTAGACGTCAATTTTCACCTTTAGTCTTAGATCGTGACTGTTCCAGACTCTACAGTACAGTCTGCTAAAGGATGAGCTTGCTTTGCCGATGCGAGCATCAATTTCAGCATCTAGTTGGCCATCCTTGGAAATTCTGCTACCCAGGTATGTAAACGAGTGTGAGACCTTCAATGGAGTTCCATCCACTACTATTTGTGGTTCCTTGTAAGCCATTCCCGGAGAGGGTTGGAACACAACTTCCGTTTTTGAGATGCTGACTGTTAGGCCGAAGCCACACGAAGGTCGAACGAAGTTGCCCATGAGATTCAGAAGGTCGGTGTCACAGTGTGCGAAGATGCCGCAGTCGTCTGCGTAAAGAAGTTCTTGCACCAATTGTATTCTCGTCTTTGTGTGGGCTCTTAGCCTTTGTAGTTGAACAGTGAGCCATCTGCGCGGACTCTTGCGTTAATTCCCTCGTTACAGTTTCGGAGTGCCTCCTTCAGCATGGTGTCGAAGTAGATGATGAAGAGAGTGGGTGCGATGGTGCATCCTTGCTTGACACCGGTTGAAATTGGGAAGCTGTCCGTTAAACTTGACAGTTCCGAGCATTCCGTTGTGTAACGACTTTAGGATGTTGACTATCTTTGTTGGGATTCCCTTCTTAGCCAAGACCTGCCATAGGGTGTGGCGATGGACGGTGTCGAAGGCCTTCATAAGGTCGATGAAGACAGCTAAGAGGTTCCTTTGTTGTTCAATGCATTTCTCTTGAATCTGTCTAGCAGCAAATATCATGTCGGCGGTTCCTCTGCCTCGCCGGAGGCCACATTGTGGTTCTGCTACATTTGGCTCTACTATTGCTGTGTTGATCCGCTTTGAAGGATCTTTGTGAGAATTTTTCCTGCGACTGAGAGCAGCGAGATGCCACGGTAGCAGGATGACCAGCAGGACTCTGGATGCTGCAGCAGCTGCCATTGGCCAGTGAGGCTCTTCCGTCTAAGGGGGCTGAACTCACGTGGATGGTCAGGGACTCTCGTGGAGATGACCCTTGACAGGTTTTGTTTTTAGTCCTGCTAGGTGTCCACTAACACCCTCCTCACCCGGTTGCCGAGGCAGCTAGGTGGGGGACCCGGCTTAGTCGCCGAAGACCCGAAACATATCAGCAGGCAGTACTGGATTCACATGGATGCCGGTAGCAGGGGTAAATCCTCGCCTGACTGAGTCTATATCTATATGAGTTAGATGTCTAATAAACGAACGGGAACAAACATAAGTCAAACTGAGTCTTTCGACTGCATCAAAATGAAAAACTCTGTCTTGCATAGTACAAAAGACTTCAATTGTACTCTCAGTTCATCAACCATGTGAAAGAAAATAGGCCATGATAGGTCAATGCAGGTGGCCAACGATACGCACCAACCAATCGCTCTATTTCACATGTTTTCATTCACGTCTTGGTGAAAGTTGTGCTGCCGTATATTGGGAACTATCAAAAATTCAATACTTTTTGATGAGTCCTTTTCTATGAGTCCCTGAATCCCAGATTGGCAAAGTTATATACAAGGATAGCAGGGCAATACCAAAGTGACTTGTTAATTTCATATGTGTAAAAGGAGTTAAAAATTATGTTTTATCATATTAATCCATCAATTAATTTTGAAAGTTAATAAGCGTATTGATTCTAACGATGTGCCTGACTATGTATCTGAGTGTGGTAAACTCGAGGTAATGAGGCAATTTCCAAAATGCAAAAAAGATTAAACCTCGAAGTCCTGCAAATACGAGTATCAGATAATAGGAAAGTAACGGCTTGATGATAGCTATTTGGAAAGCACCACGTCATAGATCGAATAGCTGGTGCCTCAAAAATCACTTCATTCTCAACTTTACTTAAAATAAGGAGAATTGCTAGCTCGCTCCTAGGGTAGGGATATTAATTTTTCCAACAAATAAAGGAGGACCAAGGTCACTATATAGTAAGCATAGTTCCTCGGTGCTACAATAACTATCTTCAGGTACTAGATAAAAGGGTAAAAAATGCAGAGCAGTAGCATTCATTGTGATTTAGCAATGGACTTACAACATTCTCAACAAACTCAGGCCGAAACGCCCGCAATTTCTTGATGGTTTGGAAAACATCTAGGAGTTGCTCTGTCTTAAATCTGTCTAAAGCTATTGTAATGGTTATGAAAGTGCCACAGCGACCCGCACCATCCCTACGACACAAAATAAAATATTCACAACACGGCAAATGAAAAAATATGCGTGTCACTATCAAATCCTAACGAAAATATCATATATTGATAGAAATAAAATCTTCTTTCTGGCGAATGGTATTAAAGATGGGACGTACGCTGATGATATGGCTACAATCACACATGATGACACTTGTGGTTCGACTACAGCGAGAGTTTAATTCGAGAAGGTTGCGCTGCTTCAAAACATCTAGGATGTGAGCTGTATGTGCTCGATCTCATTTCGAGGCACTTGAAGGATGACTCTCCATGAGGCAACACTAAATAACCAGATATTCATTACAATTTATGAAGAAATAGCTTCCCAAATATGCAGAGCTGCAGAAGAAATTGTTTCCAGTGGCCCGTGACTGAATACCGAGAATGTATGTTTGAGGGACGATTTGCGGACTCTCTATGAGCTGGGAGTGGCATTTAGGAAATACAAAAAGCAGGAATCTTGCCAGATATCAAATTCAGGAAGGTGCCTAATGTGAGCAATGCATGGTGGAACTCAGACAGCATGTTGGCACTGATCTATATCTTCATCCCACCTGTGGAACGCAAATAGCTTAGACCAACCTGAAATTGAATTTTAGATGCCACAACATTTATAATGTATTTGAAATGCAGGGAGGAGAAGTTTTCAACAAGTGTTTTGCTTTCTCACTCCTCTCCAAATTAGGCACGGTATGGCTTCATATCAACAAGCTGGATCCCTTCATTGCCACCAAGGAAGGTGCCTTCTTCTTTCACAAGAAGTACCCTCTGCAAAGATTCTCGTAGCAATCCGTGCAGCTCGCAATGATGCACGGAGAGTTGCCTTGCACCGTGCCAACAGCTACTGGCCGAACCTTTGCCAACACATTCAGCGCTCGGCAGATACAGGCAATGTGCACGGAATGCACGAGGGTATGAAAAAAGCCTTTGGCCCAAGCGCTATCAAGACCATTCCACTCAATTCAGCTAAGGGCGAAATCATCAAAGATCGCAGCAAGCAGATAGAGATTGGCTGAACACTAGCAAGAGCTCTACTCCATGGAAGCAACCGTCACTAATACTGCACTTGAGAATAGTTTTCCACTACCTGCCATGGATGAGCTTGATGTACCACCAACTATTGAAAAACTCAGCAAACTTGTTGACTCCCAAGCCAGTGGCAACGCTTCAAGCAGCGCCAACATCTCCCTGACGTCATAAAGACCACGAAGGAGAGCCCTCTTTTACAGCATCTGTATGAGCTCCTGCTGCAGTGCTGGGAGGAAGGAATAGTATCCCAGGACATGCGCGATGCAAAGACCATCACGCTCTACAAGAACAAAGGGAGACTGTTGTAATTATCATTATATTTGTTGATATTGCTGTTGCTGTTGAAATTTTGAACACGCATTGACGCAAGGTGAAAGTTGGATCAGAAAGACTTAATTTGGGATTATTCGATTGTTTCATATTCGATAAAAAAAGAGATTGCGATCAGTTAATTACGTTTTGAATTTTATTTCTCGCATATATTTACTTCTTCCTGTTCCAAAGCTTCGGTCTCATTTTTGTGTTGTGCCTATGAATCAAAAATCGGAATTTGCCCTGGGATTTAAGACCCCACGAATTGGAATAGAGGGATATTTCCGACAGGGACAGAATGACTGCAACAATTATTGGGGCATCTTGCTTCTCACCATTGTTGGCTAGACCTTCGTCCACGTCGTTCTCAACAGACTGCATCTCCTTGCTGAGCGCGTCTACCTAGAAGCGCGCAGTGCGGCTTCAGCACCGTAAGGTGAACCACGGACAAGGTCTTCTCCGTGAGGCAGCTGCAGAAGAAATTTCGAGAACATGCACAGCCCCTATACCTAGCCTTCATCGTCCTGGCAAAGGCCTTGGACTAGATCAGGCGTTATGGACTGTTTGCCTTTCTCCGAAGGATTGAATGGCCCCCGAGCTTCTGAGTATGATCGTATCCTTCCACCAGGACATGTGTGGAGCCGTCCAGTTTGATGCATCTTGTTCTGAACCCTTCCCAATCAAGAATGGAGTGAAGAAGGGCTGTGCCCTTGTCCCAACCTTCTTCGGCATCTTCTTCTCCCTGCTCCTGTCCTTATACCCTCTGGATCTATGAAGGCGGTATCTATATTCATATCAGAAGCGATGGGGGGGGGGGGGGGTCTCTTCAATCTAGCACACCTCTGCGAAGACGAAGGTGCAGAGAGCGCTCATCAGAGAGCTGCTCTTCGCTGATGATGATGTTATGACCGCTCACTCGGAGGCAGCACTGCGGTGACTCATCGACTGCTTTGCAGCCGTCTTCGCAGAATTTGGCCTCGCTGTCAACTTGAAAAATTCCAAGGTTATGGGCCAGCACATCAATAGTGCCCCGAACGTATCCATCGGGGACCACACCCTTGAGGTGGTTGACAAGTTCAAATACCTCGGGTCAACCATCTCCAGCAACCTCTCCCTTGATGCAGTGCTGAACTCCAGGATAGGCAAAGCAGCGACAGCAATGGCCCGCCTGACGAAGTGAGTGTGGGACAACAAAATACTCTCCACCAACATAAAGATGAGAGTCTACCAGGCTTGTGTGTTGAGCACTTTCCTCTACGGCAGTAATCAGGGACCCTCTACTCCCGACAGGAATGTAGGCTAAGTGCTTTCCATTTGCGCTGCCTCTGCAGGCTGCTCGGCATCACATGACAGGACCACATCATAAACATCAATGGTTCGCTCCGCATATTCGTCATCATGACCCAGACACAACTGTGCTGGCTGAAACAATTCATACGTATTGACCTCAAAGCAGGTGGATTCAACCCCTCTAACCTTGAGACGGCTGTCTTGGACCACTCTAGCTGGCGATCCACAACCCGTACTGTGATTAAAAAAGCTAAGGAGAGGAGAGACAGCCGAAAGGGAGAAAAAAATCTTCAAAGGCAGCAGCGGCTACAGCTGGACCCCTCCCAGACACAAGGACAAGGACCGAAGCCAGTCTTCACCTGCAGCACCTGCAGCAGGCAATGCAGTGGCCTATACAGCCACACCCGGCGCTGTAGTTCCCGAAGTCAGCAAAAGTGATTACCCAGGGCACCGACTACCAAGATTTGTCTAGATCGACGGTGCCAGAATGTATTGTAATATTAATGCATGTGTATGGCTATGTATGTATAGTTGTGAAAGCGTATGATATTCAGAAACCTTCTCTATATCTAATAATTCATAAAGAAATATAAAAAACCCCTTAAATGACTTTCTGGTCTATATGAAAAAATAATGTAAAACTTTACTTCCTCTTTTTATGAATGAAACGCAATGGACGTTAGACGGCTGAAGATTCGCATTAAGATTTTCAATTTTCATACTTGCAAATCACAACAATTGGTTCATCTTCAGTCTGCTGTTGTTGGCATTTCTCAACTTTACTAATCATCAATAAAAGCTTAGTGAAATCTTTAGGGACGCCGTGATCCGGCCAGCTTTGGAAATGAAACATTTTCACATGGCGTCTGTCATCGCTTGACTGGAAGAAGAAAGACGAAGACTTTGGCTAATCATAGACGTCAAACGTAGGCCACTTCATTTGCGAAGAATGTCGGAGAAGATCAAAGGAAGATTGACATTTTTCGGGAGTGGGGAGTTGGGATTTATAGTGAGTACGGATTCAATTAAGAGGAGTAAAGATTGAGACTATCAGTATCAATGGACTATATTATTATTGCGCGCTTACGTACAAAATTACTTGAATAAGATCTAAATTGCAACGGAATATGGAGAACATTAAGTATCGCTTTATCTGTGTGTTTCATTGTGATTATTGTATATTACTGATTATTGGATAAGCCTTACATATTTCGATTTTCTGATTCTTCCCTGATTCAAAGTACGTGCTTTCCGTACAGATAATATAACTTTCAACACAATGTGCAAAAAAAAATTGTGAAAATTGTCAATGTCTACAAAGAAAAAGTTACACTCCTGAGCAATTCATATTGCAAAAACGAGGCTGAGCGCTGCACAAGAAAAGAGATTTGATGATGTCTCTGAGTTATATTACAGCACCGAAAGGCGATATTTGTTCAATAATGATAGAATCCTCTGCTCGACAGAACAATATATCCTATTTTTTTATCTTTTTAAGTAAGTTATTTTAATGAAAGGTCATGGTGGCCTATACAAAGCCCCAACAAAGGAAGAAAGAAGAAAGCGAAAGGCTAAGAGGAGAGAGATATAAGTTCAAGTTTATTGGTCTTAGATTTGAAAGATGGCAGGTTTTAAGATTCAGGAAAGCAAGATCAAGGCAATGCGATCTATAAATTGCATGTTCTCGCGATGAATGAGAACTTGTGGGATAAATTTCGTGGGGAAGGCAGTGAAACTGGGAAAGTGTGTGAGTGACTCAAGCTTCTGGTGTTCCTGACACATTTTAGAGGAACAGGAATGGTATCTCTGATCTCCTGAGAGCAATGCCCGCGAAAGTATCTATATGATGATGGGAAATAGGTTGGAGAGACGTGATGTGGTTAGTATTATTGATGAGACTAATGGCCTTAGACTGGACATTGGCAAGAAGGTAGAGAGTAGATTTTGGAACATCACCCCATACGTGGGGGCAGTACTCTAATAAAGGATGGATTTGCGACTTGCATATAGTTGGAAGGTGAGAAGATGAGAAAAACCCACGGGCTCTGGCGAGGAAACCGAGCTTTTGAGATGCATGTTTAGCAAGGGAATGGATGTGTGGTTTTTAAGTGACATTAGGCGACAGAGAAATACCAAGTTGTGTGAAAGAAGCTGAAGTGTCCAGTTCATCACCATTCACGAGGACAGCTGGAAAGTCTTGATTACGTTTGCGTGAAATGACAGCCTGTTTCGTCTTGCTTTGGTTGAACGAAACTAGGTTGTCTTTACCCCACTTCTCAATAACTGTCACATCATTGGAGAGAAGCGAGGCTGAAATGTTTCTGTGGAGTTGGATATCGGTGGAAGCATGGTCATTTGGATTGAATGAAAGGCTTTAGAGATATCGAGAGAGATCACTCTGCTCTCAACACAGGCTTCTACAGCTGAGGACCAGACATGGACAGCATAAGAAAGAAGATCGTCCGTAGACCTGGTTTTTCGAAAGCTATACTGGTGATCAGAGAGAAGATTGTTTGCTTCAAGGAAGGTAAGAAGTTGTTTAATGATGATGATTTCCATTGTTTAGATATGAGTGAAGTGATTGCAATTGTAAGATGGCTGAGTGGATTAGACTTGTCACTTTTTTTGGACAGGAAAGACGTGGGCTAGTTTCTAGGAGGTAGGAACTGTATGAAGAGTGTTGGGGCTAAAATAGTTTGTTAAGAAAAGGGGCAAGTTCAACTATCGTCCCATTGCAATCACTTCACTCATCTCTAAAACTATGGAGACTATCATCACTAAGCAACTTCTTACAATCCTTGAAACAAACAATCTTCTCTCTGATCACCAGTATGGCTTTCGAAAAGCCAGGTCTACTGGTGATCTTCTTGCTTATGCTGTCAATGTCTGGTCCTCTGCTCTAGAATCCAGTGGTGAGAGCAGAATGATCTCTCTCGATATCTCCAAGGCCTTTGATCGTGTTTGGCACAAGGGTCTTCTCACCAAACTGCCAATGTTTGGTCCCAATCAGACTCTCATTAATTGGATTGGTAGTTTCCTCTCTGATAGGTCAATTGCCGTCAGAGTGGACGGCTTCCTCTCCAATCTGCACTCTATCAATGCTGGTGTACCCCAGGGTTCTGTCATCTCCCCTGTACTCTTCATCCTCTTCATCAATGACCTGCTCACCTCCATGTCTTCTAGCATTCACTCCTTTGCTGATGATACCTTCCTAAGTTCTTCATTTTCATTCAATCCAAATGACCATGCTTCCACCGATATCCAACTCCACAGAAACATTTCAGCCTCGCTTCTCTCCAATGATGTGACAGTTATTGAGAAGTGGGGTAAAGACAACCTAGTTTCGTTCAACCAAAGCAAGACGAAACAGGCTGTCATTTCACGCAAACGTAATCAAAACTTTCCTCCTGTCCTCATCAATGGTGATGAACTATAAACTTCAGCTTCTTTCGCACAACTTTGTCTTTCTCTTTCATCTAATCTCACTTGGAAAACTCATAATCCATTCCCTTGCTAAACATGCATCTCAAAAGCTCGGCTTCCTCGCCGGAGCTCGTGGGTTTTTCTCATCTTCTCACCTTCTATCTATATACAAGTCCCAAATCCGTCCTTCTTTAGAGTACTGCTCCCACGTCTGGGGTGGTGCTCCAAAATTTACTCTCTGTCTTCTCGACAAAGTCCAGTCCAAAGCCATTCGTCTCATCAATAATTCTAACCTCACCAAATCGCTCCAACCTCTTTCCCATCGTCGTTTAGTTGGAGATCTTTCCATCTATTACAGATACTTTAACGGACATTGTTCTCAGAAGATCAGGGATATTATTCCAGTTCCTCTGAGGCGTGTCAGGACCACCAGAAACTCAACTCATTCACACCCTTTCCAAGTTTCACTGCCTAATCCACGAACTCTATATCAAAAATCATCATTCATCCCAAGAACATGATGAAGATATTCTCACCTTCACGTGCAATCCTGTCAACTTGAATAGGGTTGATAAGACAAATCATGTTCAAATCATGCTTACTGATAACTTTTCGGCTCTTAATGCCAAACTTAAACGATATGGATTAAAGTTGTCACAAAATAAAGGTGTTTATAGAACGTCTTGCCTTCTTCTTGCTTCCTGAGTCCTACAACTTGCCATCGTTCAAATCTAAGATAAATAAACTTGATCTTATCTCTCTATCCTCTTAGCTGCTCCCATTCTTCTTTCTTCCTTTGTTGGGGCTTTGTATAGGTCACCATGGCCTTTCCTCAACATAGCCCACTAAAAAAAAAAGAAAAAAAAAGTACAGCTTTTGAGAGCTATTGTTGGAATACCATCAGGGCCTTAAGATTTGGCGGTTTTGAGCTGGAGATGGGTTTGGTGGACTTTTCGTGTGAAGAACTTCTTGGGGGACATAGTGAATTTTGAAGGAGGGAAATAATGTGCTTGGAACCCTTGGTCATCCAGGTTGGAGTTAGAGGCAAAGACTAACGCAAAAGATTGTCTTTTGATTAAGAACAAGTGGTAGAAGAAGAATCAGAGCTGTTTTCTAGTGGAGGAAAAGATGATTGGCAAAAGTTTTGGGAGACAAATTTCGCCATAGACCAAAAGGAGCGAGAGCCAGCCTGGCGGAAGCGATTTTGTTGTTGATGGGTTGGAAAAAAGATGATTTGGCATTTTTTTATGGTTTTGGAGCAAGTGTTGCGTGATTGGATGAAAGAAGTTCTTGAGTGTTGGGTTTGAAGTCGCTTCCATTCCTTGAAGTAGTGGTTTTTGTTATTCACAGCTTTGGCGCACTGCGAATTGAACCACTTAGGGGAATTTTTTTACCAGGCTTGTAAGAAGAAGGAATAAAAAGATCCATGCCAAGAAGTATTGCGTCGGTGATGAAAGAAGCAAGAGAGGAAGGATCATTTGAAAAGCCTGAAGACCAAGGGTCAGAAGAGTAAAAAGTGCGAAGGGAGTCCCAGTCAGCCATGCTGTAGTGGAAGACTCTTTGCGGAGCAAAGGGTCTATCCAGGTGAGGGAGGAAGTCATGCCGTAAGGTTATGAGGCAGTGAACATAGATACCAAAGGGAGAGCTAACCGTAGGAGGAAAATAAATGATAGGATTTGATATGAGGACAAGTTTAAGAGTATTTGCTTTCTTTCCTACTCAATCAAGAATAATGCGTGTGGCCTCCGATATTACCTGTACTAAGTCATTGACAATGTCAAAGGCTTCAGTATCTCGACCAGCAGGATTGGTAACATTAGAGGAATAGGTTAGCGAGACCGAGTTGTGGACGTTGAAATCACCAAGGATAATGATTTCAGGGCGTGGAGATTGTAAAGTGATAATTTCCATTGATTTGGAAAGGTGGACGAAAAGAAGTTAATGGTTATTTGAGGGCGGTAGAGAGTGCATATGTACATTGTAGCGTGAGGAAGAGAAATTTTCAACCAGCTGAGTTGAACACCAGGATTAGAAAGGTGAAATTTTTTGAGGTGTGAAATATTTGCTTAAGTGAGGAAGATTGCATAGGGGTTTATGGATTGGAGATTATGATGATCTACTGCGTAGGTGTTGGAAGATAGTACACGAATGCTGCAGAATGAGATGGAAAAAAGTTTAGGTACCACATTAGTTGCTGCAGTTGACCTGCTTTGCGTTCTTTTTTTAGATATGTCAGGAAGAGTGGTGAGTAGTGGTTGTGTCAGTCAAAATGACCCTTCTTTAGACGGTAATCTGGAAGCCCTTAAGAGTTCCCTCATCTATCCTGTGGCCTCAGAAGAGCTCCGCAGAGCTGCGAGTTAAGAGTCGCTCCAGTTGCGTACCGTTATAACAGGCAGTCCGGGATTATACACCAGCTGATGAGGCAGCCTCCCAATGCGCTACCAATGGGTTTGGGCCTCTGTACTATCTGGCGACGGGGCCTGCAGTGCAACCTTTCAAATGTTACCCTCAGGTATAGCCAGAGAACAGACTAGCAAATCAGTCTTCCGCAGTCTCCATTAACAATGAGAGTTCAACCACAAGCGCCGATATCTCTACCCTAAAGTTGAAAGTGACAAAGTCACTGAAAGAAACAAAGTGTAGAGCGGAGGTACTGCCTAGGACGATGAGTAAAACTCGACTACCACGTCATCCAATAGCAAATGAGCATGATAATAATTGCTTAGGTGATGCGTAGCCCCACTATGAGATTCAGGGGTTACGATAAAAGAGGCGCGGTTAACCTCTTGAATCTCCACTCTCTTTCTTCTTGAGAAAGTCCAGTCTAAAGCCATTCGTCTCATCAATAATCCTAACCTCACCTAATCTTTCCAACCTTTTCTAACGAGCTCTATCCCACAAATCTTCATTCACCCCAAGAACACACTCAGAAGACTGAAAGAACATTTACAAAGTAAGTAAAAATATTTTTAATCCTGATATTTACTGCATGTTAATTTTGAAATTATTGACTTTTCATACAACACATTGCATGATTGCATGGCTGCAAGAATAGGCCCAATTTCTACGTGCTGAGAATTAGAGAATTTTTTTCGAGGACAGTCACTGTTCCCAAAGTTGATTTGTGCTGCTCTATAATGTTGCTCATATTGTGAATAAGGACAAACTCGAATCCAAAATGTCTTCCTTGTGGCATTACATACTTAAGCCACTGTACTAAGGCACCACCATAAGTTGGCAGTAAGAAAGAAATGATGTTAGCTAAAATCCAGCCAAAAGCAAGCGTTCTGAATACAATATGGAGAAGGATTGCTACCGAATATTTCATACAAAGCGATATGGTGTATAGATTTATAAAAGAAGCATGCCTCTTTGTGCCAGACAATGAAATTCCGCTCTATGGAATCTGCTTTCACTTCCTCTTGCTCAGTTGCGACAACAATTCCGCCATACATGGTCTGTTCTTGCTCGGCCGGCCAGAACATGGGTAAGCTCTGCAAAGAATTGTCTGCATCGACATTTATGGTGCAAAAAAGAGAATGGCGATTTTCAGTTAAGAGAAAATAAGACTTTCAAGGGTGCAAAGCTCATATCAGTAGCAATCTAAGAAGCTCTACCATTGAAACTGGGAATCGTCAAAAATTTTCCTGGTCTCTTCAATCTATATGGAAAACTCAGTGATTGCAAAAATTCATGACTTCTATGACGCAGTTACAATATTTTTTTTATACACATGATTCTACCTAGATGTCAAAGGAAAAAATGTCATATCATTCTATCTACATTTCACGCAAACGTAATCAAAACTTTCCTCCTGTCCTCATCAATGGTGATGAACTATAAACTTCAGCTTCTTTCACACAACTTTGTCTTTCTCTTTCATCTAATCTCATTTGGAAAACTCACATCCATTCCCTTGCTAAACATGCATCTCAAAAGCTCGGTTTCCTCGCCAGAGCCCGTGGGTTTTTCTCATCTTCTCACCTTCTATCTATATACAAGTCCCAAATCCGTCCTTCTTTAGAGTACTGCTCCCACGTCTGGGGTGGTGCTCCAAAATCTACTCTCTGTCTTCTCGACAATGTCCAGTCCAAAGCCATTGTCTCATCAATAATCCTAACCTCACCAAATCGCTCCAACCTCTTTCCCATCGTCGTTTAGTTGGAGATCTTTCCATCTATTACAGATACTTTAACGGAAATTGTTCTCAGGAGATCAGGGACATTATTCCAGTTCCTCTGAGGCGTGTCAGGACTACGAGAAGCTCAACTCATTCACACCCTTTCCAAATTTAACTGCCTACTTCAAGAACTCTTTCTAAAAAATCATCATTCATCCCAAGAACATGCAATTCATGGAACGTCTTGCCCTCTTGCTGCTTTCCTGAGTCCTACAACTTGCTATCTTTCAAATATAAGATCAATAAACTTGATATTATCTCTCTCTCCTTTTAGCAGTTCGCTTTCTTCATTCTTCCTCTATTGGGGCTTTGCATAGGGCCACAATAGCATTTCCTCAACATAGCCCACTAAAATAAAAAAAGAATAGAAAGGAAATGTGGATACTGAGAAGCTTTTTGCTTATCGAGCAGTGCTCAGGTCCTTCCTCTCGATGTGACCACACCTCGTGATTTATACGCCTGGAATCACAGAAAGCTGGCGACTCTCCTCACTCTAAGTGAAAGTTTAGCTGAAGTGGGACTCGAACCACTGACCATAGGATCAATGCACAAGAATGTTACCATTGAGCTATCCTGACACTGACAGTTACAATATGGATAGGTTAATATCATTCAGCAGAGTTTTAGCTGTTGAGACAAACAAGTCTAGTCACTGACCCAATCTAACTACGATTCCGTCAGCTTATCTAGATATTACCCATACAATATCCTAGGCATATTTCATAATGTAAAACCAAAGGGATTTCAAAAGAGGGAACAAATATTCTACCTAACATTAGATTAATTTGTCATTTGAACTATAGTAATTCGCAGTTATTCAATCGAAGAAGACTTTTAAGTTTGTCCAAACTTCCAATATTATGAACAAAGCTATAATGTAGACTCTGCATACCTCTGGGCCGTCCTTAAGTCTGTTCAACAAAACAAACGTAGAAGCATTTGTTTGGTATATCATTAACCAGAAGTCACTGATTGTTGCGGCCAACGGATGCTGCGTTGCAATGTATGCATTCTTTCGTTTATACCCCTGAGAATGACAAAAATAGGAAAAGTTGTAATTCGTACAAAGAATGCTGAAAAGTTTTTGCCCAACGCAATTGAATGTAAATTTACCAGTAACCAGAATCAGAGCCATGAGTTCTTCTATTGATTTACAGAAAGCCAGATTAGCTAGTTAGTGAATTAGTTTGTTTGCAGATGGACGGCCCTTGACGGCACTTTGTAAACCGGAATGGCTGAATGGCTGAACGTCCTACAATAATTGAAATTATTACAATTATTATTATTATCAACAAACCCTGGACTAACCCAGACCTCCTATCCTACTAGCAGCCTTCTTTCAACCTTTAATTCTTCTTTCAAAAATCATTTTTCTTTCTCTTTTTTTACGTCATTTACTTATTGATTCTTTTTTTCTACACTATAAAGACATGTAATGAGGTCAGCCGAATATAAATCATCTATTATTAGAGAGGTTTGTATTTGTATCTTTAGTTTAAAATCTTGAAGTAAAATGGTATTCTCAAGCTTCAGGAACTACCTTAATACACGACGTTGAAAAGAATCAATTGCCAACCAGCTAAAATTGATTTTCCAGAGGATTGGAAATGTGCACAATCGACTGACTGGTCTTCCATCTGCTAGAGGACTTAATACGCAAAAATTCAACACCATTACTCATAGGCTAAGCTCTCTACGATAGACTGGTACCAAAGCACTTAACTGTCTATAAAACGACCCTGTCTTCAATAATGGGACCAATAAAAGACACCTTAAGCGCTTATTTTCAAATCTCGCATTTGGATCTTATTGAAAAAGTGAAAAAATATTTTGATCGCAAAGTACTTCGTTTCTATTGATATAGCAGTTTCTTTCCTTCGCAGCAGCTACACATAACAACTAGGCTTTTGGTCAGTACGTCTAGGTCGGCCGGATCAGCCGCACCAGCTGGTTGGGGGTCTATGAATTAGCTCTACCAAAAGATCCCTTCCCAACCATTTAGCTATTCAAATTTGATGTAATCACTTTATCTTCGTTCAATTTTGGCATTCAATTGTTTTTTTTTCATTCAATAGTTTAATTCCAGTTTACGTCAGTACTCATTATTCGTACGTATTGTGGATCAAAATTCCTTGTAATTCTTCTTTTGGTTGAAAATTCTTACGTTTTTGTGTTTATGTATCAAAATGAAGTTTAAAAAAGAGGTATAACACATTAATGGCCTATAAAAAGCCCTGCAAAGAAAGAGAAAAGCTAAGAAGAGATGAAGATGGTAATAAGATAAAGTTCGCTACTATCATGTTATAAGAAGGCAAGTTGTAGGATTCAGGAAGTGTAGAAGAAGGCAATTGCAAGCTCTTGGGGTCAATGGTAACTTGTCGGATGAAGTTTGTTGATTAGATAATGAACTTTGTAAACGGTGTGAATGGGCTGAGCTTCTGTGCTCTTGACAATCTTCAGAAGAACAGGAATAGTATTCAAGACCTCCTGAAAACAATGCTTGTGAAAGTTTGTTTAAAAAATGAAAAGATCAGCAGCTAAACGAAGATGAGAAAACGTTTGGAGAAATTTCATGAGACTAAAATTGTTGATGACATGAGAGGAATAGGAGCACCATCCCAGATAAGGGAATAGGCACTCTGGATAAGGACGGTTTCGAGAAATATATTTGGTTTGTAGATAAGTTGAAAAAAAAATGGGCTAAAAAGACGAAAAGAAGCTTTTAAGATGCATGTTTGCAATGGAATAAATGTTTGCCTCTTTGCACTAAAAAAATTCATAGCTTGTAAAGAGCATAGCAATTTGTTGAGTGGGTAGGTGCTGTAAGCTTCGGCAAGAGCGGCACCATAATAGACGTTTTGGCGTCATCCTTCCAGGTGCTCAGCGTCATCTAAGTTTTCGATGGTGAAGCATGCATACATACATGGATACATACATACATGGATACATACATACATGGATACATACATACACGGATACATACATACATGGATACACATATACATGGATAGATACATACATGGATACACATATACATGGATACATACATGGATACATACATGCATACATACATGCATACATACATACATACATACATACAGACATACATACATACTAACATACATGGGTCGTCATCGTCGGATTCCACTTGTAGTCCGAGTTTGGTTCACGTTCTTCCTTCACGTATCCTTTTCATGCCGCTTATGGACCATCACATGGCTGAGTAGGCCAAGCCTGTGGCGGAAGAGTCTTGGGCAGTAGTCACATGGCAGAGTGGCCTGCGGAGGGGTGGCTGCTTGTCTGCATTTGCGTTCTTGGCGCTTCAGGTCCACCTGGCGTCTCCTATCGGCTTCAAAAGCCTCTACGCCTCCTCGAACTTTGACCTTCCATGAGCATCGCTCGTGTGCAATGGTTTCCCAGTTGTTATCGGGCATGATGGCCTGCGCTAGAGATCGCTTCAGTTGGTCTTTAAAACAGCGCTTCGGGCCACCCCTGGGTTTCTGAATGACGGTGTCGTTGTCGTCTGTGTATTAGTTCACGGAAGTTACGGTGGGTTTTTTTCGTTCGGGATCGCAGACGGGATAGTTTGAATAGCCCACCATCTAGTCGGTAACGGATTTCGACTGATGGTGCATCGAAAGGGATTTCGTTCATCATGGCTGCGGTGTAAAGCGGAAATAGTGTTGGGGCAAGAACACAGCCCTGCTTGAGTCAGCCATTTCGGCTTTCTTCCTTCACCATGCATTTTGCATTTCGTGGAGCACTTTCTGCCGGTCCTGCTGGCGTTGCGGAGTTTTAGCATGTTGCCGCGTGTCACGTGGCTGTCCATATCGAGGCATGCCTGTTGTAATTATTATCATTATATTTGATGCTGTTGTTGCTTTTTTACTGTTGTCGTTGCGGCTAGGGAAGGTGAGTTGGATCGGAAAAACCACGTGTCGATGCAAAAACGAAGAACGAGCGGAAAAGCTAGATGGGAAAGGAATTAACTGCTTCGTATAATACCGTATAACGAATGATTAAGATAAGTTGATTAAGTTTTAATTCATTAAGAATATACCATATTCTCTATATAGTTACTAGTTCCTGCTTGAAAGGTCGCAGTCTCATTTTGTGTCGTGCCTATCAATCAGAAATTCGGAATCTGCCCTGGGATTTACAACCCCACGAATAGAATAAAGGGATATTTCCGACAAAGTGGTCCACCGAGCCAGATTGGAAAAAGGTTGTCATGGCACAGAGTGAAGAAGAAATAGATGAAGAAGTGACCTTTAGAGTTAGGCCAAGAATGATGACCCACCAACAAAGTAGTTACCCAAAGGAGAATTATGTGGAAACTGATAGTGAATGTTTCAGAGCAAGTAAGATGCTGATAAGAGATAAGAGTACAGATAGCAGGAAGAGCGATCAAAGAAGTAGAAAATTCCCTCCAGGGAAACGTTCAGGTGACGCAGAGACAGTTACAGAAATGGAAATTTGCATTAGAGTCATAAATGAAGCAAACAGCTGAGTTCAATGCCATTATTTTGCAAGAATTATCTGAGGCAGATGATGAGGAGGCCTTAGGAAGAGAAATAGAGGAGTCACATGGTTTCCAAATGGACGTAAAAATGGCCTTGGAGGATATCAAGGAAGCATTGGTTAGCATCTCTGGGGATTCAGGAGAGATGGACCTAAAGGGAAACAGTCAGAGAAAAAGCACCAGCATGCTACAATCAAAGCTCCCAAAACTAACCATGATACGTTTTGATGGGGAGCTCAAGAATTGGATGGCATTTTGGGAGTACTTTGATGGATCAATACATTCCAGAAAGGATTTGACAGATAGGAATAAGCTTGATTATTATAAGGGCTTACTAGATAATGAACCACGGGAGCTGGAAAAAAAATTTTGAAATGAATTCAAAGAAATATCAGGCGGATATAACATTATTACAGGAAAGATATGGAGACAAGGAGACATTAAGTAGACTTCATTACAATTCATTAATGAATGTTAAACCAGTTTTTACAGAGAGTGACACTGAATGGTTGAATAAATTCTTTGCCGAGGTAGAAACAAATCACAGAGCTCTAATTTATCTTGGAAAGAAGCAAAAACGCTATTCGGATCTTCTTGTCCCACAGATTGAGGATAAACTGCCCCACAATTTAAGAATCAGTGTGCTGCAACAGAAGGGAAGGGACACTTGGTTAATGGATGAAATGCTCCAAGTTCTCAGGCAGGAAATAAGGATAAGGGAAAGTACGCCTCAGATAGGGCAAAACTGAAGCTGGGAAAGTTCATTCATAAAGAAGGATGGTGCTGAATACTCTGCAAGTGCTTTTTTGGGTCCAAGGATAATGTCAGAGCCACTGTTAACAAAGATTGTCCTTATTGCTTAGGAAATCATGTGGCTGAGGAATGCAGGAAGGTGACTGATGCAGAATAGAGGAAGCAAGTGTTGAGAAAGTATCTCAAGTGTATTTCAAAATTGTTATACCATCATTACATACTAAAGCAAAGGGATCTATTGCAGTTGCAATGGCCGTGCTTGCCGATTAGGCCGTCCCACAAGAGGTGGTCACGTCCGACGGGGGCGTTACAGTTGCCGAGTACCACAAGCTTTGGGGACTGATCGGATCTTACGGTGGAGGTCGTCGTGAAAGGAGTCTTTCGTATCGTCATCTGCGGTAAGAGTCGGGGGGTGGACTGAGATTAGAGTGAGATAATTGCTTCGTTTGAGCGGGATCCGTAACGTCATAAGTCGTTCGTTGATTCCTGTTGGGGCTAGGTTGAATTGCTCCACGAGGCGTGTCTTGATTACAAAACCAACTCCATGGATCCGAGGCTCGTCGCTTGTTTTTCCTATCCAAAAAATTGTGTATTTGGCGGTGGTTTCTTGGATGTTTCCTTCGTCAGCTAGTCTTGTTTCGCTGCGGGCGGCCACGTCGATGTTAAAGCGTGCAAGCTCCCTACAGACGAGAGCCGACCTGCGTTCAGGTTGGTCCGAGTTAGCAGTATCCATCAAGTTCGAATGTTCCACGCACCAACAGTCATAGTCTTAGAAAAAGACTTTTCCTTTGTTCCAGAGCCACTTTGGGCTTAAAATTTCGACCGCTAAATTGGGACGTCCACTGGTCGCGGATTACCAGTCAGAATACGTGTGATGACCGATGTTTCCCCTATCTTTTCTAGGGGGCTCCCCGATCGGGGTGGGCTGCGGTGGTCCTGAATAGGTCAGCCCAGTCGAAGAAATAGCTGCCGAACTCGTTTTTCATCACGGTCAAACGAAGAGCGAACATCACGGATCCGCCGCCAACGTGTGGGCGCGGACTAGAGACTTCCAGCTAGCCAAGCCTGCCCCGTCGCCCGCTGGACCATCGCCGTTGGGCTTTTCAAGGTAGGGGTGAAACGAAAAGTCGGGAAAAAGGAATGGAAGGGAAGAACGGGGCCGCTCGCTGAGACTTTGATTAGGATGGACGATACTTTGCGACGGTGAAGCCCATGCACTTTGTATGCAGGTTGTTCTAAGCGGCTTCAGGGGGATGAAGATGGGTCAAGACCTATTCTGCACCCTGCACCGATCTGCCGAGTGTCCGGTATGTTGGAGCCCGCCTCTTTGCCTGATCGGTAGGCGCTGGTGTTGGGGGATTGACAGCCTGTGCAACTGCTTTGACAGATCTTATTTTTTGTTCCCATGGGTGCCCAATCACCCTCTTTACACCGATGGATGCAAGGGGGGGGGCTTCTTAAGCCGACGGCGACCCGGCTATGATGCAGGCAGTACGACGTTACATTCTACTCGAAACGAGCATCCAAAGACGTCGGCCTGACCAATACATGGATACATACATACATACATGGATACATACATAAATGGATATATGGATACATACATACATAGCCATATATATACATACATACATACACACACATATAGCCATACATACATACATACATACATGTCTTGTCGATTACGACAGAGGATCCTTCTGCGCCTATTAGGTGCTCGGCGGTGGGCGATAAGGCAAAAATTTACGGGCGGCGGTAAGTTTTGAAGTGCCGACATCCATGCCAAATCGCCAAGCCAGGTCAATAGGAAGGACCATTTTCACCCAGAAGCAAATCATCCTTGTTTCTCTATTACGTCTCGACTGCCTGTTGCCAGCAGGCAGGATTGACCAACTCATACATCTTTTTCGCACCAGCAAGGGCATCCGACGGTAAAACTAACCTCAAAACGACCTTCATGATGAAGTACGTACAAAAGCGAGCGAAGAGGGGTGAGGTGTTCCCCGAAAGAGACGCGCAGGTAAAACGCCAGCATCCTGTATCAAAAAGAAATAATGCCCGCGCTAGGTTACTGTAGCGATCAATAATAAAGAACTGAATCAACGACGCTTTAGAAGACAGCTGATGGGGTAAATCGTGTATAAATAATTATCAAAAACAACAACAACAACGTTAAGTCATGTATCAAAGCATTACTTAACCACATTTCAGATTATCCTGTTCGATTTGTGGGTTTGGTAGCGATACTGCTTTGAACGAACTACAGAAACTACAATCATGTACTGTTAGGATAGCAATACAGAGCCCCGTCACGTTGTGCCATCCCAACCACTTCTGGAAAAACTAGAATGGCAAACTATGATGGAGCTTATACATGTGGGAACTTCCAGGATAGTGCATCGGTCAATGAATAATGAATCACCCAGTTACCATTCAAGTCTATTCAAAAGGTTCTTTCCAAGTACTGTTAGTGCGCTTTGCACTGCAAAGACTGACCTTCAACTGCATCCCTTGAAAACTTCCGATGGTCAGAGATGCTTCTCTTAGAATGGTTTAGGTCAAAATGCGCAAACTCTAAATCCATTCCAAGCTGCATACAAAATTAGAAATTTTTTTTTGCTAACTCTATTATTTTTCCATTTTATTTTCTTGCTTCATCATTGCATGTAACTTTTGTTGCAATTCTTATCTTACTATGAATGTAACTAGATGCATTAGTTCAGCATTATTTTGCAAGGCAGTATACAAATCAGGACGTAGCTGTTTACTATACCCTGTTACTATACCCTGAAACTGTTTAACAGGAATTTGGACAGCAGGCTCGGGAGCGTGATTGAGATTAGTGAATATCAGAGAGGCTTCATGCTGGGCAGAAGTGGAACAGACCAATTTTCGCTTTCAAGCAGCTCTGCGAGTAGTGTAGCGTCTTTATCGACCTGGAGAAAGCCTCTGACACCGTCTACAGTAGGCTGGTTCGGTCCTACTTAAGCCAAAGGTTTGTCGACATGGATATGCCAGGGTCATCAAAGACATGAATGACAACTGCACAACGAGCATCAGGACAGTCTAGGAGGTCAAGGAAGGCTTTTCGAGTGAAAGTTAGACTAGACAAAGGATCTGCGATGAGCCCATTCTTATTTTTAGTGATCATGGACGTATTGTGCAGTGGAAATAGCAGTTGAACATCATGGAACATGCTCTTTGCTGACTACATTTTCCTGAATTCCCTGTACAGCAAACAGCTTGACAGTGACCTGGAGAAAGGCGTCAGAAATTAAAGCCCCATGAGCTTAAGTTAAGTTTGCAAGGAACTCAACTGGAAACAGAAAACCGCTTCAAGTACCTGTGATCCACAGTTACAGCCGACAATGACATGAAACATGAGATCACAGCCAGGATGCAAAATGGATGAAACAACTGGAAGAAAGCAAGTGGAATCATCTACGACAAAAGTGCCCCTCTATTGAAAGGTCAGAGTCTCTACGCCAACTGACAGGCCAACACATTTGAATGGCGCAGAAACCTAGAGCAATGCAAAAGCTCAGGTCAGGAGCATGGAAACCAACCAGAGGCAAACGCTACGATGGATGGGTGGAATGACGAGGAAGGCTGTGATCCGGAATGCGTCCAAATATGATGCCTAGCTACAAATAGTAAAGTTTTACATAAGTAGATAAATACTGCATAATACAAATAATCATGAAAAAGGCAGGTTATCTTACATTGACATATACTGCATTTATAAAGTCACTTCCTTCTTCGTTCTCGTAGATTGACTGTTGCAGCCAGACTCTATTAATTTCTCCTGTGGTTGAATATCAATATTAGAAAAAATGAAATGAAAACAAAAAATTGTGCAAACTAGCGTTGAAATGGACAGGTTGACCTATCGACGAAGATGAGATCAAAATCACATTGCCTTCAGTAACCAACCAAAGGCAATGACAAGCAAACCTCGCCATCAATGAAAAGGGTCTGGTGAGAAGAAACTGAACGTGAAACAATATTATAAAGTGCAAACATACTCGGCAAAACGCTTCCTCGTCTATTCTTCGATGAATTTGTTTTTAAAAGAGCAGATGCAGTTTCTCTTGGATGAAAATTTGGGGTAACCAACGTCAAACGCTGCAAAGATAAAATAGCAGAAACTTCCAAGAAACAATTTAGTTAAAATGAAAGCTGATATATCGTTTCCATTAAAAACCTATCATGGGTGTCACAAGGGAATGCTTGAAGAACCGCTGCCGAGCCTTGATAACTGAAGACATGTATTATTGAATTCAAGGGCATCCAAAAAACGTAGAAAAAGCAGCAGTTCAAGTACTATTATGAAAATTAAGAATAAAGAAAGGCCCCTGGTGACCTATTACAAACCATCAACAAGAATGGAAGATAAAGGGTAGAGAAAGAGAGGGAGATATGATCAATTTGATTGAATAATTTTTACACATGATTCTTCCGAGATGTCAAAGGTAAAAATTTGGACACTGAGAAGCTTTCTGCTTATCGAGCAATGTACAGGTCCTTCCTCTTGCTGTGACCACACTTCGTGATTCATACGCCTGGAATCACAGAGAGCTGGCGACCCTCCTCACTCTATGTCAAAGTTTAGCTGAGGTGGGACTCGAAACACTGACCACAGGATCAATGGACATGAATCTTACCATTGAGCTATCCTGGCACGAAAAGATTGAATTTGGATTTTAAGGAAGAAAACTTGTAGGATTCTGGGAAGGAGAAGGAAAGTAAGGTAAGGTATGTCGTGTGTCATGTGTCGTGTGTCGTGTGTCGTGTGTCGTGAGTCGTGTGTAAGTTGCTGGAATGAAAGATCATATTTGGCCCAGTGCTAGAGGACTCAATTTTAAAACGTTAATGTTTCCTATCCATTGCATCCTACCCTACCACAATGAATTTTCCTTTTAAAGCTAAAAATATTAATTCCTAAGCTTGTCTGAAAGGGTTTTCTTTCAGCTTCTGCTTTTATATTTTGCATTAGGAGACGTGAACTGTTTCCACATATATCTTTTGAACAATGAAAATGATTGTGCGTGCAACGTAATGGCTTACATAATGGCTTACGTAGCACGCACAACCATTTTCATGGTTCGAAAGATATATGTGGAAACAGTTCACGTCTCCTAATGCAAAATATAAAAGCAGAAGCTGAAAGAAAACCCTTTCAGACAAGCTTAGGAATGAATCTTTTTAGCTTAAAGCGGAAAATTCACTGTCCATGTCAAATATTGTCATTAATATCTTGATTCATATTCAAACGCTAATTCCTGCATGATCTTCCTTATGATAGCAGTAATTTTATTCTGACAAGGCTATCCTGTATAAATATGTATGAATTAGTATGAAAAAACCTTGAGAGGTTGCGAGCAGGCAAGCTTGAGGTAGTTCTAACACATTTCAGGGATAAGGTACACTCTTCCTGATTATCTGAGGAGTAATCTCCTTAGAAAAGATAAAAAAGGTCTCCCAGCAAACGTCAATGGAAAAGATGGTGAAGAGACTTAGCATGCCTTGTCTTGATGATGCATCTAATGGCTTTGAATTTTAAATATTCACGGTAGGCAGCAGAGAATCGGCTAAGGAGCATTGCCAAGGAAGTCTTTAAATTGGTAAATAGTCAATAGCTTCAAAGAAAAGAAAACACTTGGGCCTAGAAGGAAAACCAAGTTATTGAGATGTGATGAGTGAATAGTGATAACATTTTTATATCTATTTCATTGCGTACATTCCAAGGAAAATACTTTTTCGATGTTTGCCAATAATAATCATTTCCTTACCTGAAATTGTCTGTCAAATCCCGTTAGGCCATTCTCCCTTTTTGACAGCTTACTGATGTCAATTCTTAGGTTCTGTGTTTCTATTTCAGTCATTCCACATGTGACCGCTTCTAGTACTGCTTGGTAAATAAAGATGTATTGCTCCTATGAAAAAAAGTTGTTCTTGATTAGATTAAAAAGATGTAAACCTGGCAGTTCATAGAAGCTAATCGACAGTCAATACAAAAATGGCATCATACTACTGTTATGACTCAAAGGAGCAGCTATGGATTGCACCTACATTCTTAATGTGGATGGATATGATGATAGCAATTATAATCATGTTGATTATTGGGATGATGACCATGATGATGATGATGAATGGTAAAGATAATAGCAGTGACCATGATGATGATGATTATTATTATTATGACTTATGACAAAAATGATGATGGTTTTGCTTCCGAGGAGACAACTTACACGTAGTGGGAAGCGTGGAGTGATTTAACTCGCAAATTTTTTCCGACGAGATCTGTCTGAGGCTAGAGAAGGCAGCAAGGTACCAACTAAAGTCAAAGCTGACTTCAATAGGAAAAGCATGGTAGCCACGTGTTCATCATCATCATAATCAGCCATTCCGGCCACACTGCAGGCCGACAGCTTCCTCAACAACCGCCAATTCTTCTGTCCAACGCCTTCCTCATCACTCATTTCCGGCTTCTTCTTCCAGCTTGTCTCTCCATCTCCTCTTTGGTCTTCCTCTCGTCCCCTTCCTGTCTACTGGTGTCCATTCGCTAACCCGCTTACTCCATCTTCCCTTGCTCATTATTGCCACATGTCCACCCCACTTCCATTTCAAAGTTTTTGCCTTCTCCACTACATCCTCCACTCCTGTTTCAGCTCGTATTCTTTCATTCCTCCGTCTGTCTATTCTACTCATTCCTGGCATAGCCCTTTCCATTCCTCTCTGTGCTGTCCTCAGTTTCTGTGCTTGTTGACCTATCAGTGACCACATTTCCGAACCACACGTCATTGCAGGTATGATGACTCCGTTCATAATTTTAACGTGCTAACTATCCTTAAATGACATTGGCCTAAGTCTGGTTGCACTCAATCGACGTTCGGCAACGGGTAAAATGGATACTCGAAAAAGTGTACGGAATCTGGGCGGATCTGAGGTTGGAAAATGGAAGTCAACACTAGAGAAGGGGGTAGTACAACAATGGTCCTTGTTAAGAACTACCGTTTCGTGTCAGTGTATCAACCGCTACGGCATTATGGAACGAAGGCCATTAATGGATACAGATCTGGAATCGAAGAGAAAACAGCAATGAGACGCTATGATGAATGGCTTATCATAGAAGAGGATCACAATGCATCAGTGGGCAAGCTGGAACAACAGTAAAGCATGACAAAATCTAGAGGAAATTGTGGATGCGCCCAAACAATGAAGCAGGGAATGGCTTAATAGCTTGGTGTGAACTCAATGGCATTAGCTAGGCAGATTCAATTATGAGTCATCCTGACAGGAACATGGTTTCATGAAGTACACGGGAAGTGGTGTGAATTGGAAGGGTTTCTTCTCAAAAAGAGCAACGAAATCGTGCTGTCAAGAGAATAAGAACAGTGAAAGAAAACAGCTTCTCGTACCACAGATCTAAAGAGCTAATTACTAGGACAGTCGCAAGACCAAGAATAGTGACAACAAGAAACGAAAGAATTTCCATAATTCAAATCGTTTTGACAACATCGCGAAGTCTTACAGCAAGAGGGTCCTGGTCCGCCTGACGAGGAACCTGATATCATTAAGATATGTGAGATTGAGGAGCTGCGCGATCCTTGAGGAACAGAACAGCCGCCGGTATTGACATATCTGGAGAGGAGATGGGGGCCACCAGATTATAGCCTATCGAAACACAATGATGAGGAAAAAATCGATCAACATACCAGATCGGTCGAGGCCCGGGTCAACAACGGCCACGCGTATCACTAGCTTCAACCAGAGCGGGCCAGACGGAAAATATGCTAATAGAGGGAAAAATATCTTAAGACTGCAGGTGGGGAAGAAAGAACCAATATTTGAACTTGGAATAGGAGAACCTTATCAACTAGTGGAAAGCTGAATGAATTAGAGCACGAGATTGGAAGATACAAGTGGAGCCTTCTGGGAATTTCAGAAATGAGATGTGTAATAATGGCGAAACGATCTCTGAGAAAGGCCACAAGGCGTGGTGGAGTAGCGACACTAAGAAAAAGACGGGTGGAGTAGGGTTCATGGTGCAATGTGATGGACTGCGAAAATGGTGTGATGGACTGAGAAAATGGTGTGATGGACTGCGAACCCATTTCAAGCAGAATCTTACTGATGAGGCTCAATGCAATGCCTAGGAATATTTCGGTCATACAAGTGTACGCTCCAACTTCGGACTACAGCGATTACGAAGTAGAAAGGTTCTACAGCCAACCCGAGGTCACAATAAAGAACATACCCAATAAAGATATTCTTGTAGTGGTGGGGGATTGCAACGCACATGTCAAATGGCCGGGAACAGCAGGAAAATTTGGTCTAGGATGTACTAATGAGACAGGGTTGAGATTGCGGGAGTTCGCTAAGCTATACAACTTAGTAGTTGCTAATGCAAAATGTCGAAGAAGATAACTTGGGTTGCTCCTAATGGCATTTACAATATCCTGGTTGAGAGAAGATCTTTCAGTGGCATCAATGGACATAGAACGAGATCTTCCCAGGGGCGGACATAGGTAGCAACCAAAACCTTTTTATGACCACCTTCAAACCCAAGCAGCAGAGAATAAAAAGACCGCCGAATCATCATCATCATCAGGGCTTTCGTCGGTGATGATCAGCGACAGAATGTGAAACTTTTCCGATTAATCCTCGCCAGCTCCCACGTTCTTGTGCCAATGCTACTGCCTCTTTGAGACTGGATGGTTCCAGCCACTATTTCACGTTATCTGTAGAACAGAGCCGTGGACGGCCGCGTGTCCTCCTACCTCATTTGAGATCCAGAATGGCTGCTTTCGCAATTTGGCAACCACCTTCTCGGCAGGTGTGACCGAAGTATGACAGTTTGTTTTTGACTACCTGTGGTAAAAGGCCAGGAGCTTTTCCAATTTCTTCAAAAATGCTCTCGTTTGTTCTTCTTTCCTTCCAGCTGACACGGAGCATGCGTCTGTATATCCACTGTTCTGCTGCCATGAACTTCTTTTCGTTCGCAGTGGACAATATCGAAGCCTCTGCTCCATTGGAGATGATGGGCCATATTAGGGTCTTCACCAATTTTATTTTAACGGTTTTATCAATTTGTTGACTTTTCCAAATATCTGTCAGCTCTAGCGTTTTTCTCTTTGCAATTGCGATTCGAGTTTTGATGTCCTTCGAGCAGTCACCGAATCTCGTCTTTACTGAACCCAGATATTTGAAACTTTCTACTTCTGCAATTGCAACTCCGTTCACTTTTACTTCATGTTTGTGTTCGTCTCGTTTGTCGATACGCATCAGCTTAGTCTTCTTTACGTTTAAGTTGAGCAGTTTTGTTTTCCCAGCTTCGTTTACTCTCTCGACCAGTTCGTCAATGTCCCTTTCAGAGATTGCTAGAAGTGCTGTGTCCGCAGCGTACCGGAGATTCGAGAGTTTTTGACCACCAACATCCACTCCTAGGTGGCCAATTTCAGCATCTCTCATGATATCCTCTGTGTATAGTGAAAACAATGAAGGTGAAATCACGCATCCTTGTCTCACACCGCTGAGGATTTGAAAGGGTTGGCTGAGTGTTCCGTTCCATTTCCCTACTCCCTTTTGGTCGCAGTACAGCTGTTGTAGGAGTGCAACTAAGTGTTTCGGGAAGCCCATCCTTGTCATGGTTTCAAACAGCTGCATGTGGCTGACGCTGTCAAATGCTTTTGCATAGTCTGTGAAGACGATGAAGGCCAGCTCGTTCGTTTCCAGAGTTTTTTCGATAAGGCAGAATGCAGTATGCAGAGCATGTTTGTTGTTCTTCTGTTCTTCAGGGAACCTGCTTGTTCTTTAGGGAATTCTTCTTCAATCTTGCTTTGCAATCGGTTCAGAATAATCGTTAGCAGGATTTTGCTGGCATGACTAATGAGTGCTGTTGCTCGATAGTTTCCGCAATCCTTTGTGCTGCCGCTCTTGTGGATGACTACGAGCTCTTGGTTCTTCCATTCGTCCGGCCATATCTCAGTGTTCCAGATTTTCCTGCATAGGATGTATAGCGCTTTGATGGCAGACTTTCCACCGTGCTGAATACGTTCAGCGGGAATTTCGCCCAGCCCTGGTGACTTGCCTTTCCTCAGCTTTTTCACGGCGTGCTCTATCTCTTCCAACAGCGGTTCCGGTTCAAGTTCATGTTGTTGTTCTGGAATTGTGTCGAGTTCTCCCGCTGGTTTTGCGAAAGCTGTTCTCCGTATTCCTTCCATCTCTGGAGCACTAGATCTGGATCAGTGAGCGTTTTACCTTGTGCATCATTGATGCAGGCTTGTCGCGCTTTGAAGTTTTGTTGTCGAGTCTTTTTGACTGTGTTAAACAGCACTTTGGCGTCTTTTATGTTGCGGCTATTTTGGATTCTGTCGCACTGGTCAGCAAGCCAGGCGT
Source organism: Pseudorhiza aurosa (assembly GCA_964026355.1). Classification (NCBI taxonomy): domain Eukaryota; kingdom Metazoa; phylum Cnidaria; class Scyphozoa; order Rhizostomeae; family Lychnorhizidae; genus Pseudorhiza; species Pseudorhiza aurosa. Next base: position 989,045 of record OZ032123.1, read on the forward strand.
TTTTGTCTCTTCTCACTGTAGTCTTCAGGAGGCTTTTAAACCGCTTATAATTGACAATTTCGCTGTTCTTTCGAGCTTTGCGCTTCTCATCGGCTAAATCTAGCACCTCTGTGCTGAGCCACGGCTTGTTCTTTTTCGCCTTTTTCAAACCGATGGTTGACTCTGCTACGCTGCACCACGTTTCCTTTAGTTGTTCCCAGAGCACATTCGGCGTGTCATTTTCAGAGTTTTGTCCGATAAGAAGATTGAAGCGGTTTTCTGTCTCCACGTTGCATTGGTGGGCGATTTCTGGGTCATTCAGACTTTCGATGTCGTACTTTTTGGTTACCTTTCCCGTGTTATTGTTCCGGCCAGTCTTCATTCTGAGCTTTGCAGTAACCATCTGATGATCCGTGTCGCAGTCTGCTCCTGGTTTACTTACAGCATCCATAACACTGCTCATCAATTTCTTCTGAATTGCGATGTAGTCGATCTGGTTTCTGTACGTGCCACATGGGGAGGTCCATGTGTATCTTCTTCGTGGGTGATGGTTAAAGAAAGTGTTAGTTACCGCAAGGTTGTTGACCTCACAGAAGTCAACCAGGTGATCGCCGTTTCGATTTCTCTCTCCAAGGCCGAATCTTCCTACACATGTAATGTTTCCATTATTGCTGCCAACCCTTGCGTTAAAGGTCACCCATCACTATCAGTGCGTCCTTATGTGGTACTTCGTATAGGAATGTTTGCAGGTCGTTGTAGTAATTCTCAATGATTTCCTCATTGTGTTCTGAAGTTGGTAAGTATACTTGTACCACATGTAAGCACACTGCTTGCTTCATCTGTAGCTTTACGATGATGAGCCTGTCGTTAATAAGGTTAGTTGTGATAAGGCTACTTCCAAGTTCTCTGTTGAGTACCACCGCGACACAATTTCTGCCGCGGGTACCTCCACTGTACACGATTGTGTGTTCTCCAGATTTGAAATGGCCATCTTCATCCCACCTGACTTCACTCAAGCCAAGTAGCTGTACGTTTTGACATTCCATTTCCTGGAGGAGTAATTGGAGTTTACCAAGCTGTTTCATGGTTCTTACATTCCATGTCGCAAGTTTTAGTGTGTTCTCGTTTCTCCGTTTTTTTCGCATATTTTCTTGAAGACTTCCGCAGGTGTTGCTTCAAACGGGAATCAGTCACTCTCCTTCCAGGAGAGTTTCGGATAGCGGCTTCATTTTTCTCCATATTTGGTTTCACCTTGGCTGTCTCTGCCCCAGTAGCTGCGGGGCTACCTCGGTCCAAGCCTTAGGGATTCTGGGATAGTTTGTCATTGCTTTTCCCAGCAGCAGTGTTTTCACAAGACAAGTGTTCCCAACCGGTGTCCCTAAGGATCTTTCGCCGGGCATCGCTGCTGGCTCAGTCGTTGTCCCGAGAAGGTCTTCCGCCTATTCCAGCGGTATCCACCACCTGCTTTACCATGGCTTCACCGACGAATACGAGAATCAAATATGGCACAAATCGACTGAAAAATGTAGACATACAGGAGACCTTCCAAGTTACTACTGGAAGAGAGCTTGCACCGATTATGGAACTGATGAACTTGCAAGAGTTGACTGATCGTTTCAATGAAGGAATTAATTAAGTCGCTGAGGAAAGAGGGATCAGATCAAGTATATTGATCCTAAATTTCAAAGATGACAAGCTATAAGATTCAGGAATGCAAGAAGAAGGCTAGACGTTCGATAAATTGCATGTTTTTGGGATGAATGATGATTTGAGGGATAAAACTGTCAGATTTAATCAACGGGATTCCCTGGCTGCAAGATCCAAAACCATAGCAAGCGTCAAATGTCATAGATCCCTTTCGCTAGTGACTGCTGATTTTGGGCCCATTTCCTTACATTCTATCTCTGGTGTTAACGCTACCAAATGAAGAATTATACCTGGTGTTGAAGGCATTTTTCAAGTAACGTTTCCAAATATGAATGACAGTCCCGTTGATCTGCATGCTAGGAAATTTTGGGGAAACCTCGTAAGTTCGAGAAATGCCAGCTCGCCACGCCAGCCATCCGCCTTGACAAATCAAATGAATTTCGCCCAAAATCTGAATAATCATGATGAACATCTGACAAAAGATCAACTTTGTCGATTAGAAACGCCGATTAAAGAGAACTGTTATGAATACCCAGCGCCGCGCTTATTCATATCGTAAGTTAGTTTTCTTTAGTTGCTTCTATTACTTCAATTATTTTCGTTCTCGTGAAGAGTAGCAACCGCATTGCGTAATAGCCTCCATTTCAGGTGCATATTCGGAAATGACGGGTACTCTGAGTAACTGTAAATGTTTGCTTTACGTAAAACTATCATATCAGAGTGGTGGCTTCCTCTCTAATCTGCACTCAACCAATGCTGGTGTACCCCCGGGCTCTGTCATCTCCCCTGTACTCTTCATCCTCTTCATCAATGACCTGCTCACCTGCTTGTCTTCTAGCATTCATTCCTTCGCTGATGATATCTTCCAAAGTTCTTCATTTTCATTCAATCCAAATGACCATGCTTCCACCGATATCCAACTCCACAGAAACACTTCAGCCTCTCTTCTCTCCAATGATCTGACAAGTTATTGAGAAATGGGGCAAAGATAACCTAGTTTCGTTCAACCAAAGCAAGACGAAACAGGCCGCCATTTCACGTAAACATAGCCAAAACTTTCTACCTGTCCTTATGAATGGCGATGAACTGAACACTTCAACTTCTTTCACACAACATGGTCTTTCTCTAAGGTCGAATCTCACTTGGAAAACTCACATCCATTCCCTTGCTAAATATGCATCTCAAAAGCTCTGTTTCCTCGCCAGAGCCCGCTAGTTTTTCTCATCCTCTCACCTTCGAACTATATCAAGTCCCAAATCCGTCCTTCTTTAGAGTACTGCTTCCAAGTCAGGGGTGGTACTTCAAAATCCACTCTCTGTCTTCTTGACAAAGTCCAGTCGAAAGCCATTCGTCTCATCAACGATCCTAACCTCACCAAATCTCTTAGACCTCTTTCCCATCGTCGATTAGTTGGCGATCTTTCCATCTTCTATGGATAATTTCACGGGCATTTTTCTCAGGAGATCAGGGAGATTATTCCAGTTTCTCTGAGGCGTGTTAGAAGCATCAGAAGCTCAACTCATTCACACCCTTTCCAAGTTTCACTACCTAATCCACGAAAGAAGCCGATAAAGTCATTTTGGATGATTTGACAGAAAAAGATGCGAGTGAAGACGACATCGAAATTCCTGGAAAAAAGAACCTCCAGAAGATCTGCAGGACAAACAGGCAACCAAAAACGCTATGTGAATGGTGGGGTACAACTTTAAGGGATAAGATATCGTTAACCAGCCAACAAAAATATTGCATGACAGCGCCGAGAGGAATATGTAAATACAGTGGAGTAGGAGAATCACGCGTGATGGGAAATGGAAGAACATAAACTTTAATTGAAGAGGAGAGAAGCACACAGCAAGAAAAGAAGAAAGTTAAAGAAAGGAAACCTGATCAGATGAGAACTCTATAGTGACTTTAAATCTAACACAAATATAAGCTGACACCGGGGAACATGCAATGCTACAAGAACAAACAGTAGCTGTAATAACGATAGAATGCAAACGTCGAGATGAGAGACTGGACGGTGCATTCCAAATGGGAATGAAAGCCAATAGATACATGGGAAGATGGATAGATGATGATGATGATGATGATGATGATGATGGTGATGATGATGATGATGATGATGATGATGATGATGATGATGATGGCGATGATGGTGATGGTGATGGTGGTGATGATGATGATGATGATGATGATGATGATGGCGATGATGGTGATGAAAATGCATGACACATCTCATTTCTGAAAGATGAACGACTCCAGTTCTGAATGTTTATTCAGACACGTTATCAAGCTTATGACCAGCTAATGATACCATCAAAACAGCATAACTCACCTCTACCTGTACCAAATGGATTCTCTGCGTTCGAATGAAATTCAAATAGTTGAAAACGTCAATTTTTCTTTGCGACTGTACAAGTTCCAACATAGCATCGATCACAATGAATGTACCCGTGCGACCAACACCAGCGCTGCCAGAGGAAACAACGGGAAAGGTTTAAACTTTATCATCAGGTGAAGAGCGGAAACAATAAAGAATAATAAGTTTTTCTTTGAGAATAAGCCCGTTAATACCAACCCAAATAAACTGAATCTTCTTGCTGAGCTTCAATCTTGGACAAGAGTCTGGTTTGCTTATCAAACGAGGGGAAAGAAGGGCACTTCAGGTTTTCTTGTTGGTAGGTGTTGGAAACGGAATTTCAAAATGTGTGACTTATGTTTGGCTTATGCTAATCTTCTTGATATGTAAATCGTAATATGTGTTCTATTCACGCCTTATGCGTGTTGTTTTTTTGGTCCAGCTTGAGTTCTATAAATCAAGGACTCTGTGTTTATTCTATACCGTCGAATTCTTCCTATAACTTTAACAGGAGGGTGGTTTTCAGTAGTTCCAGTCGCTAAAACGGCATCAGGAAGAGTTAAGGAAGAAGAGAATTTGGCAGTGGAGAAATGGACAGAGGCATCCCGACTGATTCATTATGCATGCAGCGTAAAAGAAATGCATCAAGTTCCAATTCATTTTCTTGTTTTAACTCTATTTGATACTGTTCTGCAAGCGAGAGTACACATGTTGCTTCATGGAAAGTCAGAACGGATGCCGTGCATCTCTCTGGGATGATACGAACAGGATGATAGGTGTCTGGGAAGTGCTTTCTTTGACACACATTTGGGGTGACGTACGAATCCAACAAGATCTTTATGAATGCATGCGCAAGAGGCCTGTCTTTAAAATGACGGCAAAAAACAAGCCGGTTAAAGTTTCGAACGAAGCCATATTCAGATCAGAGAAGAGCTGAAACAGCTCAAGCAAAAATACGAAAATTCCAGTAAATCAATAACAACACTGGTAAAAAAAACCGAATTTTTCAACTGATGCCAGGGACAATTTAGCCAAATAATATCATATCCATAGTGCTGATTCTGAAAATCACATCGATTTTGCTGCGTTAGCTCTAGTTTTTGACATCAGGAATAAAGTTGATAATTTTGAATTTACCAGCTTTTCTTCTTCTATTCGAGAATCAAAAGCTACCAGGTGAACTTCACCAAAAAAAACTCTATACTAAAAACAACAGCCATATCATAAACACTAAAATGGCATAGAGAACAACTTTAAAGCGACCAAATACACCTATGGTAAAAATTTTCTCTTTCTGGATTGACGAGAATACTCGACATTTGTATTCCTCTTTAGGTTCCAGCAGTAATCTGCCATCATTCTTTTGTCCCATCGCCCTTGGAAGCGCTCTTCCATTACTTCTATGTCCTGATGAAATCGCTCTCCCTGCTCATCACTCACATCACCACAGTTCTCTGGAAATCGGTCTAAGTTACTATGCAGAAAATGCACTCTGACGCTCATGTTGGCACCAATCTCTCGGTAACTAATCAACACCTTGTCTACTAGCTCCTTGTAGTTATGTGACTTGCAATTTCCCAAAAAGGGGTTGATATCAGCGACAAAAGCATTCTTAACACATTTAAAACTTTACTTTGAGCTGTCGACAAACAATTGCACAGAACTCCTTCAACATCATTGTAGTTAACAAGGTCGCTGTCTTGACAAAAGAGTGGGATAAATTCACCATCCCCATTGCGGTAAAATGTTACTCGTGTCCCACTTTCAACATATTGTTTTCCTTAAGCCTTGGCGCTAAGAGTTCTGCTGATTCATTTGATAGACTCAAGTCACGAATCAAGTCGCTCAGTTCATTTTGATCGAATAAAATTGGCTCAGCAGAGGAACCATCATAATAATCAGTATCATTGAGACTGGCATCTTCATTAGTGTCATCATCATGAATGATGTCATAATCATCATCAGATTCATCACCATCTCAAAGTGCAAACCCACTGAAGAGAGGGATTGGAACTTCACTTGAATGTGCTACAGCTCGGATGGCAGACCTAAGGGAAGGGTAGTTTTGGATCGATGCTTCCTGTTGTTAAATCCAGTTGTATCGATTGAAAAGGAATGGCAGTCCTCGTCATGATTCTGTGGCTCACACCAAACCATTAGAATGATGCCAAATTTAGGTTACTTTCGAGTACAATTAGTCCACTGACGTAAATGTTCCTTGCATCTCTTGCAAACAATGTGCGGAGCCCATGACTTTTCCTGGTCTCCAAGCTTGACTTGGAAGTACGGATTGTATCCCTTTCTATAAAAATTATCAATAGGTTTTTTTTCTTTGCTGGGAAATCTCCGCATGTATAGCAGGAAATATTTTGATTGCTTTTGCATCCTCTTGTTGCAGTCGTTTTCAAAACTAAATGAAGCAAATTAGATTTGCTACCAAAACTTGACTGATCAGTGTCTGTCAAACTGACAGTATATGACAAGCAATTTTTACAACAAAATCAACTTATTGACGAAGCACTTACCGGCTCATTTGAATATGAATCACCTGAACTCAAATAGAGATACACAAAACAGCTGTGCAAGAGTATCTGCTAATATCACCAAGCAAACTTGACAAACAGACAAAGCAACAGATCGAAACAAACAAGCTGTTATTGTGAATTTTTCAAGAGTAATGACCCATTTGGGACATTTTGTTCTGATATTTTTAGTGGCATCTTCAATAACCTTAAAATCTCAACAATGAAGATTAGTTAAGACCTTTGAGAGGCCTGGGATCTAGCAATGCATGTTCATTTTAGAAGAGTGCATTGAGTTCTAATGCTGTGGAATCTTATACCATCAAAAAACACTGATATTTCCAAAAATGTATGCAATTCTATATAGCCAAAACGAAAGCTGAAAAGACAAAACTGAGTTCATTTCAGAAATTTACACACTAGTATTAGCTAAGGGAGAGCATTTTTGTCCTGGCACCAAAATGGCTATTGACTAGTGTAATCGTTCTGGTATCAAAGAAACATCTTGCTTGCCTCAAGGAACTCGAAAGATCTTGGGTCAGAGGCCTATAATAACTCAATCTTTAAAACTATCAACGATAATACCGTCCCACCTGTTATTCACTTTTTACCAAAGTCAAAAACTTCTCTCTACAGGAAATGGGTAGCACAGAGGACCATTGGTGTTTCTCCGCATCTGAAATTACCTTCTCAGACTACTTCTTGCAGCTGCCTTTCGCTTTTTGTCACGCTCGAAAAAATGGCAATTTGTTCTTTACTCCAAGTGCACCGAGATCTGACTACAGAATACTAATGGCAACAATACGGCTACGGTTTGCAACACCAAAAAAGCCCAAATATCCACAGAGGAGAGCCCTCTGAAAGCTTCAATCGATGGGTGATAAATATCAGCAGAGCTAAATGCATAGGACATCTCCATCTATGAAAATTTCACCAACGTTGAAAGCTCAATCGTTGAGCTCGCACCTAAGATCCAGTATACCAAAAGGGACAAGCCGTGGCTTGATACCGACATTATCGATGCCCGATACAGCCTCAAAGCAGCTAGACAAAACGGGAGAAATTAATGCAAAACTCCTCCAGAAGAAAAGCTGCCTATTATGCCGAAAAGTTGTCAGTAGAACATTACACCCAAAGACAGGAAGACTACTCAAAAAGCATCGCTGAAAACATCAAAAAGACTTCACTTGAGAACAAAGCTAGAAAAGCATTCAAGGCGATAAACCATCTCACTAGCCGAAAAACTAGAGCACCGTGTACAGTATCAGACAACTCTGTGGAAGAGCACACTCAAACATTACAAAGCCACTTCAAATAGCACTTCAAAGAGCACTTACTGCAAAAGTACTTCCTGTTACCAAAGAATTCCGAAATGTCTTTGAAGCATTACCCATACCAACAGGACCATCCACATCAGAAGAACTGAAGAAAGCAGCAAACAAACTAAAAATGGAAAAGCAAGTGGAGGAGATGAAATCCCAACCGAACTACTGAAACTTACACCGATCCCGGAGGCACTTCTATCGATTCTTAACAGTATCCATAAAGATGACAAGATACCGCGGACTGGCAAAAATCACAAAACGTACGTGTCTACAAAAAAAGGTCACAGCTCCGATCCCGGAAACTACAGAGAATCGATCTCATGTCCCTGGTAGCAAAGCTCTTCAACAGACTTCTTCTAAATCGAATCTAAATCGCGAGATAAATCAATTTAAAGTTTGTTGTATCTTACACAAGAATTACCAGCAACTTAGCAATTTCCTTGACTATAGTCTACCTAAAATGAATAAAAAGATATCGTTATACCTGCAATGTACTAAGATTGGCGATTCCATTTCAAATGGGAACTTCTTCCGCAGTTTTCTTTGCAGATTAAGCAGATCGGTTGGGCTTTCCGGAATACCATGATCTGGCCACGTAATATAATGGAACTGATACATGTGTCTACTCTCTTTGGACGGCTCCTAAGTGAGCAAAGAAAAAGTGTGTTTCATTTAATGCATTGTTAAATTGTTTTATTCGAGAAAACATTAAGATCTGCTCATTTACAGAGGCAATATAAATACGGGTTCCAGAAAATTACTCTCCAGAAGCCAACTCCTTCCCGATCTCTCCTAGACATCCCCCCTCACAATCATTTAATACTTTCCACATTTCTGCGGAACTGCATCCGTTGCCCAGAAGTAGAATGGCCACTCTTTACGCAGTAGATCTGGGTTCGACATCCGGTCGAGCCATACCAACGACTTGAAAACATGTCTTTTCCCTGCTTAGCATTCAACACTTGGGAAAGAGCATGATAGATAAGCACATAATGCTATCAGATGGCCGGGCCCCATCTGTAACAGTCGCTGTGCTTGCACAGCTGTGTAGCTCACAGTTTAATGACATGGAGGAGGGGTTGCACTATTCACCAACAATGGTGAGAGAAGGCCTTTTCTCATTTCTTTCAAATCCTTTGCATCCTCTCGTATTTCCTCATACCATTGTGTTGAACCATTTAACCACGTAGAGCCGCCAGTCCAGTTGAATGATTTCTTATAAACAGATTATCAAACTTTAGAATACTTCTTCATGACTCACTTACAACCATATCTCTCACAGTAAGACATTCCAATTCTTTTATCTGAGTATTGGAGAGAGCAGCAGAGCTACAATTTGTTATTAATCTTCCTGCAAGATTCTGTAATGTTTGAAATTTCACCAGCAGTAAATAAATAGAACTCTCAACATGATGCAGGATCATATGTTCTTACCTCGATCCTCCATACCAGTCATCACAGTAGGCATTAGCGTACTACATCTCCTGTTCACGGGGCCAAAGCATTATAGTTTCCTTTGCTTCATAATTCACAATTATCCCAAGTATTTTGGGGCAGCATCTCAAATCAAATTAATCTATTGCACCAACGAGTTGCAGCCATAAACTGCTATAGATGTGATTAATGCCTTCATCAAATTGACTTTGCTGTGATCCAGACCTTGCAGAACTGTACGAGTTAACCTATAGCAATCGCGATTCTCTTCTGCAGTTCAGGTCCCATCTATACTAATAGTTAACTTAAAGCATTGAACAATTTAGCTTCTCCCAGGTAGTTTCCCACCACCTTCACCTGAGCTAAAAAATCTTCCTTCTCTGAAGACCTATAAAAATTCTTTCGGGAGTAGCTATGATTTGAAATAATTCTAGGGACTTATCTCAAGGTGGTACTCTTTCCAAGTTAAGTTAAGCTTGTTCTAGAGTTCTATTCAGTTCGTTTCTTGTTCCTGCCAATTATGGTCAATATCGTCTGTGAATCGCAGATTAAAAATGCAGCGCTTCCCTACAGGAATAGTCCAGTTCAGTTGTTAATGCTTTAGTCATGATCTGCTTGTGCAGGTAATTTAAGAAACAGAACAGCCGAAAGTCCAATGAGAATAATTTTTGATAATTATGACGAAGCAGCGCTGGATGCATTTTTGCAGAAATTCAATGGTTGATTCATTCTAGTAGCATAATGCATTGGTTTTAATTAGCTAATATAACTATTATATAGATACGATATGAACACATTGAACAGCTCTGGCGATATGCTGCACCCTTGTCTTACACCCACTGCAATCTCAAGCCACTTGAACCTGCTGTACGGTGAAAGTGTTGCAGGTGTACTTTGTCGTAACACCGTAACACCCACGCGCACGCCTATTATTATAATTTATGTTTTTAGGTAGCAGCCTCATAATCATGTAGAGATTAGTAACTTATTCACTTAATAAGAATTTACTAACGTCAATATCTCATAACTTTTCATGCCTATTTGTTAACACCTGATTGGTCAGGATCGGTTCCATGCTCGATCTTGATTGGTTATTTGTATAGTGTAGTTCCGCTATGATTCATTGCATCGCATGGTTTTTGTAGAAAATATTTAGATTTTGAAATTCCCAGGATGAGATGGAAGGAAAATAATCGCTGTCTTTCCTCCGGAGAAACTCTATAAATTTCAATCCAGTACTAGCGAAATGAAAGATTTATTCTTACATACTTTTACGGTATAGTTCTTCCGATCCATCAACAAGTTGTGAGCCAATATTTTCTCATTATCAGCCATAGTACCCTCCTCCATTTGGAGTTGGTTCGCTTTCACTTACAGGTTTCATTGCGTCACGTGTGTTTGGAGCGCCTATGGGCTGACAGGCCGGCTGCCACTGCACCATTTTTGCCACACTTTAGGCAGTTAGTTGTTGTAGCAGTGTCTCGTGCGTAGTCGGGGTGATTTCTCTGCTCTCCTCGTTCGTTCGCTTCTGCTAGCAAGGTGCAGCAGCCTCGTAGACTTATCGGTGCCATCTATCACTCTCGTGGGCAGCTCATTGAAATCAAGCTTGATCATTTTCACTGCTAACTCCTCCATGAACCGTTTTCTTGGACATTCTCTGAGGCGAATATATTCTCTCAGTTTACCATAGAAGAGCTCCTTTGGTATTCAAGATTTCAGCATTCATGTGATGTGACAAACCCACTTTAGCTGGTGTCAACCTATCTCTATATCGAAACAGTTTATATCTGCAGCCTTTATCACCTTGATGTTGGTGGTGCAGCTTTGCCGAGTTACCTTCATCAGTCTTCTCAGAAGTTGGTTGAGAACCGGCAGTTGTTAAAGCTTCTCTCGCATTGTCTCAGCAATTTCTGATGGCTGATTGAGTAGATCTGAGTAGATGTTCTTTCCATCGAAGATACCTGTCGTATTGGTGAATGAGTAACGCAAAGTGACCCTTTGAGAGGAAATGAGATGATGCTCTGCTTCATTGAACCAATGAGCTTTTTGATGAGCTTACTGTTCTTTCTATCGGCAGCTAGCTGCAATTCCCGTTCTATTTCTGCAAACCATCTATTTTTCATCTTTCTCTCTTTCTGTCTCGCTCGTTTTTGACGTTCAACAAGCCTTCGTTGAGTATTCGTGCATTCTGGAGTTGACACATTTTGGATGAAGTTTATTTCTCTCATCTATCATTACTGTCATCTATGCAATATTTTCGTTTAAACAATCACCATCGTTCTTCTTTACAATGCAAAGGGATGACTCGGCTGCGTTGCAAGACGTGTCTTTCAGACTGTAACGCTTGGCCGTCTTGATATCAGTATTTTCAGGAACAAATAGGGCCATAGTGAGAAGGTCACAGAAGTCTCACAAGATGCGTGATGGTTGAAAGCTAGTGGCATCCAGTTTTTTGTTTGGTGGCAGGGACGAATTCGTCTAGGTGGATAGATAGTGACTCTGACCTTGCACAGTAAAATCTGGTGGTCAGCTGCATGGTTTGTGCCACGCATTAGCTTTCTTATCATAACATCTTTCAGATCTTTTTATTTGCAGATAGCCTAATCTATCAGATGCCCCATTTTCACCTTGGTCGCATCCCGTTTGTCTTGCTTTTTTAATGGTAGTTGAAATTGTGTTTATAAGAGCAATGTCCTGCTCCATGCATATTGTGAGTTGGCAGGAGACAATCAGTATCAAAATACCTTCTAACTGATACTTAACACAATTCCAAGGACCTAAAGCAGTTTCCCCATACAGTCATAAGTACTGAAGACCTTCTTATCATTCTAATTGCGGCGAAAAATTAAGTAAAAGTAAGAAATATTCAACCTAAATGCACTTCAATAGCACCTGCCATCGAAATACAAACCTTTGTCACCAAAAGACATCGGATGGTATAATCAACACAATTCTCCAACGACACTAAAGTAACTGCAATTTCTCCGTATCGAGCTGTGCCAGCATCAGGCCAATACTGAGCACACTTTATCTATGATAAAAAAGATCTAATTTTCATAGTGACTGGATCATTCAACTACATTCCTGAACGTCCTAGGCTCTATTCTAAGCTCCTACCACATCTGAGGGCTCCTTCATCAGTAACTGGTTGCTTGGCAAATAGATGGGGATATAGCGCAGCGGTAAACGAAAGTCGCCATGCTATCTCACAACCATCGTGGCTTAGGAGGTATTCGCAATGCAGAAGGTTCCGTTCAAGCTTGAAAGCAACTGGCGAGCAAGTTTAGTAACCGTCATTTCCTGCTTAGAATAGGAGGTTGTCTATGCTTGTTGACAGCACGAAATGCCAAAGAACCTGCTAAAAAGTACTTTGAAACTCTATTTAGTAAATTGATCTGTTCTGACGTCTTGAGTAGGCATGAAATAGACACCGCTTAGGTCTCGCAAAAGAATCTATCTACCAAATATCGATCTGATGCAAGTTATTTTGTATTGCTAAATACTAGTTTCCGCTCGAGATGAATGGCATTTCATGTTCTCTTGATTCGTACAAACATTCTAATTCCAAGGCAGTCAAATAATTAGACAAAGATTTACTTAAGTGATCCCTATTGTAAATTGCTATAATTTTATAGTCCTACATAACTAGTCTATGCTCATCTTCGCTGACAAAAGAGTTGAGAGCTAATCATATTCCTTCGTGATTTTAAAATCATAGATGCTTGTAGTTCACCTGCGGGATAGCCTACAAGCGTACGATAATATACGCAATCAAAAATTAAGTTGGAATATTGCGACCAGTGTGAACATCTTAGGCTACTAATGCATCTCTTAAAACGTCGGCATGTGCTAATAAAAGCTGTTTGTGCAGTGTGAATTCTGCCATCTTCGCATGGCATCTCTCTGTTATGGCTATTGAGTATATCGTACCAAAAATTACAATCTAACGAACTATTTTTAAGCAATAGTCGAAGGGTTTGGTGAATGTCAAACTTTGATGAATGAACTGATTTAAAGCCGCAATGATATAACAAAAGAATAGTAATAATGTCTGTATTTCATTTCAGATTTGGTAATATTGTTGATGAGAAGACTGAAGATAGGGACGAACGAAAAAATTATCGAAAGGACAGACGTAAGAATAAACGAGCAAATGAAATAGTAAACGAAAAAACGAACGAAGGAACCGTGAAAATGACAAACCTTTCCACGCTCAAACAGGTTTGTAACCATGACAATGGCCGGGACATGCTGCTCCCAAATAAGTCTCCAAAAGTCATTTAACCCAGCCTCAACAGGACCTTAAAATCAGAAAAGACATTTGCCTTTAGTCATTCAGCAGTTCTTCCTAATGTAAGGCACAAAGAGTAACATAAGCCCATGTTCTTTAAGGGATTTCATACGCTGTTAAATTGGCTAACCTTGGGATGCAATATATGTGTAATTCTTTGAGTAGCCCTGAAAATGGAATGAAAAAAATTCTCACACAAAAAATGGGTCACAAAATTAATGGAAGAGAAACTATAATCAATCAATAAAATTATCATCCTGATAAGGACATGCCATATATAAATATGTGAATATAGCGAAACGAAAAATGTTAAATTCACTGATAATGCTCAATAGCAGAACTACAGGGGTTGATAGAAAACCAAAGACTACAAAGAGCACTAGTTTAGAAATCCGAGTTACATGTCTTGTTACGCACATGTTCAGCTAGACGTATACTAATAGAATCTTTGCGGAATACCTATCAAAAAAGGAAACCTGACGGCTAAAAAGATAAAAAGAATGATCAATGGAAGGTGGGATGGAACGCCAGAGAAGAATGGGTCTAGTTTTTCGACTTATTATTGACCAGGAGGTACATTCTAGAATGGCAGCATTTGGTAATAACTTCCGAATGTTTGTTGAGGAGGTCGTTGGGGGAGAGGTGAGACATAATGACAGGTTTTTTCCTTCAAACATAGATGATACGATTTCCCATTGTTTTTTTTTCTTTTTTTTAGTGGGTTATGTTGAGGAAAGGCCATGGTGACCTATACAAAGCCCCAACAAAGGAAGAAAGAAGAAAGCGAGCAGCTAAGAGGATAGAGAGATAAGATCAAGTTTATTTACATTAGACTTGAAAGATGGCAAGTTGTAGGACTCAGGAAAGCAAGGAGTATGGCCTTGCGTAATGTATATTGAGCCAGGAATATGTTGGTGTAATATGATGTTTTTTTAAGCCCCAGATGTACAGTATGTCGATAGACTGGTGCTGTTGGCGAATTTTTCGTTGTTCAATGTTGATTTGTGCCTCGTTAAAGCATTTTTGAACTCCCCCTCAGTCACTCCCATGTCCTAGGCTCGTCTAGGGACGTTCGGACCGTCAACGTCACATTTTTAGACTAGGGAAGTTGATCCACAGCTCCCTTGAGGTGGCAGATGGTCTTGGAATTGCAGTTGCAGTCTTTGGTGGCCCTGTCAGAGGTATTTATAAGGATCATGTTACGAGATTTGATTTTTCTGTCGACGTTTGCGATGCAGCTGTGGCTGACTGTAACATGCTTTGATGGACATTTGAAAATGATTCTCTCTCAATTAAACGTTGCATTTCCTTTCGTTTTGTTTTATTGTCATTAGTGTTAAGTATAAACAGCTAATTTCGCACTGCTTGATATAAGAGGCATGATTTTGCATTTTAGATATTTAGTTGATGAATACTTTGAAAAAAAAAATTATAAATATTGACTAAATAATACAACTTGTTCTCTTTCTTTCTCTCTTTAATTTTATCGTTGGTAGTCGTTGTAAGCCAGCCAAGTGCAAGTTACCTTTTTAGCGAGACCATTCAGATATATACTGATTGCGGGTACAAACTAGCTTTGGATGTTATGTCCAATACGATCATCACAAGAACACGAAGCAAGTTCTTACTGCTATTCAAAAAGATGACGAAAGCAGTACCACACATGAGCTTAAATCAAAAGGGTTTTTCATCCCAAAGCTAGCAGTCTTTCATTTTCAGCGCAATAGAGCCTGTCCAAAAAAATTCTCAACTTTTCAATTAAACATTTTAACAACAATCTTGCTGCAAGGAAAAATCTCTGTAAATAGGTCCATCCCTCAATCATCTTCCTGCTGCTTCTGCCTCCGGTCTGAATCTTTCTAGAACATTGTCCCTAGTTGCCAATGGTATCTTAAAAATGGCCGATATACTTGGTACAATACCTCAAAATTTGCTATGTTACTCATTAAGTTCTCCACATGAAAAGTCTGCCAAACCTTTCTCCAGCTCGAAACCTCCAAATCGAAAGGCCCTTACGGTATTCCAGCAATAGTTCTCAAAACCTGTGGTCCTGAACTTGCCCCTACTCTTAACAAACTATTCCAGCTTTCCTACACTCTTGGCACATTTCCCACCTCGTGGAAACAAGCCCACGTCTTTCCTATCCCAAAAAAATACGACAAGTCTAATCCACTCAACTATCGTCCCATTGCAATCATTTCACTCATCTCTAAAACTATGGAGACTATCATCACTAAACAACTTCCTACCTTCCTTGAAACAAACAATCTTATCCGTGATCATCAGTATAGCTTTGGAAAAGCCAGGTCTAAGTGTGATCTTTTTTCTTATACTGTCCATGTCTAAACTTCTGCTTATGCTCCGACAGAGACGATAGAGTGATCTCTCTTGATATCTCTGAGGCGTGTAAGAACAAACTGAAGCTTAACTCATTCGTACCATTTCCTAGTTTCACCGCTTTTCTGAAGCCTAAAACTTGTCATCTTTCAAATCTAAGATCAATAATCTTGACCCGGTTTCCCTCTCCCTCTCCTCCTCTTAGCATTTCACTTTTTGCTTCTCCCATTGTTGGGGGTTTTTATTGGTCACGATCGCTTTTCGTCAACATAATTTGCTAAAAAAAGAAAGAAAAAAATCTTGCAAAATTTTTTTCTCGCTTTTAAACTGCTGGGTATATGCCGATCTTCCATCTTTTTATCTCCAAGCTTAAGCACCGGTAATTCTCTAAGAACAGACCTTTTCCTGATAACCAAAAACCCTTCTCATTACTTATGGAACTTACTCTAGGGTTCGAATCCAATCTGCAAATAAGCAGCAACCGCAAATCAACAAAATACAAAGCTCTCAAAAAGTACCTCCATCCTAGAAACTCCGAGATCAAATTGGTAAATATTTCGATGATTGCTTTAGAAAATTTTGGTACATTTTCTGACTCACTTCTTTCATTGTTTAAGGTTTTCAATTTAGACCAAAACTCTTAAAATTACTTTTTAAAGAAAGTCATGAGCATCTCTATTAAGTGCACATATTAATTATTCTGTAGAATGAATAAATCGTGGCATAATCCTGAGTTATTAGATTTTTAACTATTTGATTCATTTTTCTTTCTATTATCTTGCATTTTTGTTCACTGTTTATTGCTATTAATATTCTTTATTATTGTCTTCGCAGCAGATAGCCAGTTATACACTACCTGTTACTAAAGAAGTGGATGATTGTATATTTTAATTATGTTTAATGAATTCAAGTTTCAACAAAAATTATTTTTATTATTATCATAGGCAGTCCATCAAGCGTGAGAGGGAACTAGCAATGTGCTGAAGGACAGAGTAAAAGAAGCACTTGGAGTTAAATCAAGAAATCCGCGGAAGAGGGAGGAAAAATAAGGATGTGCAAAACAGAAGAGAAGAAATATCAATGAGAATCCTTCATACTCTAGACTGTCAATAGAAAAAAGCATAACAGAATAATCGAGAATCAAAAGATATGCACCAGATAAAACGGACAAGGAGTGGTGATGGAGCATTGCCGAATGGAATGAGGGTAAAAACATACTTGTAAGACAGCCAAATTTTCAACAAAAAATGAGTATAGAGGACGAGAGGGTTGAAAGAGTAGTCAGCGGGCAAACAAGATGAGAATTGACAAGGTGTCAGAACATTGAGGAACATGGAGCATTGGAAAGCAACAAGTTGCAGTAACATCCTAGTAGAGGAGTGGAGATTTCTGGGCAAAGTCAATGTGTTGATAAACAATTTCACAACGAAGACTACAAAGGGAAGTTAGGTGATTCAATTAAACACTGAGCAGCTGTCCGTAGAGATCAAACAATCCTTGATCAATATCTACAACTATATTTAAATAACCATATTCATCAATGCATAAAAGATAAAGCCCCGATGCTTGACCTTCAACCTCCAAAACCAAGATCATATGTTCCCAAAAAGAAAATGAACAAAATATAATAGCAAAACTCAAAACTACTTCTAGGTGAGAAAACCGGAGAATAAAACTACTTCCCCTTACATAATATTCAACCAATACGTCACAATATTCAAAGTAGATCGTATTAAAATGACAGTATATTAACCATGTACAAGTAATCGAAATGATCAATTGCAGTTCAGCGTCACCTCCTTGATAATATTTTTTTTGATACTGCGCTCAGATCAAAGCCCAAGCTTTAAACTATATATAACATATATATTATATATGTTTATATATCTTCAGTTTGGTCTCGATGCGCATTTGTTGCTATCCCTCCGTACTCGAAGACATAAATTTATCTCCTCCTGTTTTCTTGCTTCTATTGTCTTCCACAAATAACTGCAGGACCTATGGCATCTTCTCACTTTTCCAACAACGCTGCAATCCTGCCCCTTTCATGAAGCAGGGATTGGAGATTCGGAGATTTTTGTGTAAGATATTTCGGGGAAAATGGCAAGTATACGAACTGTGGAATAAACAGTATTAATCGAGGGGGTTTTAGCATATCAATTCAACTTACGCTGATGTAGTTAGCATTGTAATAGTCTGATTTGGGAGCAACTTCTACAGAGTTTAGTCTCACTCTTGAGTGGTCATCTGAATAAGGAAAGAAGCAAGACATGCTAGGTATAAGTTGAAGAGTTTGAGTCAGGGGTCATAAAAAATGGTAACACATGAATTGAGGTCGATGTTATTAACTGTCTTTAGCTTAGAGCCCGGTATCTAACTGGTCCTGGGCATAAAATAAAGAAAGCTAGCAGTTTTTAGTCGCAGAAAGGTAAGGATCAAAAAAGATACTGTAGACCATAATTTGCATTGTTCGATTACGGCAAGACCATTAGCTAACATTACCTTAATGTGCACAGCAAACATTTCCATTGCCAATAACTATTTGAAAACGATGGAGGCTAGCGAACTAGTAAAATTGTGTATCGCAGGCAACCTCATCACCACCTCACCAAAGGAAGCCACATATTAGCCACATATATTATTACACAGACAGTATTAATCTCATTGATCAGATCTGGTCAGACATTAACACATGATTTACCAAAAAAGGAAGCCCTCTCCCACTAAGCCATGGATGTGGACGAAGAGATCTCAGAAACTCTAAATGTACCTATTACAAGCAAAAATCTATATTTGATAAAGAAGTATCAGCGGACATTGATGGCGCAAAGCAAACCACATTCAGAGACTGATGGGAAATGCAAATACTCACATGCAGCGATGTTGGCATAACGATTTCTAGGTTTATTGTCCGGGCTTAATGCAGTCTCCCATGTAAATTGCTGTCCTTTTATTAGATCCTAAATATCATAAAATATTTGACCATCAGTTTAGCCGAAAATGACAAAAATTGAGCAGTCACTCAGGTCATTTAAGTTACATTGATTGATAGAATCCATTTTGTTAGTTTTCCGTTCTTTCTTTTTTTGTTGGCAATTTGCTTCGAAATACGCACAAGAAAAAACTGATTAACTAAGTTGCTTATACAGACAAAAACAAAACAAAACAAAAACAAAGAGTATCCTGACATGAAGTAATTTTCCTAAAAGTTTGGTTGCCAGTTGTTGTCGCGCTCTTTATAGATTATAGATTATGGTAAACACTTTTGCAAACTGTTTCTTGCGTTTTATGCAATGTATTCTGAATGAACTGAGAAGCGATCCACACATCAAATCGAGATATGCTTAAAAAAGGCAAATTGCAACAGGTTTTACTGCTTTCATACTGCATTAAAATCTTCTCCATAAAAGTTGCTTCCACATACACCTGCTGAGGTGAGTAATGCTATTCAAGTAAAAAATTGGCTTTAGCTATCTTACTTTACTATAAACTTGTTATTGACCTAGACAATTAAGGCAAAGTATTAAAACATTGACAATTTCGACCTGCCCTTGTTTCACTTAGAACTACCCCAAAAATAATTCCTAACTATCAATTTCGGAATACAAAATGCACTAGAAGGGCTGTGAGGTCCAGAATTAACGGGATAGTTAGACATTTCTGAGGTCCAAGTAAATCAGGCTCCAAAAGAATGGATGGATCCTATAACAGGCCAATACGTGAAGGAAACACTATTTCAAACCCGAGAGTAGATTGGTTGGTGTGTGCAGTGTTGCAAAATACGTGAAGGGTACACTATTTCAAACCCGAGAGTAGATTGATTGGTGTGTGCAGTCTTTCAAAGCAACGCCTGCTGCAATGATAATGCAGCTAACTTGATAGACAGAAAGACAACGTCAACCTCGTATTCGACTGTGATTCCATGATGACTATCCCTCTGCAATTCTTTGCTGTGAGCTGCAAAATCTTGCATTGATATCGCTGGATGTCGCTTATCCTGTCCCACCGCATGAGGAATTCTTTTCTGCTTTAATGAAGCGGCTATAAACGAAAACGAAGAGCTTCTAAAGGCAGAATTGATGATGACGAATGATTATCATTATTATTATGATGGTGATGGTAATAATAATGATGGTGATGAAGATGATTAAACGAGTTCAGTAACCAAGGCTTGACAACAATGGGCAATCAATTGACGAACGTGTAATGAATTTGATAGCTACAATACCATGGAAGACCAACCAACCAACTTCAAATTGGTTAAGTGACGGTGAAGATAACACTAAATTAATTAATATTGTGATTCTAATGACTAATAATGCTAGGTATGATAAGAGTGATCTGATTGATGCTGAGTAAGGATTGATAATGATTGAAATTTTCGGACTACGATACCGGAACTTCTCCTTTTCTCTACTTTAGTATGAGCCTTTGGAGCAGGACCAGGACTTATTTTGACATTTGTCGTCTCGTCTTCATCGTCGTTATAGCTTGGATTATCAGCAACATTGGCTACCTCACTCATCTTAACTGGCTGCTTATTAGCGATATTTTCATCCTTGAAAATATTTCGTCTAAAAAAACAAGTTTTGATAAAATATTAGGCCACCTCTTACATTTAGATATGCATGAATATCAACTTAAACCAATTCTAAAATAAAACTTTCCTCCATTGCAGCTGGCTGAAAGGAATTTCTCTCAATTTCATAGCCATATAGCCTTGCAGTTTTGAAAAAGCTGTATGAGAAACTAAAGATGCCGTAATAAGAAAATGCACAAGCTGTTCTAAGTGAAGTCATGCTGTAACACTGTGTGTTGACCGCTTCGTATTTTGCATTCTACTTCTTCCTCTTGAGATAAAGCTATCTGGTTGGAGATCACAATTTCTTTCACCTCTGGGCGTTTTTATCAGATTTTGATTTCGATCTATAAACATTCGTTAATTCTTTTCTGCAAGTAAAGCGATTTCTTGAGTTTCTTTTTTTTTCCTTTTCCTCACCCAGGGGCAGAGATGGCCCCTGGCGTCCGTTACTTTCCCCAATCGATTGGATTGAGAACCGGTATCGGCGCATCTCTAGTGTCGTATCGACGCATTTCAGTGGGTGTATGGAAGAAAATATGTTGTACAGCCAGCAAGCCTCCCCACTCCACGCAGCCGGTGAATCCAATGGAACGACGATTGTCGATACTGCTTGGGCACCGACAGTCTGGCAGGAGATGCCTGAGTGGCATAATATTGCCGAACTACCTTCGAGACTCCAGTTCCTGATTTTCTGTTCGGGTTTACGCCCCTAGCCTTTCCAAAAATGGGTAGACCACAAGGCAGCAGGGGTATGATATTGAAACCCTGATAAGGTAGGTTTATGGGCACTGCACCTCGCCTAAGGGTGACTCAGCACAGCAGTGACTAAGGGTTAGTGACATTCGTCCCCGACCCTTTCAGCTCTCAAAAAAAGGTAAGGTAAGCTTTGATACGATGTTAAGTCGCAGGTAAAAAGGACACGCGATATAAATCAAACTTTATCTAAAGGAATCGTGGTTCAAATAATGTGCCATTAAAGAAAATTAAATAATATATACATTGGAATAGTTTACCTGTAATACCATGCCCCCAAAACAAGGATGGCCACGATCAGTATTGCAGCAATAATACCAACAATCATTTTCCAATTGGGTGGTACGGGCGGCTTGACTTTAGTAGCATCTTCTTAAAAAATCAAAGAAGATAAGATATTAGTACCTAAGAAACACTTCCTCAAATGCTCCATTTGAAAACGTAATCCTCATCAAATGGCTAATTCAACTGTAACTTCTTCCTAATTTGACAAACGGCATACATCAAGAGCTATAAGAAAGCAACACTCCACAGAGTCACTTAATAGGGCAAAGAGGACAACGGTATCCAGCAAGGAAACAATTTACAAAAGGATGTGACAAGCCAGTATGTGACATGAACACCCAACATAATCAATGAGATCAACAGACGTTGCTCGTTCTTGCTAATTCAAGAGTCAGTCAAATCAGATAGGACCAAGTCATCCATTCATGAATTCATCTATTTGCTCCAAATTGCATTTCACGTTGATCACTGAGAATATTCATGTATGGTGTTGTCATGAAAACGCGAAAAAATTAAGCCCCTTGCTTACTTGTAGTTACCGGTCCCATCCAAGGTGACGAATAAAACACGGTCTGTAAATAGAATATCAAATATGGAAAGTTTCTTAATCAATACAAAGGAAGTCTTTAAACATTCTGGAATAAGCAACCAGCTAATCAATGACATTGGGACTTCTGTAATGAATTTCTTTCCTCTATAGACGCGTTATGAATGAATAAAGCCTAGTTTTTTTCACGCAGACATCTTCAATACTGAACACAAGCCTTGAAATATGACCGAGTATATTTACGTTCACTACCTAATAGAGTAGAAAAATCCGAATAATGGCCAAAATAAGAGTATGCACTTTGCCCTCAGAAATTACTATTCATTTCCCGTGTCAAAACAGGTCAGATACTGGATTACAGGTCCTTGAATGATAAAAGATAGTTTTACGTCTGAACAAGTCAACCTGTCAAGATATCATTTATTATAATTATTGTCATTATTGTTAAATATTTGGCGACTATGTGTACAAATCTTTAATACTGCACAGAAATTCGGCAACATGATTATGTCTAACTCAAGTCATTCAGTCTTACGAGTTGCCTTGCCTTATTTCAGCCATTACTGGACGTAAATATTCTGATTATGAACGGAAAGATCTTCACAATGACTACAGCATGACTCCTCTATTCCTACAATGTTTACGTTAAAAATGTTGTCACGAAAAGACCTTCCATATGATATAACAATGTGTCTGATTGCCTATGCAATAAATCGGATGAAGTATGCTCAGCTAGGAAACATACCTGTGAGACATAAGCCCTTTGGAAAACAAGGTAAGCAGTGTTTTCTTTCAAGGGAACGTTGACGTAAGTGGCAATACCAGCATTTCGCCTTATCCTGCTTGAAATTTTATAATCCTTCCCATCTCCAACTGCGAATGTCGATACATAGAACGAAAGCACTGCCGTTATATATGGCATTCCTGATTTATAAGTCGCAGCATCATATGGGCGAAGCTCAGAGGGTTGCCAATCTTTAGGGTCTTTTGACGTAGAGTTGCTTTCCATTACAATAATTTGATAGTATCTACAAAAAAGCCCCCAAGTGACAAACCATTAATAAAGCACTGGGTGGAAAGAAACCACCAATTAAAGCAAGAGGTTTGCCAAACAAACGAAGGAATGCCTGCATGATTAATGGACAAAGTGACTTAGCAAAAAGCTGGCAAAAAGAAGGAAGGGTGAGGAGACAAAGAATAGCTTTCTTGATTGAGGAAAGGCCATGGTTGCCTAAACGTAGCCCCGCTAACAATAAAGTCAGAAGTTCAGATAATATCTAAAGAATAGCTAATAACAAAGCAGATCGCTACACGTGCGTCACATCTACCAGTAGTGTATATAATTGCTATCAATATAAGTTTGCTTGTCTCCCTAGAATAAATATATTAACCCAGAATACATGAACTTTGATTTACAGAAAGTGGTCAGAAATAGAGGCAGAAAGTTAGAGGCTGCAAAATGAAAAATGTGGGTGATACATATCAAAGCAAGAACAATGAGGGATGATGGAAGATCGAAACATACATACATGTAGTGCAGTATACATATACAGATACATATATTCATGACGGGTAAGGCGATGGGGAAGACCCTGCTGCTGGTAGTCCTTCACACTTCCAATTTCTGATCAACTATTTCATTCTTTCTTCAATAAAATATATATATCGATGCTATTGTTTCCAAATATTGCCAAGGTACGCATCCAAGTGTCTGGCAAATTTAGCAACTATTCATAACCAAAACTGAGTCAAATATACTTTATTGATTGTATTGGAATATTGACTTTTATATCTTCTGTTCTACTTTCAACTATTTGAAAACTACCAAATTCTTAAATATCATTTTCTCTGCTTTCTTCGGAATTAGTTTTCTGTCTCCTTCTAAGTCTAGTTGCACCTTTTTGCTATTCTCTGCTGTTTTGACATCTTGAATATAAAATGCCCCTGATTCATAATGAACCATAGCTACTACTTTCAAATCCTCTTTTGGTCTTTTCTTTCTGTTCAAACGCCAAGCTTTGTCATCTTTGATTACTTTTCCTGATGCAGATGCACGTCTTGTCTGATCCTTTTTACCCAAGGCTTTTGGAGAATTAGATCCAACAAACTGAATACCATCCTTATGCAACATTGGAATTTTAGAACCTCCACCAGTGTTGTAGACACAGTCTCCCTCTGCAATAGCAGACACTATCTGGTTCTTGCTTCAAAATAAAACTTGTTGGTCTCTTTGCTGAACCAAAGTGCTGAAACTTTCTTTTAGATTCTGTGTGAGACCAGCAAAAATTCTGCCACAAATCCATTCTTGAAAATCTTTTGAGAATAGGCTTCAACTTGTTGTGAAATACAGATGGAAGCCTAGTGTTCATGTTGAATCTTTCGAATAAAGATCTGAGTTGTATTCGTAACAGGAACTTTGGCCTTTTGGTACAAAAAATAGGTGCTTTATTGATGAGGGTACATTAGAAGGAGACTGAACTGTGTTGTGGAATATAGCCCAGACAACATCTTGAATTTCTTTCAGGCCTCCCTTGTCACGAAGAACAGCTTCACCATAATTTTCTTTGGTGAATTGCATGCAACTGCTGATCATTTGTTGACTTCAAATATCCACCAATCAACTTTCCTGCATGCATACCACAAAGTTTCCATGTTCCACTCTCTTAGGATTTTAGAATAAATAAATCTGCTAAGTATTGCTTTTTATTGCATCCTTTAGTAGACCCATCACTGGTATAGGATTTCTGCAGGCTTTGCAATTACCAGCAGATTGAATAAGATTCTGAAAATGCTCCATATCAACAGGAGAATATCCAGTTACCATTCCACTCCTTGCATTGTAGAAAGTCCTAAAAGCTTTGCCTTGCTTCAGGTCCTGGTAACTGTTTCATCATAGAATTCTTTAAACGATAAATTTTGCAGTTTTCTTCCACTGGCATTCGTGAAAGAATAACCTTTGTTATACTTAGGCGTTGAGGTAAGTGGGCCGAAAACATAGGCCAAATCTTGAGTGTTTGCCAGTAAAAATCCTCCTCTTCTAATGATTTCTCCTGGCTTTTGCTCTAATCTTGGTAGCCGGCATATTTTCATGTAAATTTATCATTCATCAACAACAATCCCAGAAACGCTCACAACTTCTATCTGTTCAGAAAATGACCTCGTTTTCAGTCAAATAACAGACTGCAGGCTGTCAAGAGTATTAAATTAATTCACAGACTGTCCATTCTATTTTTTGGAAACTTTGGGGGCACAGTTTTTCTAAAAATTTGACCTAAATCTCCCTAGCAAAAACAAAACTTTGGTTACTAGGACAATAGTTTCAGGGTCTATCCAGTTGAGGGAGGAAGTCATGCCGTAAGGTTATGAGACAATGATCAGAGTTACCAATAGGAGAGCTAACGGTGGGAGGAGAGTAAATGCTAGGATTAGATGTGAGGAAAAGATCGAGAGTATTTGCTTTGTCTCCTGCACGATCAGGAACGCGTGTCGGCTCTGAAATTACCTGTGTCAAGTCATTGACAATGGCAAAGGCCTCATCTTCCCGACCAGCAGGGTTGGTGACATTGGAGGAATAGGAGAGCCAGTCGGAGTTGTGGATGTTGAAATCACCAAGAACAATGATTTCAGAGCGTGGAGATTGTAAAGTGATGGTTTCGATTGATTTAAAAAGGTGGTCGAAGAGAAGTTCATGATTGTTTGAGTTAGGAGAGCGGTATAGAGTGCAAATGTACTTTGTGGCATGAGGAAGGGAAATTTTCAACCAGAAGAGTTGAAAGCCAGGATTAGAAAGATCGAAATGTTTGAGGTGTACGGTCTGCACATCAGAGCGAATATATGCACAAACCCCACCATTAGGGAAGAAGGATGAAAATAACTCGTAACCTGGGCTTCTGAGATGAGGAGAGAGAACGGTGCTGTTACTGGGATCAAGAGGTTTGATTTTGGTTTCAGTGAGGAAGAGTGCATAGGGGTTTATGGATTGGAGATGATGATGTACTGGATTGATGTTGGAAGAAAGTCCATGGATGTTGCAGAAGGAGATGGAAATGGGTTTAGGTGTCACGTTAGTTGCTGCAGTAGAGTTGTTTAAATTGTTTTGAATCATGTTGAAGGAATGGTGAGTGGTGTTTGGGACAGTCAAAATGACAGTGGTAGCGGTAAACTGAAATCCCTTCAGAGCTCCCTTAGCCATCCTGTGGCCTCAGAAGGGCCCCCCGGAGCTGCGAGCTAAGAGTTGGCTCCAGTTGCGAACGGGCATAACAGGCAGCCCGGGATTATACACCAGCTGATGAGGCAGCCTACCAAAGCGCTACCAATGGGTTTGGGCGTCTGTACTATCTGGCGGCGGGCCTGCAGTGCACCCTTTCCAACGGTACCCTCAGGTATAGCCAGGGAACAGACTGGCAAATCAGTCTCCAGCAGACCCTGTTGATGATGACAAACCAACCACAAGCACCCTAGAGCTGAAAGTGACATAGTCACTGAAGGCATTAAAAGGTAGAGTGCTGGTACTGCCCCGGACGATGAGTAAACCCATCTACCACCTGTAAAAATTGTTGGATTTGTGACAAGAACTGGTAACGGAACACTGTTTTTAAATTTGTGGGATAATCTATGATACTTTTCCTATATATTTCCATGAAAATCTCAAAATCAACAATTTGTTTTAAGAATTCCTTTGAAAGTGTGAAGGACTACCTTCCGAGCACTACCTCCTGCGGGCCGGTTCGTCGGCCACTTAACTGGTACCTCCACTTGGTTATCATGGAAACATTGTGAGGAAGGTGATGTGGATACTCAGCAAAACAAAGAACAAGATATGTCAAAAGTCAAACAATAATACCCCTGACCATCCACAGTGGAGTGGCACCTAGGCAGATGAGACCAATCGTCACGCCGTCACAAACACTGCTGTTCTAGCTGTCAAATGTGCTTTGCCGGATCAGCGCACCCCTGCACCAACTTAAACAAGTCTCGGCGCATAACGCGGGCAGAATGAGCAAGCCTGGCGGCGATGGTTGAAGTGACTCCCACCATGCGGTCACAACCCTGCAAACACGGCGGTTGATGACAGATGGTCGCTCTCTCCCTACCGCAAGAGACAGATGGAAAGTTCGGCAGCATCACCAGTGGTGGAGCAACCCTATTTAGAGAGGTTATTGCTCCCCCGAGGAACCGGGAAGGGCTTATAAAAGCTGGCTCAAAAAGTGCGGTCTTGCACCTGATAGCAGACGGCGGCTGGCCGATCAACCAATCGAAGTCTAAAATCAAAAGGGTAATGAGGAAAACCGAAAAACTCTAACTGAAACAAGACACCTACAATGTGCGCACTTCACTATGTACCAACAGAATTACAATGAATTGACAGAGCAGCTTTGCGCCAATGTAGACTCACCGAACGTGGCTCCCTGAGCATTGCGAAGTATAAGTTCTACTGGAGCGGTCTGCCAAGGGAAAAAAGGTCTTCATGGTCCGATCACTGGCTCCTAATGATCAAAACGCGATTAAGATGTGCCAAAATAAAAAAACATACTTCAAACCAAAGAAAAGAAATTTCTGCTGTAAAGGATCCAGAAAAAATAAAAGATCTTTTAGAAGAGTGCAAAAAGAAGACCATTAACAGCTGCGAAGAATTTGCGTCTACTGAATCAACGCTCCTCGAGAAACATCTCCCCGACAATTCCATCATCTAGAAAAAAGAACCCCTTGGCTCAACCAAGAAGTCGTGGATGCCCAAGAGCGACTGCGAAAATCTAAAGAAACCCACGGGGCGCTGAACTCCAAGAGATCTGGGAAGGAAATTGCAACAGTTGCAAAGGTCTTGTCCGAGGTGTATGTCTCGAGATACTAAAAAACATTGCAGAGCAGTTAGAAAGTGCACGTCTTGAAACAAAGCTGCCGCTGCCTAAATCAATTAAGCAGAAGAAAAGGCAAAAGAACATGTACCATATGGGAGACTACCAGAAGAAAGAACAATGAAATGTACTTGGGGCTACCTGGGGCACATCCTGAGGAGACCAGATACACCACCGACAAGAGTTTTACTGCTAGAGACCGGGATCAAGAGAAGAAGAGGGAGACCGAGGGATAATCTGTTGAAGAAAATGGAGAATTTGATTGCAAGACGGGGAATGAACTTTGAAATCGCGGCAAATTTGGCAAGAAACAGGAAACAACGGGAAAAAAGCAAGAGAAGCTAAAAGATACAACTTAAGAAATGCTGCTGATCACAGAATGTAGCTGCATGCTACGAATATTTTTCTAATGAATGAAAATCTTATATGGATGCTCTGTAATCGAGCCCTAGACAAAAATGAATCGAATACAAGAAAAAGCAATGCCAATTGCAGTCCAAAAAAACGTTCGAATTCATGTTAGAAACACTTATAAAATACTTTCATGTTAAAGCAAACTTTGCCTCTAGACTTAGAGGAAACCTGCAAGTGCTATGGATTGAAGTCTACAAAACCATACAAATCTCAACCCGAGCTTTATGAAGGAAATTTTTGTGCGAGAGGACACAACTTACAAACCGAAAGTGCAATCAAACGCATGAGATGGAAAGCATTTTTTTTACAAAAGAAAAGAGGACTGCAACAACACACCCGACGACAAAAATTCGTTTAGATTCAAGTCAAGAAAATGCCCACCACGAATTGAAGACCTAGAATGCTTCGAAACTGACCTACTCAAAATGATAAAAGAAATCGAATTCAAGAGAACATACAACACTTTTCAAAACCAACTCCAAAACGATACTGTTGGAGAATTCTACTCCAATTCGCTAAATTCTAGGCCTAGACTAGAGAATGGAACTCGAAAAAAGACGCTCGTTTGATTTTCTGCTACATCTATTCTTCAACACTCTACCATCTTCAACACTGTTATGCATTGCCTCGTGTACTCCCTATTCACACGGCGTTTTTATAATACTCTACAAAGAACTACAAAATTAACTCTAAAATATCAACCAATCACAATCGTGAATAACAATTATCAAAAGCAATCAGAAGCAAGTATGTAATTAATCGTGATGTAATAGTTCTGAAACGTGAAACGTGGACCTACAACAAAGCTTTAGAAAAATGAATAGCGTCATTCGAACTGCGCTGTTTCAGGAGAATTCTGGGAATCACGTGGAAGCAGAGAATCACGAATGTCGAAGTCCAAAGACGAATAAAGAACGAAATAGGTGAACATGAACCTCTACTGGAGACAGCAAGAAGAAGGACATTGCAATGGTTTGGACACACTTCGAGAAGAGTTGGAACACTTGCCTACGACATAATGCATGGTAGTGACGAGAGGTAGAGGAAGGCCGAAGAGAACTTGGTTCGATGACATAAAAGACTGGAGCGGCAGGAGCATAGTTGGCTACCTCAGGGCTTCGACAGATCGAGAATATTGGAGACATATAGTGAACTCATCAAAGTGCCCCAACTTCCGACATGCATAGGCCAATGGAAAGAAGAAGAAGACTAGTTCTACGTAAAGCAAACATTTAGAGTACCCGTCATTTCCGAATATGCACCTAAAATAGGGGCTATTACGCAATGCGTTTGCTACTCTTCACAAGAACGAGAATAATTGAAGTATGGAAATAATCGAGGAAAAACGTCTTACGATATGAATAAGCGCGACGCGGGGCATTCGCAATAGATACAATTAAAATCAAGAACTCCACCAAAGCACTCATACCAGCTGATAATACCATTAACTACTACGACCTTGACAAAAAGACGCACGACAGGCTCCTAATGGACAGCATAACATCCACCTACGAGAAAGCCGACGGCAACATGATCAGCATAATTAACAACAAAGCCCGTAACATTGCAACCGACCTCAACATACAAGACAGAGTAGAACGCATGACAGAACAACAGGCCTTCATAACCCTAAAAGACCATAAAGACAACTTCGAGAATAAACCCACCTGCAGACTCATCAACCCAGGAAAAAGTGAGATAGGCCGCATTAGCAACAACATCCTTATCAACATTAACACCGCCATTCGAACGAAAACTTCACTCAACCAATGGAAAAACTCCCTCTCCATCATAGAATGGTTTTCCAACATCCCATACAAACACAAACACAAATTCATCATATTTGACATTGAAAATTTCTACCCATCCATAAACGAGAGTCTCCTGAAAAACGACATTGCCTTCGCAAAAAGCCACTGCAACATCATTGAAAGAGACATCGACATCATTATGAACGCCAATACAACAACAACGAATCATGGATCAAGAAAGGCCACAAAGCATTTGATGTCACCATGGGAAGCTTTGACGGAGCAGAAATCTGCGAACTAGTTGGCCTCTACATCCTCCACGGTCTATGCGCGAAGTACGGAAAATACAGTATCGGACTATACAGAGATGACGGATTAGCTGTATTTAAGAACATTTCAGGACCAACAGCAGAACGAATAAAAAAAGACATAGCAAGACGCTTCAAAACCACGGACTAAACAGTACAATACAGAAAAACATGCAGACAGCCAACTACCTGGACGTGACATTCAACCTCAACAGCGGAACATACTACCCTTACAGAAAACCCAATGACCAGCAACTATATATCAACACAAACTCTAACCATCCACCTAGAATCATCAAACAACTCCCAGATAACATCAGCCAGCGAATCTCCAACCTATCCTGCAACGAAACAGAATTCAACAAAACGAAACCTATCTACGAAAACGCCCTAAAATCCTGCGGACTCACGCACCCCCTCACCTACAACAACCACGGCCCACCCACACGTACAAGGAAAACCGACAACGAAACATCATTTGGTACAACCCTTGATACAACCAGAGCATCCGCACTAGCATCGGCTACATTTTTCGGAAGCTAATAAGCAAGAAGTTTCCAAAAACCCACAGATTTCACAGCATCTTCAATACGAACAACCTAGACATTAGTGAAAGCTGCACAGAAAACATGGCCTCCATCATCAACAAGCTCAACAAGAAAATCCTCAACATTAAAAAATTCCACCCCAGCAGCAAAATCATGCAACTGCCGCATAAAAGAAAACTTCCCCCCTTAACAATAACTGTCTCACCACTAACATTGTCTACAACGCTAAAGTGACAACAAATGAAGACACAACCGGGAAAAATTACATAGGCGTGACTGAAGGAACATTCAAACAACGACTTACTCGACATAAACTTTCATTTAAGAACAACAAGTACTCCAACAGCACCGAACTCTCCAAATACATCTAGCAACGTAAGGACAACAAAACAGACTACCGAATACAATGGACTATCATCACTGCAGCTCAACCATATACCAAAATCTCCAAAAAGTGCGCCCTCTGTACATTGGAAAAACTATACCTAATCAACGGCCACAACAAGAACCCCTTGAACAAAAGCTCCGAACTAATATCTAAAGACAGACATGAAAACAAATATTATTTAATGAACAATAGCATCACCTAGACAATAGATAGTAAGTGACCAATGGCTTCTTTTATCCCATTTACTTATTCGGAATTTGATTCAGTTATAGTCTGTCTGACTAGTGCTTTCGCCCGAAACTCAGAGTAACAGAGAATCGGTCTTTTCCTTTTCTGCATTTCTGATATTGCCCAAGACTTTCCCGCCACAGGCTGGGCCTACTCAGTCATATGAGGGCCCACAAGCGGCATCAAAAGGATTCATGAAGGAAGAACGTGAAACAAACTCGGACAATGAGTGGAATCCGACGACGATTTATACATGTATACTTGAACGATGGAAGCAGGTTGCAGCAACTCTTTCGGAAAATATGAATCAACTTCGTTTTCATGCGCTTTTTGTTATCAGTGCTGACTAGTTTACGATAGATATATATCAATATATATACAGTGTATATATAAAGGGAGTTGTATATATTCCTTTGAGGCGTGTCAGGACCACCAGAAGCTCAACTCATTCACACCCTTTCCAAGTTTCACTGCCTAATCCACGAACTCTATCTCACAAATCATCATTCATCCCAAGAACATGCAACTTATGGAACGTCTTGCCCTCTTCTTGCTTTCCTGAGTCCTACAACTTGCCATCTTTCAAATCTAAGATAAATAAACTTGATCTTATCTCTCTATCCTCTTAGCTGCTCGCTTTCTTCTTTCTTCCTTTGTTGGGGCTTTGTATAGGTCACCATGGCCTTTCCTCAACATAACCCACTAAAAAAAAAAAAAACACAATACATACTTACTTTGTATCGCTAGGACCTTGAGCCAGCGGTATTAAGAACGAATTCTTATTAACTTGCCACTTATATCTGGTAGGATCCAATTTTTCCAAATCTAGTCGTTCTAGGAGAAAAAAAGCGATGGTTTTGATATACTCTGTTCTCAAAATTATCATTCAATTTTCATTAAAAATTCTCATTTAATGCACCCATAATCGTTTGCAAATCCTGTTTTTAAAAATAGTAAAAACAGGAACTGAGAGAAGGGGAGTAAAGCAAAAAACACTTAGCAATTCAGCCAAGTGCAATTAATTCCATTTTTGCACAATTCTACCCTTCAAACATGTATGCAAATATTACAACATTAAGGAAAGTTAATATTGCATAGAATGGAGGAAGCGTAATAGCATTTCTCATAAAATGTTATCGTCTGGCATAAAAACTATGAGTTACTCGCTATTTGCACTGATCGCCCACTTCCATAATTGCTATCCGCTTCTTCCGTTATATTGCTTACATAAAAATAAAATTAAAAAGACCCTGGGAGCGGGCTCCTTTGCGCAATATAGCAAACCTTACCTTAGATGAAAATTTAACGAAACTTTTTGACGTACCGATAGTAAAAGCAACAGGCGCACTTATGAAACTTTTGCTCTGAAACGTCAATGAAGCAAGCGTTGATGATAATTAGCACTTCAATCATACGTCATCACCAGATATTATCAGATATAATTAAAAACAACAACAAATCAAGAAGGATTCCTGTTTTTTCACTCATAATCATACTGGGAAAATTGGGTGGAATTTATCGACAAATTCTGCATTTGATTAGAAATTCATTTGGATCGTCTAGTCTCCAACTGAGTTCTATTAAGATTGACATGGTGATCATTCAGTTACTTTTGGTTCCAGTTGACTACATACAAAACAGTGATGAGAAGTAACTAAATGAGATCATAAAAAACAATAGCACTAAAGGTAATACGTTGTTACATACCTGATCTTTAATTACTGCATAATAACACAAACTATAATTTCCAATGGTGCCCATCTGAAGGGACGTCTCCTCGATTGCTTTTATAGCCGGCTTGACTTGGATAACCAGTGGAACTTTCGATGGAGATAAGATTTCTACCTTCCCATTTTGAGCGCATCTCGTTCCATCTCCTTCAATGACGTACAAGTGATACTCGCTGAAAGGGAATCACAGTGTAGATGTAGCTGACCAGTACAGGCCTCGCCAAGACCACTTGCCGAAATAAACACATTAAAGGAAGGATGGCTGATGTAGGATAAAGACACTTAGTTGCCCTTAAATATTGCATGTTGATCCTTTAAAATTCCTGTGTGGTTTATGGAGTAGCAAAGGCCCGGCGCATCGATTGGTTTATGGAGTTGCAAAGGCCCGGCGTATCGATTGGTTTATGGAGTAGCAAAGGCCCGGCGCATATATTTCGTGCTCTTGAGGTGCACATTACCAAAGCTATGGGGCTAAAAATCGTAATGAAGGTGTGGACACCAAGTGAGTGAGATTTTTAGCTAGGTACGTGACTTAATGATACCTGAGATTTAGCATCAACGACCCAACTTTGTAGGGAAACCTGTAGAGTAGGGAAGTACATCTTTGCAAATTTCCTTTGGAGCTTCGTGAATTTCGTAGGATAATAGCACACACTAAAGCGCACATAAAAATCTTCTCATATGGTGAGACTTCAAATCACTGCTCATTTGCTTAATGCTCCCTGACTAAATTAAGACTTCTTGCAGTTCAAATAAAAGTAGGTCTTCTAGCTATCATCTTTTTTTATAAAACGAGAATGAAGCTATCAGCAATCGATAGAAAAGTAAGTCGCAGTTGAACAAGTAGACAAAGTACACTTTCCTGAAGATTCAGGGTACACGCTAATGGCAGTACCCGTTTCGAGGTACCACCTACCCCTCCATTCAACCAGCAGCATTTGATCATACTACCAATATACTTCTCTTAAAGCTGGAATTCAACTTCAGTTATGAAAAGACCTGGCTATCCTGTCTGTCTGTTGCACGTCTCATGATGGCAACACTCTAGCAAGATTAACACCATGCGACTCAATTCAAGCATTGCAGCCAACAAAGCTATACACTCATTCGTTATCTTGGTTAAAGAAAGCCCATGGTAGCCTATAGCAAATCCTTAGGAAAGGGAGGAAGACATAGTAAAGGAGGAAAGGGAGTTACAATCAATTTCCTGACTTCAGACTTGACAAAAGACAAGCTATAGAATTCAGGTAAAGCACGAGGAAGGCAAGATGGAAACGGCAGGACAAATTCAGGACGACAAATCATAGGATAACTAATATGGAAACTTTAGATAATCAGTAGATGGGAATATGAGAAAAGCCACGAAAAAGGATAGTCAACGGGGAAAATATGAGAAAAGCCACGAAAAAGGATAGTCAACGGGGAAAATATGCGAAAAGCCACGCAAAAGGATAGTCAACGGGGAAAATATGAGAAAAGCCATGCAAAAGGATAGTCAACGGGGAAAATATGAGAAAAGCCACGCAAAAGGATAGTCAACGGGGAAAATATGAGAAAAGCCACTTTGTAAAGCCACTTTGGAAAGCCACGCAGAATGAAAAAGTGACAAAAGGAAAATTATGCATAAAGGAATTCTTGCGAAAAAACCTAATGTAAGGAATGAAAGATGTCAATGAAATGAATCTTAGGAAAACCGAGAGAAAAAACAATTTGAACTTTCATTTACTTGATGTAATCATATTTTTTACCTTATTGGACCATTTAGATCTGGTGCTATGGAAAGAGTTACACTGATGACACGGTATTCATCATTAATGTGATGTAATGACGGGGGTGGTGGAGCTAAAACGAGACAGAAAAGAAGCTCTGATAATAAAGTCTGTCTTTCTAAAAGAGCTTTACATTTTCAGATGAATCATAAAAGCATCAAATGATAAATATTTCGGTCAATTAGCCTCAATAGCTGATATCCGACGGCGTACTTTCACATATATCTTTCTGTTCTTTTACGAACCAAACTGAATTCAACGTTCAGCGGCATCTGATCGGATCGGATGTAAATATTGCGATGATAAACTTGTTTCCTGGATAGTGTCTCAACACAGTCAACTCTTCCTGTGGAGCCATCTTCTTACTGGTACTTTGGTTCGTTGATAAATGTACTAAGTTATAACGAAGAGGTCTTGGATTCCAGTATTGCAGATTACAAGCAAAAATGATATCGGCAAAAAAGGCAACCAGAGGCAATCAAAGCCGCTTACCCTAGTAAAACTCTGAGTCCTTCCTCTGATTATTGAAAATTTCATTTCGTGGTACAAAAAGTATAAGGATGTAAGCCCGCTTATCAATGATAAAACAAATAACTGTGATTAATATTTGCATCATTAAATCTTACCCGAGTAAAGTGTTTTTGTACTAACTGATGAATAATTCCCCTCTCCTCCACCAGTTGATGCAGCGATTTCCACTTTGTAATCAGTACCTGGAAAGAGGCTGTCAAGAATGACACTTACTGTTGCCAAGGTGAAGTTCTGCTGAACGATTTTCTGGTCATGATGAGCGAAAGATGCATTGTATCTCTTGGAACCTATGTAGCCAACCTGCAAATAAGAAAAGTTTTTTAACAGTTTGCGTAAGCGAGATGTAGTATTGACCGTAAATAAATTTCACAGTATTAGTCAATTTTGGGCGAACTCATTATACAATCCTTCATGGGGAGGAAAGTTTGAACTGCCGATCTTGGAGGAAATTTTGCTGTTGGCACTCCATTCCAGTGGATCATCCATCGATAGTGAGTGCTTGCCCATAACCAAGCAGCAAAGGTCAAATTTTTGCAATCTTTGTAGGCAACAACGGCCATCTGGGTCAATGTTTGCAGTACAGTTGAGTCAGTAGATTTCAGCAGTTTCACCCATGGGTGCCTATTACCCTACAAATTCCAAAGGGTAGTAACTCTCTTTCTTTCAACAGCTGCTGCATTAGAGGGACTATGAAAGTTATCTAGGCCATCTTGCATTTGATTTTTGCTATCACAACGAACCCCTTGTGCCAAATAAACTCTACTATTGCCAGAAAATTTTCTAGCTTCTTCATCAAGTTTTACACACACAAGATATTTTACAAATGTGCTTTTGCGAACATCCTTTACAGTCAATGATGATTTTACTTTGAGAAAAATTGTTCGCACATTGCTACCAGCTTTCCCAACATAAAGTTAATCTCTATGGGATGGATTTTATAATACTCCTTGACAGTTTTTAGATTAATCGTTGTGGATGTTTATCAAACTCTAATTTCTCATCCTACTGGTACTTGTCCGCAAATTGCGCGGATGAAGAAAGTTCTGGTGGTATCTTTCGCCTATACTTAGGTCTGTCGCTAATTTCTCTCGGATTTTCCTGTGAAAAACTATCAACAGCAAAGCATTCCTTTACTTTACGACACCTTGCGGCATCGTTATCTAATCTTCGTGGTTTTTCTAGCTTTTTCTTTCTGCGAAAGGCATCCTCGGAGAATTATAGTGTATTGTTGTTATAGTAACACGAAAAATTGCACTTCCCTTCGATTGTTTTGTACTGTTGTCATGACAGCAGTTATTATTTTCATAGCAATCTAAACTTAATGGGAGTTTAGATTGCTATGACAATTAATGCTGATATGAGAGTCTTGTCGAAAGGGAAGATAGTCAAAAAATAAAGTAATTTTCTCATTTGAGCTTTCCAGTTACTCGTGGTTTCTCAGTCAGTGCAGAAAAGTGGAAGGTGCCAAAACACAAATAACACATAGAAGAAAGGGACCTCTACTGGGAGGGGGGTAAAACATCACAAAAAATTGCAACTGGGGGCACCCAGCATGGCTGGGGGCATTTGGCCTCCCGTTTATATGTTAAAGAGGCCTTGGTGAGAGATCAGAGTCAGTAGTGGAGACCATCAAGAGAGGAATGCTGAAGTACTAGGAATACCAAACAAGGAAAAAAGTGTTGGAAAATATCATAATCAAAGGAATGGTAGAGGGCAGCAGAGGAAGAGGAAGACCAAGAAGGCAATGGGAGGACAATTTGAAAAAATGGAAGAATTGAGAAAAGCAATGGGGGATTGGGAGCAGATGTGGAGGCTTGTAAATAAATGGGTGCATCCACGACCTGATAGCTAAGGAGAGAAGTGAACTGGATGGAACTGAACTGAATTTTGCATCAAATAAATCCAGCCAAACCCAGTGTTCTAAGTGCAATACCAGCACTTAACAAACATCTCTAGATATTTACGGTCAGTAGTAAACAAAAGGTTACTCAGTACTCTTGGAATCTACTATGAAAAATACACTAAGAAAGTTGTAAAACTACACTCTAAACAATACAATGCTCTGATCTCTCGCTCCTCTTAGCCTTTCGCTTTCTCTTTTTCTTTGTTGGAGCTTTGTATAGGCCACCATGGCCTTTCCTTGAAACAACTCAATTAAAAACAGTACTAATTAGCAACAAGAAAAGGCATAAAAAACAATTTACAACTGAAAATAAAAGTCCGCAGATAATTTTGCTATGTTAGAAGGGGCCAAAGTTGAGATACCAGAAAGATTAGGGGAACTGAGAAAAGAAATGGAATATCGAGGAATTCGGGGCACAATTAGTAGCCAGAGGAACTAGGTAACGATCAAAGACAGTTAGCTGCAAAGACGGAAGGCATTCGAGTTATTCGAATCAAGCACAAAGACAGATGGGGATATTTAGAAGAAGGTAGCATAAAGTATGCAGGCTGAATAGGAAGCCTAGAGGAAAGTACTAGGGACTTCGTGCCAAAGGAAATTCACAGCAGGAGTGCAAGATGTACAAACGCAAAATGTTGAATGCTGTATAGTGTGGAGACAAAGGCAGTTATCAAAGGCCATATCCCTGAAATGAAAGTCGCTGAAACGGGAAAGGCGTGATTCTTGCTGGAGAGGACTTAGGGAGTGATCATTAAGTATCTGACAAGGAGAGCGAAGGATTTTTGAAGAGGATATGAAACAAAAATGCAATTTTAAGGTGGAGTCTTGAACAAATTTAAAAAAATGGACTATTCAAGTGCCAGCCATCACCATCGTAGGCCACACTACCACATAATCCGTCAGTGACCACAGTGATTATGGACATATTTTTATTACAACAAAGACTGGACCACTCGAGACAATTGGAAAATAAGCAAATATGTAGGAACTCTACATCATTAGGGAAATTAAAATTTTTGTGAAGTATGGGGATATGAAATAATTTTTAGACTGTCTTGATGGGCTAATGTGCACGGTTTTGAGTTGGATGGACAGGGATCAGAGGTTGTTGTGTGGTGTTTGTGTTAGCGGCTGTGTAAGGGCGAAGAATGAAGCCCTTGTCCATGTGGGTCGAGTGTCGTGTCGTGTCGGTCATCCGTTCAGAAATCTACAGTTTGCTGCTGAATGAGTAAAGCGTCGATGAGCAGTATCGCAGGAAATAGCACTACAATGAATATATAGAAATATGCAGTTAAGCAAAGCGGCCATGGTGGCATATAGATAAAGTATGAGGGTGACAAAGATGAGATCGTTACACCTTTGGCAGCTGAAGAGAACTAAAACTTATTTGTGATTTCTCAGAAATGAAGAGTGCCCGGACAAATACAAAGATCCAAAGATTCGATCCTCATGGAGTACTCCTATGCAAAGTGGAGTATGCAGTGAGCCAGCAGATTCAGACGATTATGGATAAAAGATATGAACAAAACATGATTGTGAAAGTGAATTATGAAAATTAATAAGAAATTTGAAGGATGAATCCAACACTAAAAAATGAGATTGATAAGAATTAAAAGCAAATCAAAATAACGAATATGAAAGAAAGATATGGTCCCAAGTTTTCTATAGCCATGCACTTCCCTGCGCATTTTGCCAACATTAATTAGCTGTACACTCTCTTTAATAGTAACAATAAGTAAAAATCTGTCTAATGAACATATTTAGGAGAAAACGGAAGGATACTGAAGTATGTGGGAAGTATATGGAGGCAGATAGAAGTAGATAATGCCATGGGCTGCAAATAAATCTTAGTCTCCAAGATGAATCCATAGCTAATTTGCTTTTAATTGTTTATGAAGCTTTAAAGTCAAAGTTTCGTGATAATATTAGTGCATCTAACAGTAACATTTTAATAACAGAAAATGAATGAATAAAGAAATGATAAGAAATTACCGTGTAATTCCGGATAATACCATTCTCATATTTTGGTTTCGCCCAATTTACTTCGATGTGTCTTGATTTCCTGGCCAATATTTTTAGATTTTGCGGCTGTGATGGTTCTGAGAAAATTGATGCCCGTTATAGAGCAAATAAGGAGTAATTAGCATTTTGCTGCAGTACTGTTACAGAATGGCTAGCTTTCAGCACAGTCATTCACTGTGCTTGCATAGATATGCAAATAAAAGGGTAAAGGAATGGAGAAAACCCCGCTCTGACTACCAAAACAGTAAGGGAATGACTTTTTTCCATTTGTGTGATGACATATATTTCAAATATGCAAACGCCGATTGCATGCAATCCTCGTCCAAAGAGCTCTACCATCAAAGCTACCTTTTTCTTCATAACAGCAAAAGCTTAATCGTCTTAATAGCAAATAGATATACAAATTTTTTCTAAATAACTCCTCAAAATTCCTGATGAATGATAACTTTTTAAACGCATCAAGGGCAATCAAACCAAGTCTATTAAATGACGTACTTCCTTGAAGAGTTTTCCACATTCTTGCAGAACTCCAATGGCCTAAGATATTCCCCACTTTTGTTGTTGCTTGAACCTGAAAAGATATAGCACGAAAATTAAAAAAACAATCAATTCATTAAATAATACATGAATCTGCTCTTTCACTTCTGTCATTGCGCACGCGAGTGTGTGTGTGTCCCCCCGCCGTTATTGGTGAATAGGGTGGCGTCCGTCTCCGTTTCTTTAACTTTTGGACTACACAGCTGATCCAGCATAGTAATGCTATACGTGAGGCCGGCCATCTGGTGGCATCGTATTTTCCACTCCAGCGCTCTTTCCCACATTGATGAATGCTTAGTAGGAAATAGCATGTACCACTTTGTTCAAGCCATTGGTATGAATCGATCGGTTATCGAGCGCCGGTCTACCGCGTACAGAGCGAAACATTTCAAAACATTAAGTCTAATTGTTCCCAAGTAATCTGATGACCTACGAGGAAGCAGAACTTTATTGCAGAAAGAAAATTTTGAATGGGAAGGGGGTAAGTTTATTTACGATTATATCCAAATGCTTCCCACTATGCAAATCCCCCCCCCCTCCACCCACATCTTTGGTATCTATCTAAGTAATGTATTTCCCTGTTAGCCTACAGAAAAGGAAGCAAACTTATAATTTTTACCTGAAATGCATAATCTGCAAATGGTTTCAATCCACTTATTAACACCTCCAATTGTTTGGCTGCACTTGTAGCTGCAGCGTAGTTGGCAGCGGATACCAATTTGAATCTGAATTTGTAATCATGAAGGATGCCGTTCAATGAAATTGGCGGGCGCCATATCAATTTGATGCTTGTTGCTGACAGCACAGTAGCAGTGATGGCGGTTGGGGCTGATGCAGCTTTAGGGTTAGAAATCGCAGTACATATGCAGAGTTACAAGCAATTATACATACTTTAAAGGACAAAGCAAAGTAGTTCTCAAATTTATAAAACAGTAAGCCTTGAGACAGTGAAAGAACACCAACTCCGAATTGCAAAGAATAAAATAGGACTGCGGAGAAAACGGAATTGAGGAGACAAAGTACTTGCTGCTGTTTAGGAGTCTGCCAACTACGCGCTTGGAGGAACACCTCATTACAGCGGTAGTATTCTGAGCAATGGCATCGTAAAGCTGGAGGACGAATGCTATTCCTCAGCGCACTTAACCCACAGATTTATGGCAGGTTTTCATTTCCTGATGGGTGGATGGAAGGAGGGCATCAAGCAAAGGGGATAAGAGTGGCTTAAATCCTAGATACTCAGCACAACAGATGTGCTCTAGCCACCCTGCCAACTAAAAATCAACACAAACACAATTGAAAACCATTCTGCTAAGCTTCATCAACGCACCTCCTTCGTCTGTCATTATTTCCAAAGTTCCAACATCTGAAAACACCGTTAACGAAACAGCCGATACTTCTACCATGTACTGAGTGTATGCAGCTAAACTAGTGAATTCGGTTATTGTTGCAGTCAAATGAAGGTTTTCTTGAACCACACGACCATCCCGCTTCCTTTTTATCAGAGCCTTGTACTTTTCAACTGGGAAATCAGCCGGCGTAGACGGACTCCAAGAAATCGATGCACTGTTGCTTGTCAGTAATTCACTTCTAATACCACCTGGTTTCACAGGCTTTGCTGAAAACATTTCAAAACAATTAGATAGCAGTAATGAAGCTACGCGAGATTTGCAACATTTCCTGAACAATTTGAGCCTACTGACATTGCTACTGCATAAGGTAAGATGATTAGGCCGCTATCGTGCACTTGGAGTTAACAGAAGCGCCAAGCCAACAGACTGGGGATACGCATGGAGAATGCTTCCAATAGCAAGAGGACGCAAGGTTAGGGGACCTTAACTTTTTGGAATCACCAGTTGCGAGATGTGGGCATGAAACTGGTCCTAAAAAGCTGCTGTTCGATCTAATCCACATGGACGCTTCTTGCCTGCGGTATTATTTAACGTGCAGAGAAAACGGAGTCAGAGAGACGACGATTAGCGCTGTTGTGTTTGCATGACTCACTGACTGACTAATTTATTGAAATAAAATACATCTTTATATAGAAAAATAACAAAGAGCTGACATTACCAAATTCATCGATTAAAGAATATGAGCAGAAGGGTTGGTTGGCAATGACGCAAGTAGATGAATAGGTGATGAGTTGATGGAAAGTAGGAAGAGCAAGAACAATGGATTGAATGAATAGAAATGCGTAGGTAAGCAGGGCGGCAATGACTGTGTAGATAGAAATTATGAGGGTAAGAAAGCTGAGTCACTACATAGCTCCCTTCCCCTAGAGTGTTAACGGGTGTTAAACATTCGAAAAATGAATTGAAGTACCGAAGCTTAATGAATAATCGAGTAGTAAAACGAATTGGATGAAGATTAATGAAAATAAGTAAGAGTTCGCCTGTCCGGCGAAGCCAAGGCTTGCATATAGGGTAGCCTGGAACCTGCATTGAAGTTGTCCGTGGTTTTGCGAGTAGGATAACCAGGAACCTGC
The DNA here is from genome assembly GCA_964026355.1 of Pseudorhiza aurosa. NCBI lineage: Eukaryota > Metazoa > Cnidaria > Scyphozoa > Rhizostomeae > Lychnorhizidae > Pseudorhiza > Pseudorhiza aurosa. Next base: position 1,031,572 of record OZ032123.1, read on the forward strand.
AGGAAGTTGTCCGTGCCTCTGTCTTCATCATCTAGCCCGAAAGAATGGGGAGAATGGACAGAATTATATTCTCCCTGCATTAATTTACCATGAACAGAAAGGTGAGGACATTTTCATTTTCAAGAAAATCCTATTATCCAGGGCGCTGTCAGAGAAGGCTGAAAGTATTTTGGCCAATCGGATGAAAGATAGGAGAAGAAGAGTAGCAACTCGTGCTGAAGATATCTTGGATCTTTCGCTTAAATTGCCTAACTGTGACTTTGGCCTCTAGAACGAGAAGAATTGAGAAGTTACAGACTGTCTATGATCAGAATTTAAAACATTCAAATGGGAAATTTTTTTCTACTTTTTAGGTAGCAGTTGATATAAATCAGGCTACCGGACAATGGCTCAGCCAGTCAGAGAAAGAGTTATATGCCTCCAGCTAAAAAAACGGAGAACGTGATAGAATCAGAAGCATGGAAGTCCCAATCCATCCATCAAACATTGCAAAGCCATGTGTTGCTGCTAAACCTGAGCATCAAATTGAAGAAGACCCGCTGAGTATGACCTGTGGGGAATATCCTTACGAGCCTTGCTGCCCTGTAGAAAACTCCCTGTGACACTTAAAATCTCACTTAGATAAAACCAGTATGATGAGAATCGCAAATAGAAAGACATCCTCGTATCTTCTCTGATCCGATCTGAATTCTGCTAAAAAATACCCTGTATTTAGATGATTTTCAAGATGCCCCTGGCTATAGCAACAGGGTCATTTCTACAACAAATATTACATCATCTACTAAAAGGAGAATCAATTTTACACACGAAACTAAACAAACGCCAGCGAGAGGATAAAAAACCTTAGTAACCAAACAATCAACACTGCCTTGTAATAGCAGTGTACTGCGTGACTAATACCCTTTACATGATAGTCCGGATTAAGCGATTACGTCATTCTCAAAGTTCACCACACCCTCCCCCTATTAAAATGTTTAACAGTTTTAATAAAGTTCCCTTCTTATTCTTCTTGGTCTTCGTACATATTGACCGCGGCAATCTGGTTTCTGGCATCTTCTCTTGCCTTCCTGATGCTCCTTCCTCTCGGTTGAAATGGCACAGCCTCCGGGTTCAGAGTAGTCTGGGCGTCAGTGTTCTCTCCCCCGATTTCCAAGTCGCAAATCAATTGCAGCGGTCGTTCCACCACGTATCCGTTTCCCAACTTGATTTTCAGTCCTCGTATGTCACCATCTTTGCCCGTCACTGTCCCAACAACTCTTCCTATTCGCCATAGAGCTCGGTTTTTGATGTCATCCTTGAGCAGCACCACTTTGCCCATCTCTGGGATTTCCAGCTTATTCTTCATCTGTTTTCGACTTCTTTCATCCAACGCATGAAGATATTCGTTCATCCATCTCTTTCTCAACTGCTCCTTACTTGCTGCTAGAAATACCAATCTTTTTGGAATTCCTTCTTCATTTTCTGTAAGTTCGAGATTCTCTTCAAGCGTATTAGCTGGTTGTCCTCTGATCAAGATGTTAGGAGTGATGACTGGTTGCTGAAACTCTTCTCCTTGGTAGCAGAGAGGGCGATTGTTCATGGAGCATTCCACATCTAAGAGTACCTCTTCGAGTTCATGAAACTTCAGCAAGCTTCTGCCGACAACCTTTGAAAGACTTCGCTTCATGATGCCAATCAGCCTTTCGAAAAATCCTCCCCACCATGGAGCACGTGATAAGTTGAATCTCCATACGATCCTCTGCGTTGCCAAATAATTCATCAGCTCTTCGTTCTTCTTCAACTTCTTCAGCCACTTGCTGGTTGCTATGAATGTTTTACCATTGTCGCTCACCATCATTCTCGGGGTTCCTCTTCTTGCCACAAACTCCTTCATTGTCCGCTTGAATTCATCCGCCGTGAGATCCTTGCACAACTTCAGGTGAACTGCTCTGGTTGCTGAACACGTGAAAAGCGCCACATATGCTTTAGCAGTCGTTTTCTTGCTGTCCCGGTAGGTGATTGGTCCCGCGAAGTCAACTCCAGTGTATGCAAACGGTTCGGAAAACTGGGATCTGAATTTAGGCAGAAGTGATTTTGCTGGAGCTGGCAAAGGTTTCACTCTGAATTTCTTGCAATGGCTGCATTCGTGGACTACTTTCTTCACCAAAGCTCGCACTTTTGGTATCCAGAATCTTTCTCGGATATTGCACATTGTTATCGATACTCCCCCATGAAGTAGTCTTCGGTGATATTGCTGAATAAGTAGTGTGGTGTATCTGTGGCTTCTAGGCAGGAAAATCGGATTGTAGTCGGGCACTCTCCCAATGCATCTCCATATTCCGGCTGAATCTTGCTTCAAATCGACGTCGCATTTCAACGGTTCTGACTGCTGTACCCTCTTTATCCACATTTTCTCTGCTGCTTCAATTTCTTTCGTTGTCAGCAAGCCACTCTGCTTCTCTTTTCCACGGCAGTTGTTGACAAATCTCCTCATGTATGCCGTAATTCGCAGTGTTTTCCACAGTGTTCCTCTTTCTAATAGGCCGTCAAGACTGTCGTTTTCACCATCGTTCTCTTCCTTGGCCAACATTATTCTTCCTTTCATTGGCATCATCTCTGTTGCAGTTTCTGCGTTGTCTGAAATATCTGGTTGGTCCGGCCATTTGTCTGTTCCTGGCAGCCATCGAGGTCCAGAAAACCAAAAAGCATCCAACTTCCTTGGGTCAGATCCCCGACTTCCAACATCACTTGGATTTTCACCAGTTGGAACGTAGTGCCAGTTCTTTATGTCACTGTCATTGATGGCCTTGATTCGATTTCTCACGAATAGACTCCATGTGCCTTTGCCTTTCATCCACTGGAGCACTGTGGTGCTGTCAACCCAACCATGCATCTCGTCGATTGTATACTGTTCCAGTTTCTTCAGCTTCTCCAGGCGTCTGGTAGTGCTGTACAGCCTTCCTATTGCCAGTTCTTTATTTGCTGGTACTTTCATAACATCTCCTTTCCATGGCAACCTGGTGGAGTACGTTCCATCATCCAAACGCGTCAATTTCTCTTGGAAGTTTTGATGAAATTCTTTATCTTGCTCCCCATCTACATCGGCCTAACCCAACACTTCAATAGAACACATCTGTTCGAATTCGGTTTTTGGCGAGAGCGTCAAGAATATCTTCTCAGCTGATGCGTCAACTTCCACTGTTTTTCCAGTCAAGGTCCATCCAAGCATAGTGAACTCTGCACCAGGATCGACATCCGGATTTGGCCCGAGGACTGGTGGCTCCGTGGTCTTGATTCGTTGATAATCTGCTGCGCCTCGGCTTATGTGGATTGGCAGCTTATCTTCCTCCGTATCTTCGTCACTGAATTTTAGACATCTAAACCGGTTGTACTTCTTCTTTAAGGTCTTGACTCTGGGGTTGGGCAAGTACGTCAGCGTATCTTTTTCCCCATTTATGCATTTGAGGTTGAAGTGGAAACCATCTACTGCATTGGACTGAACCGTCACCTTGAAGATCTGCACTCTTCGTTGTACGGTGCCATACATCTGCTCGATATTCCGGGTTTCCAAGCTCACTGGCTTCAACCGTAGCTGCGTTAGAAGGCTTGTGCAAATGTAGGAACTGCTTGCTCCACTGTCTACCATAATACGAGCCGGTATTCCATTCACTTTGGCCATCAGAGTCGCATGAAGAGTAGTACTGGGATGGATGGCTCTCTTTCCCATTTCCGGTTGTTCCTATTTGGGTCCTTCGTATCCACTGATAGTTGCATCACATAGAGAAGTATGGTGACGGCCACTGCATTTTCTACATCCTCTGGATCTGCACTTAGAGGCTCCGTGTCCAGAACCCGTGCAATTGAAGCAAAGGCTTTTCTTCTTTAGGACTTCCCGCCTTTGTGCCACATTGATTACTTTCCGACAGTCTGAACTCCTGTGGTTACTGAATTCACAGTACACACAGCTGTTTTGTGTTCCTTGTGGTTTGTCCATTGCATTTGCAAACATCATCTTGTCCCGCTGTCTCCAGTCAGTCCGATCCTCATTTCCTCGTCTTCTGTAAGGGATTGATGTACTTGATGCAGTTGTCGTTTCCAGAGCTGGTAAAGGATGTCTGTCGATGTATTTCTCAAGGTTCTCTACCAGCTCTTCTAGGTTCCAGTTTTCCCAGTCGTCGTCCTTCTGAATCAGCGCTTCTTTAACGGGCCCAAGTTTGTCCATCAGGGAATACACAAAGCTCTGGGCTGTGTCTAGCTTTTTCATGGTCACCAGGGTACGCACAATTCTGGATAGCTTGTTGTAGTAGTCGTGTATTTCTTTCACCTCATGGATGCTCGAAATTGTGTCCAGTCCCTCCAATTCTTTGATCAAGGCTTTGTGAATCTTGATGTCCTTCCCGTATGTTTTCTCGAGGATCTTTTTCGCTTCCATGTAGCCATCTTCAGAGTGAGGTAGTCCCAGGATATCCTCCTTCGGTTTGCCAGACACCAATTCCAAGAGGTAATTGAATTTGCTGATATCTGATATGGATGAACCGTCGACTTCTACCATGAACTGATTCCAAAAGCGCAGCCAGTCCTTGTATTCGCCTTTGAATGGGGTGATTGTATATTTCTGCAACTTCACAGACTGCTGCTTCATTTGCCTCTCTTCGGTTTTCTTCTTGGCTATTTCCAGTTCCATTTCGAGCTTTTTTTTGTACCATTCTTCTTCACGCTGCTGGTCCCGGATTCTGCCCTCTTCGATCTTCTTTTCCCTCTCTCGGTCGATTCGCTCTTGCTGGGTTCTTAGATGCTGCTGGTGTTCAAACTCTGCGGCCTGTTTCTGCTCTTTTTCCTTCTCTACGAACGCGTCCAATTCTTGCTTCAGTTTTTTCCTCAGGTCACGAAACTCTTTGATTTCCCCCTTTTGCTGTTTGTTCCATTCTCGCACTCCTTCGATCGTTCTTTCTTCACTCAGCATCAGTTCAGTAGTGTGGTCTTTGGATGATTCCAGTTTCTTGATTACCTTGTTGATCCTCTCATATCCATGCTCGACGTCTTCTTTTTCCTCAGACCCCAACGCTTCTTCAATGTCTTCCAACATGATTTTGGCTGCGGCTAGTTCCTTGTTGTATTTTGTTTCGGCCATTTTTCGTTTACTTGAGTTTTTCTTCCTGAGGTTGTCCTGGCAGGGTCGCCACTTTTAGTGTGGGGAATATCCTTACGAGCCTTGCTGCCCTGTAGAAAACTCCCTGTGACACTAAAAATCTCACTTAGATAAAACCAGTATGATGAGAATCGCAAATAGAAAGACATCCTCGTATCTTCTCTGATCCGATCTGAATTCTGCTAAAAAATACCCTGTATTTAGATGATTTTCAAGATGCCCCTGGTTATAGCAACAGGGTCATTTCTACAACAAATATTACATCATCTACTAAAAGGAGAATCAATTTTACACACGAAACTAAACAAACGCCAGCGAGAGGATAAAAAACCTTAGTAACCAAACAATCAACACTGCCTTGTAATAGCAGTGTACTGCGTGACTAATACCCTTTACATGATAGTCCGGATTAAGCGATTACGTCATTCTCAAAGTTCACCACAGACCGGAGCAGAGTGAAAAGGAGCACGGGAGTCTACAAGAAGACTGCAACGGCAGTATCACTTATGCAGAAAAAGAAAACCTGAGAACACAGTTCATTTGAGCTTTGCATTTTGATGGAGAGATAGTGGGTACATTTTAAAGACAACAATGAAGATACCAGGTTGGATATGCTCGATCTCAATGATGGCGAGGCCGTGACAGCCTATGGGGGCATTGTTGAAGTGCTTGAGGAGTGTGATAGCTGGTCAGACATAAACATCATTTTATGTGACGCAACAAATGTCACTACTGGTTGTCAAAATGAAACTGCTGTGTGACCGTAGAGTGAACCTGTGCGCAGAGGCTGCAACCTGCCAAAATATGTTGGCTGTCAATCTCCCGCCTTACATCCATTGCTGCGACATGTCATGGACCAACTGCTTTGGGCAGTGAGTGCTCGCCTGAATTCACAATTAGTTCATCAATAAAGTTTGCAATGTCATTTCTGGCGCATGGTGCAAGCTGTGGCTTTCCATTCACATGTACAACCCTCGGCTCCTTCAAGAGGCACTGCAAGCACAATTGCGTACTATGCAATACGCGGTAGAGAAGGTATCGTTTCTAGGGAACGGATTATGGAAGGCACTCTCCAGTAATTGAAAAAGCCTGATAACTACCTCAGCTTCGAGCAGAAAGTAAAAAACTTGGAAGGAGAGGAATGTCATCGTAGAATATGCAAACTTGTCGTGGCTTACGTTGGGTTGGTGATTGGATAATAGCGTTGCATTGTACATAAGAAAGACAACAAATCGCAATAATGAAAAGAATGTAAAAATCTGTATGCATCTATTCACATTAAATAACTCTGCAGGTTAGATTGAAATGTCTGTGTTTGGCAATACCAGTACCAGAAAGGAGTACCAGAATATCTGGTTAAGATGGTGGAGTTAACCACCAAAGGAGCAAGCACCAAGGTGAACACAGCACAAGCTTTTGAAATCAGGCTGGGAGTTCACCAAGAATTGACACTGAGCCAATTCTTATTCATAACGATAGTGGCAGCGACCAGACCTGCTATCCAATGGAAATTAATCTTCGCAGACGATATTCCCCTGATGGCAAATTGATCTTTTTTAATTTTCAATTACATATAAGAGGATAACCCTTCAGTAAGCACTGCTTTACAAGGAGCCTTCAGCTAAAAAACTCACAACTCAAACGAAATACTGAATTGAAATAAGAGTAGCATACAGGTTGGAAGAATAGCATAATATACCATGTTAAAATCTATGAAAAAATTATTCACGAATAAAATCATAGAATAACAGAAAACGGGAAAAACATGGCATATACATTGTATCTTTAAAGCTATATAATGTTAAAGCTTCTTTGGAATCAGCTGAGAGGCTATTTAAATATCTTTACTCCTCTCATAGGAAAACATTTCCGGCCACTTACAGTTATGCATAATGGTAAATCGGTAGAAGTATTTTTTAAGGTATGAAGGAATCCTTGTGAAGTTTTATGGGTCAGATACTGGGGAAAAATACAATTTAAGGCCTTAAATACCAAAACTTTATGTAACTGACTAGTAATGAACATCTACAAGTTGGAAATGGTGGCATCACAGGAAAAAAGGGCAAACAAGAATAGTCCTGAGATAAACGCAGGGAGGAACTGAAACAGGTAGCAGAGTTTAAGTATCTGGGCTCGGAAAAAGAAGAGAAATAGAAGCAAAAAGAGCAGTAAAGGAGAGGATTAAGGCAGCGTAGATGAAATGGAGGGAAGTTATCTGTGATAGACGGATACCTAAGAAGCTCAGATGGAAAGTATACAAGACGGTGGTACGACTGGTACTGGACAAATGGGAGGAGAGAGATGAGGATGCTATGTTACAATGTAGGAGTCAGCAGGGTGGACAGGATCAGGAACCAGAAGTTACAAAATATATTTGGGTAGCAGATATCGTAAAGAAAATGCGGGAGGGGAGCTTGATATGGATGGAACATATACTGACGAGAGAAGAAGAAAAACTACGAGGGATGCCTTTTAGGTTTGAAGTGGAGGGCAAGAGCAGTAGAGAGAGGCTGAGGGTATGATCGATGGAGCGTGTGAGGAAGAATATGGAGCTGAGCGGACCGAAGGCGGAAGATGTACAGGACAGAGGGAAAGGGACCCGAGCAGCCGACTCCAGTGTTGTATGGGTATGTGTTAAGAGTGAATGATGATGCTACCTGACGATGAAGATGATACAATTTAATAAAGAATACATTGCATTTTTTATCTTCCAGTGCTAAGCGTCCTCAAGTCGCATTTTGCGTTGTTAAGAAGAGGGCATTTCTCCACTTAACTGCCGGATCCCCTTCTTGCTTCTACCCCTTCTAATTCATCCAGGATCGGGACTTGCATTGACAATTCCCCTCGTGCACACCCCTAGTGGCTGAGGCTATAGACAGCATTTAGTAAAAATAGGATATAGGCCACAATTCATTATCTGCTTTTAGGTTTACCCGGCTGGGCCAGGGTCGCTCTTGATGCAATTCTTCGCTTTCAGACCGCGCGATCTTGTGCCATCTGCGGTGTGAAGCCAAACTCATCCATTGCCATCTTCACAAAGTCGTGCCAATGCCTCTAAGGTCCACCACTTCAAAATCATTCACTTTCTGCAATAGGTGCTTTCCGTCTCGCCTTTCCAAATATATGTACCAATTCAGTCCTCTTTCTACCACTTTGCTTGATGCGGGATCTTTCGCGTCGAATGTCCCTCTGATAAGCTCGCTCCAGATCTTGTCGTGCAGGATAACACCACCACTCCATCTCAGCATTCGCATCTCGTTCGCTTTTGCGGTGGCTCATGTCTCGGCTACGTTGAGAAGGGAAGGTCTGACAACAGCATTATGCAAACGTCCTTTCAACTTGGCTGAAACACGCTTATCGCACAGGATCCCAGTTTCTCGCTTCCAGCTTAGTCAGCCCCCTTGGACTCGAGATTGTGCGTCAGATTAACTGTAATGCCACGGTATTTGAAATTTTCTACATTCCTGATGGAACGCTTTGTAGTGTCACAACGCCTTCACTCATGTGAACAGTCTTTTGTCGACTTATTTTCAGTCCGCTGTCTTCCAGTACACATCGCTAGTTTTCCCATTGCTCCTGCACTGCCTCACCAGTCTGAGCTGTAATTGCCAGATCGTCGGCAAGTAGAAGAGACCATGGTGCATCTGTGCTGACTCCAGAACTGAAGAATTCCATTATCACGACAAATAAAGACGGCGATAATGACGGACCTTAATGTAAGCCAAGCTTAACTGGGGATTAGACGGTTAGCCCAACCGGTGTTACGCCACACTTGTAGTACATATAAGTGTGATTAGCTTCATACGCGTCCTGCATCAACCGAGCGCATTTTCGAAGCAGCCAAGGCCACGCAGGCTCCACCATATCAAATCTCATGGAATGGTGTCGTATGTTTTCTTTAGATCGAAAAAGAAACTGTGGACTTCTTGTTACATTTTGTTGTGTTTCTCGTAGATCTGCTTCCGGGTGTGGATTGCCTCCATTGTGCTTCTACTAAGCATAAAGCCTCTTTGCACCTCACTGATCGTGATCTCTTCTTAATTCTACCGTCCAAAATCCTCTACCACATCTTAATTTTATGGCAAATAGACTACACATATCGTAGGACATAAACTATAATTGTCGTAAACAATTAAGTTATATAGTACATAACTTCACCTTTCTTGGAAGCAAGTCAGAAAGTAGCGTAAAAATGTTACTCTAATTCGATATCTGACAATCAGTAATGAACAGAGTTTAATTAGCAAAGAGCAAATTAATGGGGATAACTTAATGGAACGAACCTTTAAGTCCGGTGACAGTCAATTGCACGTCTTTGCTCTTGCTGGATGAGGACACACTACCATACAAAGCTGAGCAATCGTAACGCTGCTTGCATTCTACAGATCCAGAGGCCTGGTCACTAACTGAACAACTTTCGAAGGACGAAGACAAATACGAGACTGTTGGAGTCAGTTTAAGAGTCATCTTCATTTGAAAATTGACGTTGTCGTTTGAGGAAAATGCAGGCCCCACCTCATAAATACCCCCAGTTGTTAAAGCGGACACTCCTTTTTTCCACATTATTGAAGCACCGGGATACCCATTGGCAGTACATGTAAGTGTGATTTGTCCACCTTTGGCAACTGATGGAAATGATGGGGTGACTGTCACTGAAACGATGTGGGGAACTACAAACGAATAGATCAAGAGGACTGTGAATCTCATTATTATGACAAAACCATAAAGAATCAATCATTCAACCAATCATTCGTAAATATATCACAATAAGGCAATATTCCATAAGAAACTGAGGCATTAAGAATTCGCAACATATTAAAGATCCTCAATCCGACACTTTTTATGATGCTTAGAAGTAATATTGATCTTTGTAAAGTGCATAAGTAATAATGCTAAGGGCGCAAACCAATTTCATCTAGCTTCCGATTGCAGTATGAGAAATTGGATAATTTAGGTCTAAATATCATAGTCTATTTCCAACCCTAAAATTTAATACTGTGTATAGTCAATTAATTATATTTACCGCCTTCGAAATCTTAGCTTTTCCTTTTGTCATAGTACACTATTTCATGCTACATCATAAAGCACTACAAATATACATTATTCTCATAGACTTTTTGTACCGAACAGGCTATTAACAATCGTCGAAATTCAGTAAAAAGAACTAAATCCATAAGTATGGAACACTATGTTTGACAATGTTTCACCTTATCTGGAGAAGATCATGTAACACGCGCTGCGGATGATGATAGAAGGGATTTTGATTGCAATGTAAATGAAATGACGTTGGCAAAGTCTTTAACCCCTGAATGAATCGCTTTGAAGATTGATCAAATATGCCTCAACTACTCATCGACTGACGGGTATTGCCTGGCGACTATCTTTCGTTAGACTTATATGAAGATGACGATAACGATATTTAAATTGCTATTGCAGAGCATTTGTTTTGAGGTTCGTTTCAAATTCCATTGTCGATTTAAAGACATGCTGAACTGAACTTTTAATGCTGCAGCTAGGAGCATGTAGGGGTGGTGACTGTAACCAGCAAAATATACACCGAGAACAATACAAGAAGACGAATGAGTAACGTTATGACTATACAATAGTGCAGAAGGCGTGAAAGAAATATATGGTATAAAGCGAAACAAAGCAGCTTATCCTTTGAGAGTATTTACAGCAAGATTTCCCTGTGTCTCATGATCCCCGAGTGTCGTAGCTAAGTGTATTAACTCATAATGCAGGTTTTGTGAGATCGCATCTTTCTTAAGGCAAAAACAAAGACCCTTCAGTGAGGAAGTGATAAACTGCCTTAGAAAAGTATCTTCCGGCGAAAAGACTTGGAGCTATTCTTCTGGTTTCGTCGAAGCTCGAAATCAAATACGCTATGCATTATTTATGTTCCATCTTCTCTCACCTGAATTACAGCCAAGGAGGTCCCATCTAAGACCGACATTGCTGCTAGAAGTTGACTGTGCCTCAACTTGCACTCTTACACACTGAGATACGATAGGAAATAGCAAATCCACCTGTGATGATGTGTATCGTCCAACAGAGACAGGTAGCTTCTAGAGCATGGCAAAGAAGAATATTAAAAATACTGTGACAAATTCCTACAAGATAATCATAAGAGACAAGCAGATGATGGTCACCAGGTCTTCAAATTTCTTGAACCCAGACTGTGGCTCTCGTATGTGAAGGAATGTTATGGCCAATATCAGCGTATTAATTGCATGCTTTTCATCGACTGCTTCACTTCCACATCTATAATCTATGGTTCACTAAATGCTTAGCAAAGAACAGAATAGGAACTTGTGCCAAGTATCACTTTTTAGTAGCCATCAAACACATTTGAATAATAAATGAATCTCACATAACCCAGCTTTGTCTAGATCGTAGTTTTGTCGTCAAAAACGGTGAAACAATTAAAGCAACTAACCTTTACTGTGCCATCAATATTGTAGCTTTGAAACCTCGTTAAACCAGCATGCTTAAAAGTTAAAGAAAATTCCTTGACCACTGCAATATTTTCTTTGTTACCTGGGCCTTGAATAATGACAGACCTAACTGTATGCAGGTTTGGTAGGCAAACCTGAATCCATGGCTTGCTGCCACTTGCTTCCATAGGACTGCACGATCCAGTCTGACAGGCTTCCCATACCATTTCTTTATTGAGACGTCCTTTGCTGGCCTCATTTGAGCTAACCTGTGTTGATGCAGTGAGGGACGCATCTGGAATAGTGCTGCTTGATTGAATTCCAAGCTCGTTAAAACAGTCTAAAAACAAGACAAATATCACACAAGTTTCAGTCGTAAACTAGAGTACATAATCTATACTGCTTTGTCTGCAAAATTCAATTTGAGCCTCCAAATTTGACTTATTGACATCGCTTAGAAATAATCCAAAAAATTAACTAAAATTATCGTTCATGTTCTTAAATAAATGACGAAGGATGGTTTGAGAACACTCCCGAGGCCTCTCTATACAATTATATTTCTGATGAATAGATTATAGAGTTCTACAAAAAATCCGTTTTCGCAATAGAGGCACCGTGCACCAGCTCAAAATAGTCGTCTTACTACAGAAAATTTCAGCGTTCTGCTTATTATTTCAACTTCTTTCGGAATCTATTATGAAGGATAACGATACACCACGATAAGCTTTCGCAACATTTGCTAAACAACTACACAGACTCAAAGCAATGTAGCGGGGCCTGACTGCAACACCTGACTACATGGAGAAGCCCCATTGAAGCCAGATTCGTAATTAATCAAATAATAAGAAATAAATTAAAAAAATTTGGTTCAACCTAATGGTAGGAGTGCATAGCAAACCCGACATCAAAGCTTGGCAGAAACCAGGGCTAAGGCTCTGAGCATTTTTAGAAGATGCTAGAAACTTACCAGCAGCAGGGCAACCAAAAGCATCCATTCTCATACAAATGGTTCCATTCCATGTAAGAGGCACGATTCGAAGATGCCTCATCCTCAGTGCTGATGAAAACCAATGGTAAACAGCTCGGTTATTAGTACTACAACCGACGAATATCTGAAAGAAAGGTTTTAGGCATAACTATTGCTTTTACATCTTCCCAGTTAAATCATCTCAGTTAGGCAGGTAGATTACTTCAAACAAGTTACATAATATAATCAACTCTAAGCTTAGCAGAAACGAGATACTGGGCACCGACATTAGTTCATGTAGGGTATTTCCATGCGGGAAATTTCATTTTTCACTCTTCAACGAAGGTATTCTTGCTATGAAGTTCCGCGATTCGTATGATGAGTTTTGCGTAATCTTTGATATGCTGTAAGCCCAGTGGTAGCAACCAAAGTAAACTCCTAATCGGAAAGATGTAATTCTTGCATAGCATCACAGACAAAAAATTCACTCATACTTTTGACGTCATTGATGATTGATACATTCTATCATATTAGAGATTTGGTGGCAATATTTAGCATAAATGAGACTTTATTCTAAATTTCGATTGAAGAATTGATCTTTAAAACCGAGGATTATGCAAATTAACAAGTGATTCACTCAACTCGTAATAGAATAGAGAGAACTTATTTCCATACCTTATCCAGTCCACTTTCTTGGTATGTCGTAAACGAATGTCCTATCTGATCTCTATAACTTACTTTGAAATTTGTTACCCACTTTATTTCAGATTGGTGTCCTTGTATAGCGAAACCATTTATCGATCGAATACCCCCGAAGTCGTACTGAAAATACTGGCTTGCATCATTTGTAGAGGCACACCAAGCTGTAGGTGAGTTAAGTTTTGCTCTATCTCCAGGTATTACCCCACTTGAGACACTGACTGTCGGGTTGTATCTGAACTTCGACCCTGCTACCATTCCAAAACTCCTCGCACAGACTAAAATTGGACGAGAAACTGCATGGTAAGAAGTTGCTTTCCTACTTTCTATTACATCAATCAAATTGTACTGTACCGCATTCAAATTCACCGCATTAAAATCAGTTGAATTACTTTAAATTATGGTAAACTACAATGAATTATCATTATTGCTTTTATTCATCATCGACATCGATTGTGCGATACAAACCGACAAAATATATCCTACTAAAAAGCGACAAAATATTGGCCTCACAACAACACAGAAATTAGGTCGAAGATTTCCAGCTACATATATCACGGATACTAATTTCGCAGACGACGTCACCCTTCTCACCGACAGCATTGAAGACGCACAGTGTTTGCTTTCTTTAGTTAAAAAAACAGCCAAAGAGATCGGTCTCAGCATAAACGAGGATAAGACAGAGTACATATCTTGCAACGCACCAATTCCGAGAAATGACACGATTCTCGCTAATGAAAAGCCACTCAAAAAATTCAACGGTCTCAAATATTTGGGCTCTTGGGTGGGCAATTCAGAAAAAGACATGAAGATGAGAAAAGCACAAGCTTAGGCCGCAATAAGAAAACTTGACAACGTATGGAAATCCGATCTACCTCGCAAACTAAAAATCAATTTCTTTCACTCAACAGTAGCAAATATCTCGCTATAAGGCGCTGAAACATGGACCATGACCAAAACAATGAATAGTGAAATCGACGGCACATGCACTCGCCTACTTCGCCACGCTCTTAACATCAACTGGCGACAACACGTAAAAAATGAAAACTTATATGGTCATCTTCCTAAGATATCCTCAGTTATACAGCAACGACGATTACGTCCAGCCGGCCACTGCTATCAACGTGACGAAACTGTAACAAACGTAATACTGTGGAAACCAAATCATGGTTACAGAAGACCCGGTAGACCAAAACTTGACTATGTCACCCTGCTCACGCAAGATACCGGCCTTACTAACGAAGAACTCCGCACTGCCATGTCAAACAGAGAGTTATGGATAAATTATGCGGATTCGGGTGCGCCTGACTGATGATGATGATGATGACAATGAATTGAATTTCATCATTTTACCTTATACCAAGGCCCAGTCTGAATGTTTTCGAAAATTTTCGAAAATGCATAAATTTTGATCGGTTTTTACCTTCCGTCCACACATAGCCGGAAATTGTTGGTGATCGAAAAGGCAACCTGTTGAAAACGCTCAACAGAATGGAAATTTTTGAAAAACGCTATTTTCATGTTCACATGTGGACAGCGAATACAGGACTTTTCGAAAATGTTGCCGTTACATATCAGAGTATTTACTCTGGCATGACTCCCAGTCAACATTCATTAGTGGCTGTCAGTAATACCTCCGCCTCGTCATCGGTAAAAAAATGACTCTCTCATTTGTTTTCTGAAGCTTGCTTTGCTGAGCCATTTTTCGAGACTTTTGACATGTTGAAAATTATTATCGCTGTGCCGAAGTAGTAAGGAAAGCAATGGAGAATTGGCACCAAGTAATTTGCGTGCTCATAGCCGAACTTCATGCGTCTTCATTTGGTTTTGCGCTCCGTTTAGATGGGGACACTTTGAATACGTTAATGGTCTGGACGCAGATTTATTGGAAAAGGGATGCAAATAATCGCTTTTTAACAAATACCCGGGGCCATGTAAACGGGGTCTGAAAATCTTATTTTTCATGGGGTCATAAAACAAATACAACACAGAATACAAACGAGTCACAGGGAGTATGGAATCAGATAACAACCCTGTTTTGGTATTTAACAAACTTGAAGTCGGTTTCAAAGTCGGTGTTAGGCGAAACAATAATTAAAGTCCAACTTTGAATGATAGAATCTTAAAATCAAAATGCAGTATTTTCAATAAGATCAAATAATACTACGGTGCGCCGTTTTAAATCACATGAATTTGACATACACTGCAATCATCTATAAATCTCTACATCTCACCTTGTGGTAGGCCATAAATTTCCACTCTTAGCGTATAGTCATTCGCAAGAGTGGATTGCTTCAAAAATACCACGTGTCTTGTCGAAATAGGATTCAAGAGCAAGCTGAATTTCACACCAGCATTGTTTGTGTTCCCAGCAAATATCTATATAATGAATAACAAAGGTATACAAATGAAATATATATATGTTGAGCGCGTTGAAAAGTGACAGACTATGGTCACGTTAACACTGTGCCGGAAAAATATTTGTCCGCTCAAATTTCTGTACGGATAGGCGTACCGAATAAATATTTGTAACGATAGAGAGGTAACATGTAAACGCAAGCCATATCCGTACAAAAATTTGATCGGACAAATATTGTTCCGGCACCGTGTAAACGGGGCCTATGAAAACTAATGGGATGCCAAAAAAAGAGATGAGAATATACATGTATCATAAGCCGGCGATTGTCAATAACGAGAATCAATACAGAAGCAGATATAATCAGAATCTCTATCGTCAGTGCTATTTGCTTTGCTTTCATTCCTTTCCATCGTGCTTCCTGGCATATCACAAGAGTTCCGTAGAAATGAACTCTTTTTATCGTCTCATCAACCCATCTATAAAAGCAAGTTAAGGTACTAACAAAAATTCCAATTTTTTATAACTAATTCTTCTTCCTCTTTGGCATCTCCCTAAAAGGGTTTTCGTAGAACTGTTTAGTACAGTTTTTCCATAGACTGTTTCCTTGAAGTACCATTATACAGCTGATGGCTTGGATATTCATGATTCTAGCTTTTCCCAATCATCTAGTGTTGCAACGGTTCCGGATACAAATTACGAGAAATGCTAGAAACTGAAATCTAAATCAACTATAAAAATTGATAATTCTAAAATACGGTTGCCCGATCTAAGGTTCTGGCACACAAATTACCCCTTCAATGACGAGAGCTGCTAGCAACTTGAATTTGTCGATCTAGTTATATACCGCATATTAAAGGAATGAACCTTCCTTGACCCCTATCAACGATTTGCAGGAAACTTTTTAAAGTTACTGCAGTTAAAATCTGATCAATTCCTGGTCAATTAAAGAAATTCAGAACATGCTCACCATTGCAGCAGCAGCGTTCTCTTGTTTCACCGTAATTAATGACCCAGCCGCTGGATTGGAATCCAAACTATACTGTACTTTGTAATCAGGATAAAAATTCGGACCATAGGTACCGTCACCTTGCATCGAAATTCCATTTACAACCATTACCCGTCCCAAGTCAATCTTAAACCATGGGTTATTGGCAGCAGACTTTGAAAGTCCCCATGGAAAGAGATTATTCAATCTACCATCGTGCGCTTCGTATCTTCCCGGAACAAAAGAAGAAAATGCAGATGCTGTGAATCTGCTGTCTGCCAATGCTCTATTTTCGGCACCAAGCTCATACAGTACCTCTACGGATAAAAATCAAAAAGATTAATCATAATTACAATAATAATAATGATAATATATGAATTTGTATACAGGAATGACCTATCAGCATGTCAAGCATGCTGTTATCATTAGGGTCCTGTAAGAAATGATTTTATTGTATCATCATTGCTGTTGATAGATCTTTTACGCTAGACAATATACAAGCAAATCAGATGATTCGCTACATTTCCGTTGATTAAAAAGATAAATCCGTTATTGGTAGTTGCTATTTCGAACAGATGCATGACGAATATACGTATACGAATACTCCTTTAGAAACAAGAGTGGCATGTGCAAGGATATATATAAAAGATATGTATAATATACGTAAAAATATATATTGAACATTAAGATGTGGCCATCATCATCATTTGTTCGTTAGCCGATACGGCAGTTGGAGCACCCATCTTCTGACACTTCTTCTCCAACCCACCCTGTTCTGTGCCTGCCTCGTGAGTTCTGTTGCACTCTCTCCACTCGACTCCCTCAAATTGGTCATCCAGGTAGTCATAGGTCTTTCTCTCCTTCGTCTTCCCTCCATCCCGCCTTCCATCATTTGTCTCGCCAGCCCTCCTCCTCCAACCACGTGACCATAGTACCGGAACTTCCTTTCTCTGATGACTTCGTTGAAGGGTTGTCCCTTTCCGCAGTGCCTGGTGACCTCGCCCGTAACACACTGATTGGTCTTTCAGTCCTTCCATGATACTCTCAGTAGTCTCCGATACGCCTTCACCTCAAAAGCTGCAAGTCTCTTCTCATCTCCTTAGGTGACCGTCTAACTCTTGCATGTGTATAGCAACGTAGCCACCACAATAGCCCTCTTCAGTCTCTGTTTATTTCTTATATGGATGTTTCTCGCCTTCCAGGACTTCTCCAGTCTTGCTAGTGCACTTGTTGCCTTCGTGATTCTGATTCTGATTTCTTGTTCCGATCTTCCGTCGTTTCCTATACTTGCTCCAAGATAAGTGAAGTTTGGCACCTGTTCTAGATCCTTCCCTTCTACTGTGATTCGGATCTGTGCTTCCTTGATCTGTTCTTGGCATCCAGCCACCATCACCTTGCTATTCTCTGAGCTTATCTCCATTCCGCATCGTCTAGATGTGTTTTCCAGTCTCTCCGTCAGTTCAATGATTCCTTCTTCACTCTCATCCAACAGGTCGATATCATCTGCAAACCGAAGGTCCTTTATCCGCACACCTGCACAGCTTACTCCTCCTTCAAAGCCTTCCAGAGCGTCTCCCATAATTCTTTCTGGATGGGGGTTGAACAGGATCGGGGATAATGAACATCTTTGCCTCACTCCCACAGTGTTTTGGAACCAGTCACTGTATTGATCTCCAACCAGCACCTTAGACCTCGCCTGTTCGTATAGCTTCCGCAGTAGCTCTGTCATTCCGGTGCCGATGTTAGCTTTCTCCATTGAGTGCCACAGCGCTTCATGCCACACTCTGTCGAAAGCCTTGCGGAAGTCGATGAAGTTTTGGTACAAGATTCTTCCGGTATTTCTGGCTTTCTCAATCAGCAGCTTCACAATAGTGATCTGCTCCGTGGTGCTTCTCCCTGGTCTGAAACCAGGTTGGCCTTCACTCAAGATTTCTTCAATTCTTGGCGCCATCCTCTTCTGTAGTATTTTCAGCATTACTTTTGCAGCATGGTTGATAAGACTGATCGTTCTGTAGTCGCTGCATTTGCGACTGTTGGACTTCTTGGGAATTGCGATCAGAATGCTCTCAGTCCACTGTGCAGGCCACATGCGTTTCTCGAGAACCTCATTGCATAGTTTATGAACAATCTTCGCTGTTTCGGTGTCTCCATGCCTTAGCAGCTCCGCAATTATGCTGTCCTCGCCTGGTGACTTCTTTGCTTTCAGGTCTCCTATGGCAACTTCTTCCTCTGACAGCAGTATACTCTCTTCCTGCCTCTCCTTGCCTCCAGCATCCTCGTCGAGAATCGCCATGTCCTTCACTGGATTGTGGTTGTAGAGTTCTGCGCAGTATTGTCCCCATCTTTTGCAACGTCTTCCTCTCTAGTCAGCAAGTTTCCTTCTTTATCTTCGATAGCTGCTGCGTGCTTCACTTTCAGATCAGGCATCGTCAAATCCTTGGTAATTTCAAAAGCCCGTCTTGTGTTGTGGCGATTCAGGCAGTTCTCGATTTCTTGCGTCTGTTCAGCAATCCGCTGGTTCCATTTCTGGTTTTTCGATTAGCTTCTCTGTATTGCTCAAGTTCCGTTGTTCCAAGTTTTCGTTTTCTCTTCTTTTCCCCTCCATCGTCGCAGCAAGCTAGCACCTCTGTGGTGATCCACTTCTTCGTGGGGCGTTTCGCTCTTCCTAGATTGTCCTCCGCTACTTCTTCCATGACTTTGGTGAACACGTCACAGAGCTCTTGAGGTCCACTTTGTAGTAGCATTAGTGGGGCAAATCTTCCAGCCAGGTCAGCTTGGAACATCTCGGCCATCGTTGCATCTTTCAGCTTCTCTAGGTCGAAGAACGTTCTCCCTACTTTCTTCTTCCTCACACTGAGTCGTCCTATGAAAGTCATAGAGGCCATGTCGTGGTCGCTGCCAATGTCCGGTTTTGTCATAGTTCTTGTTCTAGCTTTGTTGACTCCCGGTGCGAATCTTCTTGAGATCAGAATGTAATCAAATTGGTTGTGAGATTTTCCGTCTGGCGAATGCCATGTCGCCCTTCTTGACAGCTTGTGTTTGAATAGGGAATTCGCTGCTACCAACTGATGAGTCTTTGCGAACTGTAGCAGTCTTTGGCCTCTGTCATTCGCTGTGCCCAAGGCAAATTTTTCTACCGTTCCACTCCAGCTCCCGTGTGCATCTTCTCCAGTTTTTGCTTTCCAGTCTCTTTGGATCACCAGCACATCTTTGTGTGGGGACTTTCTTCATAATCTTCTCCAGGTCTTCATAGAATTCGCCTACTTCCTCTTCGTGTCGGTCGCTGGTGGGTGCGTAGATCTGTATTATCGTCATGTTGAATGGCTTCCCAGCCAGTCTTATTGTAATGATTCTATAGCTTACAGGCGTGCATTCTAGCACTGCTTTCGCTGTCTCCTTCTTCACCAAGAATCATACTCTGCAAGCATGTTTCTCTCCACCGCTGAACCATACCTAGTGCCCCTCTTCCGTTTGTGCATCTCCAATGCCCTTCCATCTCATCTCCGAGATTCCCAACACGTTCCAGTCAAGTCTCTCCACTTCGTTCACAAGTACTTCCAATTTCCCACATTGTCTCAATGTCCTCACATTCCATGTTGCAATTGCAGTGTCTTCTCTCGTCACCTTCCTCCTCTTCACCTCACTTCTCCCTTCGGTAGCAGACTTGTCACCGCCTCCCCCGTAGTTCCAAGAGAGGGCGCGGCCGTTGTATGACCGGGCCCCGACCGATCCGTCAGTACTCGCATGGATATGACCTTCGACAGGTTTTGTTTTTATTCCTGTTGGGATTCCATCCACCCTCCTCACAAGGCCACCGCAGCAGAAAAGTGGGGGAGCCGGTTTAGTCGCCGACCACCCGCCCGCGGCAGGCTGTACTGGGTTACGTGGTACCAGTAGCAAGCTCAGTCACTTGCACGAGTATGAGCCTGACCTGACCGGTCACGTGGCCATGCTTCAGATAAAACGTGAATTTGAAACAATCGGAATACTTTTAAGGCAAATTTATTGACCTCTTTTTGCATGAGGTCAAAGATATTCATATTTTATATTTCAAGAATGGTTACCAAAGATCATACATTAAATCTACCGTCACAGGCACCTTTTTTTTCTCTTTTTTTTTAGTGGGTTATGTTGAGGAAAGGCCATGGTGACCTATACAAAGCCCCAACAAAGGAAGAAAGAAGAAAGCGAGCAGCTAAGAGGATAGAGAGATAAGATCAAGTTTATTTACATTAGATTTGAAAGATGGCAAGTTGTCGGACTCAGGAAAGCAAGAAGAAGGCAAGACGTTCCATAAGTTGCATGTTCTTGGGATGAATGATGATTTGTGAGATAGAGTTCGTGAAATAGGCAGTGAAACTTGGAAAGGGTGTGAAAGAGTTGAGCTTCTGGTGGTCCTGACACGCCTCAGAGGAACTGGAATAATATCCCTGATCTCCTGAGAACAATTTCCGTTAAAGTATCTGTAAAAGATGGAAAGATCTCCAACTAAACGATGATGGGAAAGAGGTTGGAGCGATTTGGTGAGGTTAGGATTATTGATGAGACGAATGGCTTTGGACTGGACTTTGTCGAGAAGACAGAGAGTGGATTTTGGAGCACCACCCCAGACGTGGGAGCAGTACTGTAAAGAAGGACGGATTTGGGACTTGTATATAGATAGAGGGTGAGAAGATGAGAAAAACCCACGGGCTCTGGCGAGTAAACCGAGCTTTTGAGATGCATGTTTAGCAAGGGAATGGATGTGAGTTCTCCAAATGAGATTAGATGAAAGAGAAAGACAAAGTTGTGTGAAAGAAGCTGAAGTGTCCAGTTTATCACTATTCATGAAGACAGCTGGAAAGTTTTGATTACGTTTGCGTGAAATGACAGCCTGTTTCGTCTTGCTTTGGTTGAACGAAGCTAGGTTGTCTTTACCCCATTTCTCAAAAACTGTCAGATCACTAGAGAGAAGCGAGGCTGAAGTGTTTCTGTGGAGTTAGATATCGGTGGAACCATGGTCATTTTGATTGAATGAAAATGAAGAACTTAGGAAGGTATCATCAGCAAAGGAGTGAATGCTAGAAGACATGGAGGTGAGCAGGTCATTGATGAAGAGGATGAAGAGTACAGGGGAGATGACAGAGCCCTGGGGTACACCAGCATTGATAGAGTGCAGATTGGAGAGGTAGCGGTCCATTCTGACGGCAATTGACCTATCAGAGAGGAAACTACCAATCCAATTAATGAGAATGTGATGGAGACCAAACATTGGCAGTTTAGCGAGGAGACCCTTGTTCCAAACGTGATCAAAGGCCTTGGAGATATCGAGAGAGATCGTTCTGCTACCTCCACTGGATTCTAGAGCAGAGGACCAGACATGGACAGCATAAGCAAGAAGATCACCAGTAGACCTGGCTTTTCGAAAGCCATACTGGTGATCAGAGAGAAGATTGTTTGTTTCAAGGAAGGTAAGAAGTTGCTTAGTGATGATGGTCTCCATAGTTTTAGAGATGAGTGAAGTGATTGCAATGGGACGATAGTTGAGTGGATTAGACTTGTCGCCTTTTTTTGGGATAGGATAGACGTGGGCTTGTTTCCACGAGGTGGGAAATGTGCCAAGAGTGTAGGAAAGCTGGAATAGTTTGTTAAGAATAGGGGCAAGTTCAGGAGCACAGGTCTTGAGAACTATTGCTGGAATACCATCAGGGCCTTTGGATTTGGAGGTGTCAAGCTGGAGAAGGGTTTGGCGAACTTTACGTGTAGAGAACTTAATGGGTGACATAGTGAATTTTGAAGGTGGGAAGTGATGAGGTTGGACCCCTTTGTCGTCCAGGTTGGAGTTGGAGGCAAAGATTGACGCAAAAAGATTAGCCTTGGATGAAGGAGTGGTAGAAGAAGAGTCAGAGTTGTTTTTTAGTGGAGGGAAAGATGATTGGCAAAAGTTTTGGGAGACAACTTTGGCCATAGACCAAAAGGAGCGAGAGCCAGCCTGGCAGGAAGCGATTTTGTTGTTGATGCGTTGGACAAAAGATGATTTGGCATTTTTGATGGTTTTGGAGCAAGTATTGCGTGACTGGATGAAAGAAGTTCTTGAGTGTTGGGTTTGAAGTCGCTTCCATTCCTTGAAGTAGTGGTTTTTGTTATTCACAGCTTTGGTGCACTGTGAATTGAACCAATTAGGGGAATTTTTTACCAGGCTTGTAAGAAGAAGGAATAAAAAGATCCATGCCAAGAAGTATTGCGTCGGTGATGAAAGAAGCAAGAGAGGAAGGATTATTTGAAAAGCCTGAAGACCAAGGGTAAGAAGAGTAGAAAGTGCGAAGGGAGTCTCAGTCAGCCTTGCTGTAGTGGAAGACTCTTTGCGGAGCAAAGGGTCTATCCAGGTGAGGGAGGAAGTCATGCCGTAAGTTATGAGACAATGACAACCTTACGCCAAGAAAAGAACCCTGAGCAGAAAGAAGATAATGAACAAGATCTGATTTATATCAAAATGCCATTTATCAATGAAGATCTCAAACGGCAAACTCAAGCAGTTATCAAACGGACAGGAATCAGCAAAATCCGGGTTGACTATGTTAACGGCAGAACATCTGCAAGCGTTTTCAAAGGCCCAAAAGACAAACAGCTCTGTCCAGATAACTGTGAAACTTGCTCTGCTGATAAAGGAGCCAACAGATGCTTAGCTAAGACCTGTGTATATAAAATCGATTTCCAGCATTGTCATCTCATATACATTGGAGAATCAAGTAGAACCATGGATCTAGACTTAAAGAGCACGTATGCATGCAGAAATAAACCGTCTATGTGCACTTAGCTACCCATAAGAAAAGTCCTTCATTAAGTGACATCTCCTGGGAAGTATTGCAAAATAACATCCAAGCCATAAACACACGCAAAATCGTGGAAGCTTTGGAGATAAGAAAGCATGAAAATAACACCATGAACGGCTGTGTTGGACGCAAATTATCTATAGACTGACGTCAATCTCGTTGTTTACAGTACCATTGATGAAGCCCTTACAAGGCGAAACGTCTGATGTGAAAAATCAATGAATTTGCCTTAAAAAGTATTCCGATTGTTTTATGTTCAAATATATGTATATATGTATATATATAGCTAAACATATATATAATATATAGATAAAGTATATATTTATACATATATATATATATATATATATATGTATGTATGTAAATATGTCCCAGAGACAAATGATCAATAAAATCACCGATAGTGGAACTAGAGCGATTGATAGAATAACGAGGGAGAAAAACCAGTATATTATAATGGGAGAGATTGGCAGAAGAATTCTGGACCATGTAAACTATAACATTCGATCCTCTTTGCGAATTAACCAATGGAAAGACACAAATAAAGTTTTGCAGTGATTTGAAGATCGTCTTATTTCGTCTAAATGGACATTAATAACTTATATCCGTCAATCACGAGGGAAACCCTTGATAAAGCTTTAAACTTCGCAAAAGAACAATTCGCTACCACGAAGAAAGATTTATGGACTATACACCATTGTAGAAAATCCCTTCTTTTTTCGAACGGTGTACTACAGAAGAAAAAGATGACAGACGAGTGTTTCGACGTTACTGTTGGCAGTTATGATGGAGCAGAAGTCTGTGAACTAGTACAACTGTTCATTTTCAACCAACTTTTAAACATCGCCAACAAATAAGGCGTAGGTTTATACAGAGATGACGGTCTTATGATATTAGGAAACATGAACAGGCAAGACACTGACATCTCAAGAAACAATATTATCCAAATTTTCAAAGATTTTGAATTCCAAATCGAAATTGTTGCATGTCTCCGCTCTTTAAACTTCTTGGACACAATGCTCGACCTAAAATACCGGTACGTACCGTTCATGCAGAAAACTAAACGATACCGAACTATACAAACACACATCATCCAACTATCCACAACAAATCCTAGAGCTTAATTCATACTCAGCGCGTTGTGTCGCATTGCGTCAGTACGCATCGTGTCGCGCCATGTCGTGAAACTTTTTGCTCAATTCACACTGGAAACGTCGCGTTGCATCCAATTGAAAATGGCTTCCTCAAATCAAAACATGCTTGCCGCTCTTGCTCTACAAAATCAGTTTTTAACTTGTCATATTTTATTGAAGAAACAGAAACGTAAGAGATCTGTGTGGGATCGGCATAGCTTCTCACAGATTCTATCAGTTTCTCCTTGTTCACAAATTTGGCAACCATTCTGTTGCGTCTTGCTGTAGCTGGTTTTTTTGGTGTTCTAAAAAGTCACTCGCGACAAAGTTGGATTTTTTCAACTTTGACGCGTCTTCAACATTAACATGCTTACTTAACAATACTGATGACTGGTACAGTGGAATGGATCTCAGTAAGCTAGTGGGTCTAGTGTTCATTGACCTCAAAAAGGCCATGACACTCTTGATCACAATATTATCTGCCAAAAGCTTGAGCTTTACGGTGTTGGCAACATGAGCTCTCTTGGTTTAAATCATACCTTTCAAACAGAAAACAGTTTTGCAGTGTTAATGGGTTGGACTCAGAAATTGGAGACATAGGTTGGAGCTCCGCAAGACTCATGTCTAGGCCCTCTTCTCTTCTTCCTTATCTACATTAATGATCTCCCACAGGCAGTCCGAGAATCCACTATGTCCATGTATGCTGATGATACCACCTTGTGCTGCCAGTATCACGATTTGACTCGGCTGAATGGGGCCATTAATGGCGATCGCAAGGAGCTGGACACTTGGCTACAAGGCAACAGGCCTTCCGTGAATGTTGCAAAAACCCATGCGATGCTATTTGTACCAAGAAGAACATAAACTCTTGGCAGTCTAGATAAAGACTAAAAATTGAAAATTCGCGATAATGACCTTGAAGTAGTCAAGAAGATAAAGTATCTTGGAGTGCAAATCGACCGGTACTTGGATTGGACACAGCAAATCAAGGCAGTTTCTGGTAAGGTCTCAAGGACAGTAGGCTTTTTAAGACATGCTAAGTCTTTTCTCCCAAAAGAAACTCTGCATAATCTTTACACAGGTAAAGTTGAGCCACATTTTCGATATTGCTGTTCTTTTTGGGGCTGTGTTGGTTTAACTAAAATTAATCAGTTGCAAAAACTTCAAAATCGTGCCGCTAGGCTAATTATGAATAGCAGTTTCTATACCCCAGGCAGACCTCTTATTCGTGAGCTGGGATGGAAGACCATAGACGAATTAGTATCCGGGGAGTCAGTGGCAATGGTCTTCAAGTCCTTGAATATATGAGTTGGTCTTGCTCCACAATATATGAGCGATCTCCTTACACGAAATTATATCTGCTCATCACATAGCCTGCGTAACAAAGGAACTGACCTGAAGTTGTCTATGAAAAGGTATACAAATGACAAGAGATATTTCTCTTATAGAGGTGCCAAACTTTGGAACAGCCTGTCAGCCGGCGACCTCTCTGTATTGCTTCAAGAAATCTATTTAAATCGATCTAGAAAGAAACAATTTCTTTCTTCTTTCCACTTTCTTTTTCTTTCGTTTCGATTATTAATTTTTGTCATTGCTATATATAGGTCATAAATATGGTATTTAAGGTTTTATAAATGTTATCCTCATTTTATAGTTTTCACTTTAACAGTATAGATTGCAATTAATATTTTTTTGGAAGGTCCCATGAAAGTCAAATTCTGTTGATGGGCAACCCTCCTTAAATGAAATGAAAATAAAATGTATTGATGCTTTGCTTAAAAAACGCTATGCGCACGCAAGATGTCAAATGTTGGTCTCCCTTAGATGGTCAGCGTGATGACCTGACGCGACGCAACGCGCTTGGTGTGAACCTAGCTTCTAAGCTTAAAACAGCTCTCTCCTTCAATCAACGAGCGACTGTTTAAAGAAACTCATCCAATTCAACCATATTTCATCAATACAGAGATAAATACGACGTAGCCCCTAAAAGGAGCGGATTCAAGAACATTCACCTTTCATACATTGACAACCAACGTACCAAACGCAAAAACAATCGAACAAAACAAAAAGCAAGACGAAACAGGCTGCCATTTCACGCAAAAGTAATCAAAACTTTCCATCTGTCCTCATGAATGGTAATGAACTGGACAATTCCGCATCATTCGCACAACTTAGTCTTTCTCTTTCCTCTAATCTCATTTGGAGGACTCACATCCATTCCCTTTTTCAAAATGCGTCTCAGAAGCTCGGTTTCCTCGCCAGAGCCCGCGGGTTTTATCATCCTCTCACCTTCTATGTATATAAAAATCCCAAATCCGTTCTTCTTTAGAGTAGTGCTCCCACGCCTGGGATGGTGCTCCAAAATCTACTCTCTGTCTGCCTGACATAGTCCAGTCCAAACACATTCGCCTCATCAATATTCCTAACCTCACCAAATCGCTCCAACCTCTTTCCCATCAACGTCTAGTTGGAGATCTTTCCATCTTTTATAGATCCTTTAATATACATTTTTCTCAGGAAATCAGATATATTATTCCTGTTCCTCTGAGACGTGTCAGGGACACCAGAAGCTCGAGTTACTGAGACCCTGTCTAAGTTTCACTGCCTAGTCGACGAACTCTACCCAACAAATCACCATTCTTCCCAATAACGTGCAATTTACGGAACATCTTGCTTTCTTCTTGCTTTCTTCTTGCTTTCCTGAGTCCTAAAACTTGCCATCTTTCAAATCTAAGATCAATAAACTTGATCTGATCTCTCTCTCCTCTCAGCTTTTCGCATTCTTCTTCCTTCCTTTGTTGGGGCTTTATATAGGCCATCATGGCCTTTCCTCAACATAACCCACTAAAAAAATGTACATATATACATAAATCATACACTGTTCTCCTTTGACGTTCTATCCCACCTTCCAGTGACAATTCTTTTTATTTCTTTGCGCGTCAGGTATTCTCTACTATTTCATACGTATTGCGTTAAGATTCCTTAGAATATTTTTAGCTGACGATTGCATAATATGAACCTCAGAGTTCTAAACTAGTACTGGCTTTTACTGTAAACATATATATATATATATATATATATATATATATATATATATATATATATATATATATATATATATATATATATATATATATATATATATATATATATATATATATATATATATATATATATATATATATATATATACATATATATACATATATATACATATATACATATATATATAAATATATTTATATATACATATATATACATATATATACATATATATATATATATATATAGATCTACGTCAAAGGAGAACAGTGTATGATTTATGTATATATGTACATTTTTTTAGTGGGTTATGTTGAGGAAAGGCCATGATGGCCTATATAAAGCCCCAACAAAGGAAGGAAGAAGAATGCGAAAAGCTGAGAGGAGAGAGAGATCAGATCAAGTTTATTGATCTTAGATTTGAAAGATGGCAAGTTTTAGGACTCAGGAAAGCAAGAAGAAAGCAAGAAGAAAGCAAGATGTTCCGTAAATTGCACGTTATTGGGAAGAATGGTGATTTGTTGGGTAGAGTTCGTCGACTAGGCAGTGAAACTTAGACAGGGTCTCAGTAACTTGAGCTTCTGGTGTCCCTGACACGTCTCAGAGGAACAGGAATAATATATCTGATTTTCTGAGAAAAATATATATATATATATATAACTATATATACATATACATGCATACATATTTATTTATATACATTGACATGCACTATATATATCCCTGCACATATAAATCTCCTTTCCAAAGGAGTTATATACAGTACATAATGTATATATTTATATGTATATATCCTATTGATAGCAAACCAAGGTCACACTTACAAATGATGATTTCAAATAGACTTACTGTAGTAACAAATTCATATGAAAGACCGTAAATTTTCCTATAAGAGGAATGTTTTAGATAATGCCTTATTGAAACATTTCTCAGGACAGGACGTAACTGAAATTGTGCATTTCAGAGATAAGATCACGTTTAATAGCAAATCATCTTATATGTCTCACCTGAATCACACCCCATGATTTCCACTCTCGTACATATTTTTAAATCCCATGTATTCGGTCGGATCTTTACATGCCTTGAAAACAATCTAGTTTTAAACCAATTAATAACTTTCGTAATCTTGTCCACATTTCCCACGAATAGCTGAAAAAAAGATTTCAATAAAATAGACGTCATGCGCTCTTTACTCATTTACGGGAACTCAGGCTGCGAGAGTGGGCGAACTTCAACCAGAGTGGAAAGGACGCAAATCGCTGCGAAACGTATTGATGTTAGGCAGACTCGTGCGCAATTTTTTTTTTTTTTTTTTATTTTTTTAGTGGGTTATGTTGAGGAAAGGCCATGGTGACCTATACAAAGCCCCAACAATGGAAGAAACAAGAAAGCGAGCAGCTAAGAGGATAGAGAGATAAGATCTAGTTTATTTACATTAGATTTGAAAGATGGCATGTTGTAGGACTCAGGAAAGCAAGAAGAAGGTAAGACGTTCCATAAGTTGCATGTTCTTGGGATGAATGATGATTTGTGAGATAGAGTTCGTGGATTAGGCAGTGAAACTTGGAAAGGGTGTGAAAGAGTTGAGCTTCTGGTGGTCCTGACACGCCTCAGAGGAACTGGAATAATATCCCTGATCTCCTGAGAACAATGTCCGTTAAAGTATCTGTAAAAGATGGAAAGATCTCCAACTAAACGACGATGGGAAAGAGGTTGGAGCGATTTGGTGAGGTTAGGATTATTGACGAGACGAATGGCTTTGGACTGGACTTTGTCGAGAAGACAGAGAGTGGATTTTGGAGCACCACTTTGGATGGTATATAGTGATATGCAGGCCCGCGCTAACCGCAGGGCACATCGGGCCCGGGCGAAGGTGCTCACAAGCAGTAGGGTGTCCCAAATTTTATGATGGATTTTTTAAACTGTTTAGGAAATAGAGTTTAAGAAGACGAAAGTTTGTGTTAAAAACGAAGCAAACATCATGGAGTCCATAATCAGTACCACATCCGGCGTGTTGGCATGTGAGGGCGACAAACCTGACTAATTAAACATATTCTTTGCAGAGTATCACTTCATCTCATGAACAATACTTCTGAAAATCTGAAATTAGAATATGTGTTAATATTCTATGCTTTATTCAGCATTTACTAAGGATATTTCCTGTTTATTGTTCAAATACAAAGCCGAGCAAAACTTGTCACTGACTCCTGAATTGAGGCAGATGAAGATTTGATCCTTACTTTATTAACACCAGCTTCTGTGTAGGTGACTAAAGAGTCCGTAGCCATGCCATAATCTAGATAAAAATCTTTCACCCAAGAATTGGCAGTTGGATTTCCTTGGACAGCTATACCTGTAATCATCATAATTCTACCAAAGTCAACTTGTAGATATTGGTTCTGATCGGCAGTGACTGCACACCAGCAGGAGGGGCCACTTAACCGAGCGGAGGTCGGTCCCTGACCGGCAACGCTTGTAGATGAGGTCACCACAAATCCAGATGGCATTAAATTGCCATGTTCAATGCCAATACCACTGCTGCAAGCTGTTCATAAAAAATCAGCATCAGATTTTTCACACAAATCACTAAGATAATCATCAAAAGAGTTTATAGGTTACATTGCACTGTTTTTGGTAAATATGGTGGCACCATATGTTTAATTTTCTCCCACTTAAATAGATAACTCTCCCCTTTCCAAATTATCTGGTAAAAAATAAAAGCGCCGGTCTCCTTTACTTCACCTATGGGTCACGCATTGAATGCTACATTTTGGGCGTCGTCCTTTATTTGGGCTCCTAGTTTGGGCTACTTGGTTTGGGCTACTTAGTTTGTGCTGCCTAGTTTGGGGCTGGCTGATTAGGGTAGCATTGTAATTTTAACCCGCATTCTCCTTCACAAATAGATTCAAACTCTGATGAATTAAGGACAAGAAAATGTGTGGTTCGAAAAATATAGTCTTCGCCTTTCTGTGCAATATAAAATTTTTTCCTGACAGCATTGAAGTGAAATGCTCATGTAAAACTCATAGGTGGTGATTCTATGTTGTCTTTCATAGAAAATTTTGAAAAATCTTCGAAAAGTTTTATTTCTCATTGAGAAGCTATGATTTTGGAGAAATGCTCGAATGTGATCACACCTGCTGGTCCTACTCACTTAGAATTACAGAGAGCTAAGGAATATCAATCTCACTCTAGGTGAACGTTAACTCAAGGTTGCACTCAAAATCGATAGAGCCTGTAGGCAATCGCCTTAACACTTGCTTGCTCTCACACTGGCTTCAAACAAAGATGTGCATGACATTAAATCTCACACCTACCGTAGTTGCAACCATAAAGCTCGAACCGAACACAGGCATCCTTCCCATTAAACTCGATTGGTCGAAATTCGATGTATCTGGCAAGGAAAGGCTTCGTTTCAAACATCCTAGTAATTGTTTCGTCACTCCTGGTTGCACCAATGAATTCCTGCAGATGCGAAGTGTTCAAAATGAACCTTACTTTCACTACCAAGTCAATTTAATCGTACACTTTGTACGCAAAAACACTCTGGTACTAGTGCAGTGATAGCGATAGAACACTGCATTGGCATAAAAAATTCAAATGGCAATAGCCATGAAGAAGACAGTAATATCAATCAAATGTTGAAAGAAAGGTGTTCTGGTATGGTTCGCCGCTCGGTTTTCTCGTACCTCCTGCTACGGGTACCTTGTAACCGAGTCCTACCTGTACCATGGTCGAGTCGTCGGTGACTAAACCGGCTTTTCCATCCGGGATGACCTTGGTGAGAAGGGTGTGTGGACACCCAGCAGGACTAAAAACAAGACCTATCAATAGGCGGAAGAGCTACTCATGAGCCAACGACTATCCATACCCAGAGAGAAGCTGGGCGCCACTGACAAAAATCCCAAACTTTATACCGGATTGGTCGAGGCTCCGGTCAACAAGGACCGCGCTGTCCACTGAAGAGAGCCAGGGTGGAAGTGACAAGTGGGCTGCTGGCTCTCAGACAAGATTTAACCTACTGAAAATGACTTATAAATCATCAACTTGGAACGTTCAAACAATCTATGCCACATGCAAACTAGAGGAGTTACAAATGGAAATGGAAAGGTACAAATGGCATGTACTTGGCATCTCAGAAATGAGATGGACAGGAACAGGGGAAACTATTCTCCATAGCGGTGACAAATTGTGGCAGTCAGGTGACAAGGCTATGCATTCTGGGAGAGTTGGCTTCCTGGTGGAGAAGGAAACAGTGCCATCAGTAATGGAGTGCAAACCAATATCTAGCAGAATTATTTTCATCTGTGTTAGAGCAAAACCTGGAAACAACACAACTGTCCAAATGTATGCTCCAACTTCAAGCTCATCCGAAGATGACATTGAGAGTTTCTACAAAAAATTAGAAGATACTTTGAAAAATTCCAACAAGAGAGGCCATAAGATCCTGCAAGGTGACTGGAATTGTCAGATTGGAGGTGACGCAAAACGGACATGGCCTGAAACAGCAGGGAGTTTTGGAGTGGGAATGAAAAATGAGAGAGGTTTACTGGCACTACATTTGTACTGAAACACAACCTGGTGGTTACCAACACGCTGTTCCCCCACAAGAAATCTCGTAGAACAACACGGCACGCACCGAACGGAATATAACACTTTCAACTAGACTACATCATGATAAGCTAGTGTATCCGTTCAAGCATATCGCAACGATCAACGAGAACCTATCCTGGAGCTGACATCGGCAGTGATCACTATCTCCTAATGATTTCCATCAAACTGGAGCTGCAGAAATACAGGAAGAAGATAACACACTGCCTTCGATATGACATCGAAAAGCTGAAGGACCCAGCAATTGCACACCAATTCAAGACAAAGACAGAAGGAAGGTTTGCATCCCTCCTGCTAATCGACAATATCCAGGAACAAGCGAGAAAATTATCGGAAACATCAAGGAAGTGGCGCTGGAGATTGCTGGAAAACAAAAAAGTAGGGAAAAGCCTTGGATCACATATGACGTGATCGAGAAGTGCGAAACGAGATGCAAGCTCAAAAGGTGACAAGTTTGACGATGATATCATATATACAGTTAATCGCAATTTTTATGTTGACAATTTACTTAAGTCGGTGAAGAGCTCAGAAGATGCAGTCAGAATATAAAAGCAAGTATGCGAGTTGCTCTCTTTCGGTGGATTTCGGTTAACTAAGTGGATTAGCAACAGTCGGGCAGTGTTAAACGCTATTCCGGAAGCAGAATGGTTGAAGGAATTGAAGGATGTCAGCATAGAAGATGAAGAACTACCAACTGAGCGATGTTTAGGACTTCAGTGGAATGCGCAGATCGACAAGTTTACATTCAAGATTTGCCAGAAGGAGAAGCCATTGACTCGCCAAGGAATGCTAAGTATAGTTTAGACCCCTAATCGAAACTGCATTTGGCGCCAGTGTATTAGTGATACCTACTTCATTGTAAACACGTTCTTCTTCGTCATAGACCGTGGGGGTCCGTAGACGCAGTTTGATGACTTATTTCCGCCACTTACATCTTGAGGATTATGCCCGGACAGCTTCCGCCACACGCAAGTGAGTCCACTGAACGATGTCATAAAATAATTTTCTTCGCAGCCTACCTCGAGCACGATTTCCTGAAACACAGCCATACCTAATTGTATGAACCAACTCAAGGTCTTCTCGTGACTTGAAAGAATCGCATCTTTCGCTCTTTTGCTATCTCTAGAATCCCACGCTGTGTCCTACCTGCCATGTTCGTTACTTGCAGCCTGATCGACTCGTTCGTCCACTTATCGGTCCATTCGATGCCTTAAATTTCACAGGTATTGAATTTCTTCTCGATGCTCTCGTTGTATGTCCAGGCTTTGCATTAGGGTGGTTCACGGTCTCATACAAACGAAATAAGTTGCTCTAATTTTTTGTGCAAAAGCGGATTTAAGTTCCTTTTTGCGTAAAAATAAAGTCTCAATCATAATTTTTTTATTAGAAGTCGTTTAGAGGTGGCTCAAGCCGGTTAAAGGTCCCTATATATGAAATGTAGGAATTCCAGTCTAAAAATTTCATAATTAGTTTTTCTGACATTCTTGCTTGTTTTTTTCACATCCCAGTAACAATTATTCTAATTATAGTGAGATTTCGCCCAATTCTTCGTTCTTCAAGCCTATTTTTCCAACTTTGATGCCAATTTCACTTTCATTTCCTATCAAAATGTGAGCAAGAATAGAGTTTCAAGGAGCTCCTCTGACTTTCCGAAGCTCATGACCAATTTGGCAAATCCTGTGTTCACTTTGCCACCAAAATCTCTCCCAACTCGGAAGGAAGCTCTTCAGGTGCTGCTCCAGTACCACACTTCGAAGATGATGCCACTGGCTGCGAGTGCGTGGCTTACTGCTGATACTGATGTGTTGGAACTGTGGGAGAAAGCCAACCTTCCCACCAAACCACTCTGAACCACTGCTACTTTTCAAACCAAGCTCTATGCAGAGTTTCTTCTTTGGAAGAAGAACCATAAGATAGGAGGTGACGTTCAACCGAGGAGTGAAATTTGCTTCATGTCGACTTTGGAACATTTGTTTGATGTCAGCCATCATCAAATTGATGCCATGTTGAAGATTGATGATGTCTTGAAATTTTTACTGATCAAAGAGGAGATAAAATCATGACGATGGATGGAAATTGACAGGGAGATTGTGGACCTCTCCACGGAAATCAAACGTAAAACCAGTGAAACAGAAAGGCCTTTTGTGATTCATTGGGATTGAAAGGTAGTGGAAGAGTTCCTCGACGTAAACCAGGAGCGAATGGTTGTCATCATCACCGGAGGAGAATACAAGAGAAACGGAAAGTTACTTTTTCGTCCCCTGTGTACAAAGAAACAGTGGCATTAATCAAGCCAATAATCTTTTCTACCTTACCAAGAAGTGGAATATTGTGGAGGTTGTTGGAATAGTTTTTGACACAACTGCTAGCAACACCGGAAAGCGCACAGGAACTGCTGCCATCTTAGAGCGCCATTTCGAAAGAAAGCTGATGTGGCTCATTTTTCGTCAACACATCTTTGAGCTGGCTGTGCGACACGTTGGTAAAAACTATTTGGTGCCAATTCAGTACCATCAAATCCTTTCTTCACAGCAATCAAGAAAAATTGGGTGGAACTCTAAAAAGAAGACTATGACTCCCTCCCAATTGACGGAGAATGGCTGCTGTTTCGAAGAGAATATGTGGCGAAAGAACTCAAAGATCTTCTTGAAAGTTAAGACCAAACAACTTTCCCCAGAGAAGAATACAGGGCAGTTGCCGAGCTGGCAGTCCTCGTTCTTGGTGGTTATATCGGAAATCATTATGTCCGCAAACCTGGTGCTCACCATCAATCCAGATGGATGGCGAGCCTCATTTATTACAGCAAAATTTGGCTTTTCCGGGGACAACTGGACCTCTCAGCTGAGGACACTGAGAAGCGTCGGTGCCTGGATCAGTTTATCTACCTTTTCTATGTCATCCCGTTGCTTAAAGCTCCTTTGACAGCCGAAGCAATGGCCATCGACCTGCGCTTAATGCAAGACAGACAGTGCCATCAAAGGGCGGACAACCCAGTGGCTCGGGCAGCGCTGAAAGTCCCGGTCCACCATCAGTGGTACCTGAGTCCAGAGCTCGCAGTATTTGGTTTCGGGAGCACCACTGTCAGTGAAGAAGAAGATAAGGAATCGGCTGCCAAGCTGTTGCAGCTCCCTCCGAATTTGAAAAGCGGCAGACCAGCAATGGAACTCTCCTTGTTGGAATGAAAACAGCCATGGCTGACATGATTATTACCGGTCGCTCTTAGCTCCTCTTCTCCCTGCTGAAGTTAGACCATGATTGGTTGAGCATGCCACAAAAGCAAACGTGATCTGACAATGCCAACTTCATCAATATCGGCACCTTCATCAAAGTCATTCTGGTGGTGAACGACCCGGCCGAACGGGCAGCAAAACTGATTGAAGATTTCGCCACCTAGGTGACAAAATGCGAACAGCAACGCAAATTGTTTCTACAAAGTGTGGAAGACTACAGAAGATCTGTGCCACGACAAATTAAAACTGCATTCAACGCGAGATGACTTATATGTAGTACAATAGTAGCAGTTTGAGCTCATATATTTTTTAAATTGTTCTGGAGCAACCTCTAAACAATCATCAAATATAAACTAATTTTCTACGAAACATCTTTATACCATTTTGAATACTTTTCCTGGTTTGCACATAAACGTTTCTTGAAAATTGTTTTTGAACCACCCTACCCCGCATCCATATAACAGCACTGATATTACCATAGATCTTTGAAGGCGCAATTCGACCAAAGGAGTGATCGGTTTCCACGTCCATATCGTGGGCAGTTTGGTCATTGCTGCTTTTACCATACCTACTCTTGTGTGTACTTCAGCAGTTGACTACCCATTCTCATTGATAGTGCATCCTAGTTACTTGAACTGTTGCACCTGCTCCAATGATGTCCCACCTACTTCAGATCCAGACAGTTTCCTTCTTTGTCATATTATTCGTGCAAGCTCCTTGACCGAGTTTCAGCAGCCTCCCACAAGCATATTTTATTGGTCGGTCCTAAGAATGTTGATCTCTTAGTTTTCACTCTTGCAGATCGAACAAGTCCGTCTCTTCCACAGTTAACTTCAATAACCTTTCCTAACGGCCACTCACCTCGTGGGACCTTCTGATCAATGACATGCACAATATCTCCTACTGCCATATTCCTTTCGACATTGTTCCATTTTTGCCTTAGCTGAAAAAGGTACTCTTTGACCCATTGCTTCCAAAACAATTCTGCCATGTACTGCACTTGACGCCATCTACGTTGACTATATTGATCACTCTTACTGAAGACTCCAGGCGGAAAGCTCTGGTTTGCCTTCATAATCAGCAGATAATTTGGTGTTAGTGCGTTCATGTCTCTAGGATGATCTGAAACTTTCGTGAGTGGCCTTGCATTTATTATTGCTTCAACTTCGCACATCAGAGTGGCTATACCTTCATCATTTATAATTTGCTTCTTCAATAAAGCACCAATTACCTTTCTGACTGATCTTATTACACGCTCCCAAACCCCTCCCATGTGAGATGCAGTTGGGGGGTTGAATATCCATTGCACATTTCGCTGGACAAGAAATTCGTGAATATTCATTTGATTCCATTGAAGAATCACGTTCCTAATTTCCTTTTCTCTGCTCGTAAAATTTGTGCCATTATCTGAACCTATAATCTCTGGTCTTCCTCGTCTTGCTATGAACCGCCTTATAGAATCAACAAATGAGTCAGTGCTCATACTGTGCATCACCTCAATGTGTACGGCACGAATTTTTAAACAGGTAAAAAGGATTCCATACCTTTTAACTAGGCTGCGCCCCCTTTTGACCACGAATGGACCAAAGCAATCAATGCCAGCAAAAGTGAATGGAGGCTTGTCAGGCGTAATTCTGTCCGGTGGAAGATCTGCCATCTTTTGCACATATGGAAGTTGACATCTCCGTTTACAATCAAAGCAGCTTCTTACGACGCGTCGAACTGATACTCTTGCCTGAATATTCCAGAAGTGATCCCTGATAAGTGATAGGACGTATTCCTGGCCAAAGTGCCCAGACATTTCATGATGATACCTTATGATAAGATCACAGACGTGGTGATTCTTGGGAAGAATTTATGGGCGTCTAGCAATATTTTAACCACCTGGTGCGTGCTTCAAACGCCCTCCAACACAAAGCAAGTTATCAAGAATGACAGGATCAAGTCGGAACAAAGGACTCGATTTTTAACAGATCGGACAGACCTCAACGTACTGATTTCTTCGGCAAATTTCTCCTTTTGTACACATGAAATGATACAATGTTCGGCTTTCTGCATTTCCTCTACAGTGATTCTTTCAGTCATTGCTTTATTACTGCCTCCGTCCTTTTTCTTAACCTTTTCCATAATCCATTCTTTGTATCTTAACATCCATGCTACTGCCTTTTGTAATTTCTTCCAGTTAGAGAATTTTGAGAAGATTAGCTTCGTCATACTTTCCGTAGATTCCACATGTGTAGAATATGATTTTGCTGCTCTCTTTACTTCACTGTCGCTTTCGGGTATCGGTTCGAGTTTTGCGACACTGCTTGGCCACATTGATTCAGCTTCCCACAAGAATTCAGGTCCTTTAATCCAACGTCTATTGTTAATTAGATTGTCAACAGAAAGACCTCTGGAAGCATCGTATGCAGCATTGAACTTTGTATTGATATATCGCCATTGGAAAGGTTCAGATCCGTCATGAATTGTTGAAATTCTATTAGCCACAAAGGTGTGAAAAGTTCTGGATGTACTGCAATACAGATGTGCTGTCAGTCCAAAAGGTAGACTTGTCAACTTTAATATCTAGCTCTCTGGTTATCATCTTTTTTGTTTTTTTGTTTTTTTCTTTAGTGGGTTATGTTGAGGAAAGGCCATGGTGACCTATACAAAGCCCCAACAAAGGAAGAAAGAAGAAAGCGAGCAGCTAAGAGGATAGAGAGATAAGATCAACTTTATCTGGTCGATTTTGACAGCCACGGTAGCTGCAATAAGCTCAAGCCTCGGTACAGTCATTTTCTTTAAGGGTGTCACTCTAGATTTTCCAAGGACAAAGGAACCATGTATATCACCATTTGCGTTGACTGACCTCAGATACGAAACCGCACCATAAGCTTGCTCTGAAGCGTCACAGAAATGGTGAAGTTCACTATACACGGCGTTGCCAAAACAAGCTGACTTTAGGCATCTATCCACAGAGAATCGTTCAAGTTGTGGAAGCTCTTGTAGCCATTTATTCTGTAGTGACTCAGCTTTCTACCCTCATAAATCTCCATCTATGCCGCCATTACCACCTTGCTTAACAATACAATTCTATTCATCCAATCAATTGTTATTTCCTGTCATAATTCCTATCAGCTCATGCGTCATTCACAATCAACCTTCCGCTCCTATTCTTATTCGATGAGTTTGGTAATATTATCTCTTTTGTGAGTCGCCTATATAAACATGCATTTCATTTCAATACGTTAGTCAGTCATTCAAGCACAACAGCGCTAATCGTCGTTTCTCTGACTCCGTGTTCTCTGCACGTTAAACAAGACAGCAAGGCAAGAATCGTCCATGTGGGTTGAATCGAACAGCAGCTTTTTAGGACCAGTTTCATACGCACACCTTGAAACTGGTGTTTCCTAAAATTCCACTGTATTAAATCAGCATCAGCTAAATTTTAATCCTATCCTAACTAGTCACGGCAAAGTCTCTGTAGAATAATCTTTGTCTTCAAAACGAAAGGAGGAGCAAAGGCAATGGGATCATAAACAGAATGATGTAAAATAGATGGTATGTTGACCCATGATATTGCCAATGGTTTCAGTCAACAGCATCATGCATATTTTTAACTACCACGTGTCCATCCACTTGACAAATTACATCACAACTTCGTCGATTTTAAGAAACCTTCGACAGAGCATGGAGTGAAGCTCTTTGGGTCACAATGCGGAAACACAGAATTAGCCTAAAATTGATTCAAATCTGCAACTCAGTGTACAACGCCACGAAGGCAGTAAAGTTCGACCCTGGAGGAGGTTGAATTCTCTCGCTATTCTTTTCCACCTGCTTTTGGAAAAGATCATGACGAATGCACTGCAGGACATTGATGGAACGGTTAGAGTCGGTGGAAGAGCGATCAACAACCTGAAATTCGCAGACGACATTTATCTTGTTGCTGGAAGCAGATAACCAGCAGACTTCAAATAACGACTTGACAAATCTTTGAGGCCATTCCGAGGAGGAAGTTATAGTGGTTAGGGCAAGTGAAAAGGAGGCGATGAACCCTGGTTCATACCGTAATGCATGTAAGGGTAGAGGGACGACGAGGACCAGGTCGATCACAGAGGAACTGGATAGACAATTTGAGGACATGGGTGGGTAAGCTGGTAGAGGTTTGCTTATAGATGACGGAGGACAGAGA
Source organism: Pseudorhiza aurosa (assembly GCA_964026355.1). Taxonomy (NCBI): domain Eukaryota; kingdom Metazoa; phylum Cnidaria; class Scyphozoa; order Rhizostomeae; family Lychnorhizidae; genus Pseudorhiza; species Pseudorhiza aurosa. Next base: position 1,071,146 of record OZ032123.1, read on the forward strand.
GAGGAATGGAAGAAGGCAACACAGTGCCCCAACGACCGCCCGACTACGGGTGTCATCTGACCTGACCTGACAAAATAACAAAGAGGCTTTTGCATGATGCAGAGACATAGACAAATAGCTTTGTACTATTCAAGGTACCACATTATAATATTTTTAAGGGAATCGATGATTATTTCTCATATAAAATTGCTTCCTTCCGTATTTTCGGGACTCTTCCACCTTACAGTTCATGGGTACGTGCCTTCCACTAAAATGTATAGAAGGAAAGCACTTAAAGCTCTTTTAATTCCCATGAAAGAGAGAGTAATGATAAAAATGTATGATTACTAACCTTTTGAACATTGGTAGTGTCGACCTTGTAAAGGAAATCTTTGCCATTAACACTATATCTAAGCTTAAACTTCTTGATGTAGTTTGGCGGGTAGTGAGAATCACCCTGTATTGAAATACCAGTGATGCTATATGGGTATCTCAGATCAACTTTCACCCACTGTTTAAGGACATCTGATCCAGTGAAAGAGCACCAATGCATATTATTATCCAGGCGAGCATTATATCCTTTGTAATGGCTACTGTCCCATATCATTGACGTTTCTGTTATCTGATCATCAAGGATAATTCTCCTTTTCATGCCAAGTGGTTCTTTGCAGACTACGAAAGAAAAAGCTGGAAATCACGCCCGACATTTCCTTTCGAAATGAAGAAAAAATAGACGTGCTTTTCGGCTGCGCACCCATTGCTCACAGAAAGCAGGCCCCCAACTATAGCCATCCACTGCCCTAGTGCAACTGTACGGAGTGAAGACGGACAGCACACCATGCTTACCGGAAAACGTGAGGACAGAAACATATCTGTATAAATATTGCCATAAATATATATAGATATATAATAACGATTTATATGTATACAAATATGTGTGCGTATGTAAATATATTTAAGAGGCAAGTGATAAATAAAATCACTGAGAGTGCTCAATAGTGGAACTAGAGTGATAGCCGCTGTTGTTATTACTTTCTCAAACGTCATAGCACGACCACTCTTCAACAAGGATAACAAAGTTTGCCATCGAAAATAAAATAACATATCCTCATCTTTAAATGATCTCCTATCACTAGCCATGGCCAACAAAATACGTGCTGCTATCCTCATTTTTACAAATCAATGAAAAATTCTGATAAACGGCTTCACTGGAACAGTTCTTAATACTAATACGAGGACATGGAGGTCTGTATTCTTTAAAGCGAAGATGCTGGTCATGATTCAGTTTTCCATGAGTTTGCAGCAGACTAGAAATTTTTTGAGATACCCTAGTGAACACTGTCAGATGCAATTTGATTCATGTTAAAACCTTTAAGGTCTTTTTCATTCAATGCGTACACTAACTAACGGTGCAAGTAGATTTGATGCCGTGCTGTGAACTCAGGGCAATTCATAGCATGTTACTTGATTTCTATACGATTCACCAATGAAAGACGTCACATACAAGCATCCTTATCTATTGTTTTCTGCTTCCGATGTCGAATTGAAGAAAGTCATAGCGTGGCCAGTGAAATAGGGCAGATACACTGCACGCTTTGAACAGACGCTATATTGATAGCGTGATGTGAGAGATTACTGTTTGAGAGGCTATTACCACACATTCGATTATATTATGAGAGCAGCGCAGTATCACAACGGAACCTCAGAGTAGGATAATTAAGGAATCGTATATATTTGAATAAGATCTATTTCTTTCTTTCTTTCTTTGAAACTTCCAAACTTTCGTAGTTTTTTACTGATTAAAAAACCTTAAGCCTTGCAAAAATGTATATATGTATATGCATGTCAATACGTCCAAGAGACAATTGATCAAATCACCAAGATTCTTCAATGCCGAACTAGAGCAATAGAAAAACGCAAGAGAAATCGTAGTAATAGTTAAGAACTCTGAGCTTCATGTGTGGCAATCGTCAGCTAAACTATATATAAAGTTATATAGACAGAAAAACGAGAGAGAAGCCAGTAATAGTTCAGAACTCTGAGTTTCATGTTTCACAATCTTCAGCTAAATGTGACCCTTTCAAACACATCAGACGAGCCCACCAAAAGACTGCAACTGCAAGCCCAAGACGACCTGCCCCCTTCCAGGGAACTGTAGAGCAACTTCCCTGATCTACAAATGTGATACTGGCGCGCCGAACTTCCCTAGAAAAACCTACATCGGAATGACTGAGGGGGAGTTCAAAAAATGCTGGAATGGCCACAAAGCATCCTTCAGCAACAAAAAATATGCAAACAGCACCAGTTTGTCGACATACATTTGGAACTTGAAGAACACACATTCTACACCATGCAAACTCATACTCCAACAATAGGAAATCCTGTCATCTATGCTTAACAGAAAAATTCGCCATCATGTCTCACCCCTCACCCGATAACCTCCTCAACAAACGTTCAGAACTAATTTCCAAATGCCGCCATTCCAACAAATAGTTCCTGGCCAACTACAAGTCGAATGACTAGACCCATTCTCTTTTGACATTCCATCCCACCTTCCATTGATAATTCTTTTTATCTTTTTGCGAGTCAGATTTCCTCTATTATCTTTTGCGCATTCGGTGAAGATTATTCAGTATATGTTTAGCAGAAGATAGTAAAACATGAAACTCAGAGTTCTGAACTAGTACTGTCAATCGCTCTAGTTTGACCATTGAGCACTCTTGGTACTTTTATTTATTACTCGTCTCTTGGAGATTTCCATGAACGCATAAATCTATATATATATATATATATATATATATTTATATACATATAGATATATAAATAAATACACATAAATAAATATGAAAATATAAATATTTATATATATCTATATAAATAGATATATAAGAATATATAAATATATATGTATAATAGATAATACGCTTAATATGAATTAAAAAGTATACTTATATATATTGAAATTTATCAATATACATACATATGTGCATATTTATGAAATAATATATATAAACTGTTGAGGAATATCAAATTCAGACTGCTAAACAACTATTTTTTCTCTTTTACCATACTACCGACCTGCTTCCACTATTGCCTACACTGTCTTTGATTTTATCATTGGTGTCTTGAACATTTTCCCACCTACCAAGTCTATAAAAATCTTAAACATTTCCTCAAGTAGAGTACTGTTCACATTTCTTTGGCTGCACTCTTGAATCCACTCTCTGTCTTCTGGACATAATCCAGTCTAACATCAATGTTACATAACCTCTCAGAAGTCTTTCTTATCGTTGCTTACCAGCAGAACTCTCCATTTTTTGGAAATACTTTCTCATTGTGTAGCATTATTTTTGTGGTGTAGTGGTTAAGTGTACAGACTTATAAAGCAGGGACTGTGAAGTTGAATCCTGCATGTGCCGCAATAAAAACACCATTGGTGAGGAATGCAATGGGAAACCACCTGATAATGCCCACTTCCCTAGAAAAAGTCAGAGCCCTGCCTCTAGTTTCTGCTAAGTACTGCATATAGTGTGCAACACAGTTCACTGTAACAGCTCCCAGGAAATAAGGAACATTATACCTGCTCCCCTTAAGCGAGCCGGAACCACCAGTACCTCAACTCACTCTAGAATTTTCCAAAATTTCGCTACCTAAATAGGCACTTGAATCCCACAAATCGTCATTCATTCTACGAAATTGCAATTCCTAGAAAGTCTTGCTTTCTACTTCTAACAATTTTCAGCATACTACAACTTCCCTTCTTTCAAATCTAAGCTTGATAAGCTTAAACTTATCACCCTCTACTGCTAGCTCTAATATTCTTCCTTTATTGGTGCATTACATATGCCACTAGGATCCCTTCCTAAGCAGCAAGAGTAAAGGTTGTTTCAAATTATTCTTGACATTTACTATGTTTATTTTACAAGTATATGCTGACTTTATAAATGCATATGCATCAATGCACTTTCTGCATCTGCTGCTTGACTAAATCACTATTTCTGAAATCTCTCTGCAAGTTAATTGTTTAGACTTTTTATGTTCCAAACCTTCATTTTACTGGAGGTCACAAACAGGAATCCAGCTCAATGGCATAATTTTTATTGATTGATAGGCATTTAAAGTTCTGCAAAACCCATGTAGAAAGCTGGTAAGGTATTGAGAGGGAGCATAAAGCTAAGATGAAGATCATATGATGTATAAGCAGGAAGTAGGAAGTGACTTAAGATGAATACAAATTTGAGAGGTACATTGACAATGATACTACATAAAAGCCAGAATGGGCATTTGATTCAGAAAATAATTAATGCTTCTCAATTTATAACAATTCAAATCTAAGATCAATAAACTTGATCTTATCTCTCTATCCTCTTAGCTGCTCGCTTTCTACCTTCCTCCTATGTTGGGGCTTTGTATAGGCTACCATAGCCTTTCCTAAACATAACCCACAAAAAAAATAACAAAATATTTTGGATCAATTAGAAACTTTAATCTTAACCAGGCATTATTCTGGAGTATACTGTCAGGTGCAGGTCCCAAGCCTGGATACATGTGGGTGGTTGTTTTTGGACAGGAAGGGCATCCAATGGTAAAACAGGCAGCTCCCCATACTATGGCTATGACTGATGCAGATGTGGTTGACCACTAAACTGGCAACGCCAATTAAGTATGATCAACCAAGAAGCATGCAAAGACTCCTTCTATTTTAAAACAGTCTAGAGATACATAAATGCATGATTTCAATGACTTTATCCTAGTCTAACTTGACATTGATGGGTCTTTTTTTTGTAGCAAATATTTGCCTATATTTTCTACAGCTCTGACAGAAAAGCCGATTTAGCAACAGAGCTGAGCCGCTACGTGTAATTTCCTCTTGACCTCATTTATAACAAAACCATAAAATTGTGTCGGACTGATAAATATAGGTCTTTGGGTCGGTCGACTTCCTATGACATGAACCCTTGACGAATATTTTGCTTCGTGCTGCTGTGTAACTATCAAAATACGTGACAGGTAATGAGCCTTGATATACACAATGCAGAATTCATTCTCTCTAAGGGCCTTACCTTATTTACGCAAAACTGTCCAAAATTGGGCTAATTCATTTCCCAGCTTCTGTCTGAGTGAAACCTTCACACTTACAACAAATACTCTTAACTAACATTCAGATTATTTGATATTGGAATAAGGTAACCTAGGCGAATTAAATGTTTGAAAATGAGCCGTTCGTGAAGATTTTACAGATTACCGCGAAACTGATGTCAAGACTCTCAAGGACGTTAGGTGCTTGGAAGACACTTCCTCTTCCTCGTAACGTTTGAGCTTTCCAAATTTAAAAAGTCGGTTCACAACCGTAATGTAAATTCACAACCGTAATAAAGTCATGTAGTTTTTATATCATATCAATTTGCACAGTTATACGTAAACACTCACAATCAGTTGCAGCAGAACTGAAGACGGTAAGGAATGCCAGTCTAATAGCAAGAAGAAGAGCCACTTTCATCATGAGCAAAATTACTGGTCTTCGAATTCCGCAGCTTGCAGAGTTCTGGAGATGGACTTATCGTCTTTCGCAACAAACAGCTTTTAATGTTATGCTTCTACAACTGCACACTCCGTCAGAGACAATGTCGATCAATGCGTGAATATCAAACAGCAGAAACAAGGAAGTTTTTTGCTATTCGCAAACAACTACAATCATGACCTCCTCCGCACCTTTATGATCTAACTGGCGGAATTCTGCATGAGTTTCAGTAGCCTCATTTCCATTTCCCAGAAGCATTGGAAAAGAACAGTCCAAATCGGTGGAAAAAATGTGGGGTAGGAATGGAGTTGCGGACTCCCCAATGTATGTTTACTGCACTTGTAATATTGCAAAGCTGTTTTGTGTGCAAAAGGCCTCACATAAAGACATCACCCCCTCGTGTTTTCTAGCATCCACTCGTTAGCTGATGATGCCTTCCTAAGTTCGTCCTTTTCATTCAATCCAAATGACCATGCTTCCAATCCCAATACAAAGAAAAATTTCATTCTCTCTTCTCTCCAAAGATTTGACGGCTATTGAGGAGTGGGGCAAGAACGACACAGACTGTCATTTCACGTAAACGCAATCAAAACTTTCCACATGTCCTCATGAATTGTGACAAATTGGATACTTCAACTTCTTTCACACAACTTTGTCTTTCTCTTTCATCCGATCTTATGTAGAAGTCACATATCCATTCCCTTGCTAAACAAGCATCTCAAAAGCTCGGTTTACTCGCCAGAGCCCGCGGGCTTTCCATCCTTCCTTACAGTACGGCTCCCATGTCTGGAGTGGCATCCCAAAATCTACTCTCTGTCTTCTCGACCAGTCTAAAGCCATTAGTCTCATCAACAGCCCCAACCTTACCAAATTTTTCCAAGCTTTTTCCTTCGTCCTTTAGTTGGAGATCCATCCCTCTCTGCAAATATTTTCACGGGCATTGCTCTCAGGAGATCAACGATGATATTCCTGTTCCTCTGTGGCATGTCAGGATCCTTGACTCATTCACACCCTTGCCAATATGAAGATGGTGTCAAAGGAAGAAGCAAGAGCTTAAAATTCTCACAAATGGCAGGTAAGAACAGCAGTAGGTGTATGAAAATTGCCTTTCAATGAGATCAGATCAAAAAACAGCGTACCCTAGCTAAAAGTTTAGCAAAACTTGATTATGTCATCTTTTATAAGGGGGCTCTATGACTTCTTCAATTTATCTGAGGCTTTCCGTCATGGTTGAAGACAAGGTTGTCTTTCTTTGAGTGAGGGGAAAGGCCTGCACTAAAGAGTTGTTTAGGGTGGTGCGCCATCGCACTGTATGCAGCCACACGCACTTTATCCTGCGAAGGACGAGTACGGTGACAAGGTTGGGCCATGCTGACCGAGGTCTACTAGTTCGACTGCAGTGGAATGCCGGAATCTATGTCTGTTTGTAACCACCTCAGTACCGACCCACGTTGCACATTGTCCACTTGTTAGGTCCAAGACCAGGACTATGTGGGGTTTCTATACCGCCAAAAAACGGTCACACAGGGCTTGGTTGGTAGAGCCATTACAACCTCGTACCAGCCCTAAGGGATCTCTGTTCATTCAGCGTGGAGAACCCTTTACAGAGATTGTCCGAGGGGGTAGGAGGCTTCAACAAGGTAAACACATTTGTTATGAATATAAATTCAATATATTTTCTTCCTAAGAACATTCTCGCACCTAAAGATCTTCACCATAAACACTACGAGGAACAATGTAAATTGACGTCATATTTATCATATCATATTTATAATTTCCAAAATCTTGGGTCAAACATTGCTACTTCACTATTGTCTTGGCAAATTGCCGAGTACATTCCGCCATAACGTGGGAATACTTTTGGAAGCATTGTGATGATCTCAGTTGATGAGAAAAATGCATACAATGAACCCCAAATGAAATTCAGAGCGGATTTAAGTTAATAAACGAATACGACATAAAGTTACCGAAGACGAAATGTCCTGACAATATCATGATACAGATGACTATGCAACCCCATTGATCCATTATACAGTACAATATCCGGATACAGATGACCGTGAAACCCCCATGATCCATTATACAGTACAATATCCGGATACAGATGACAGTGAAACCCCCATGATAGATTATACAAGACAATATCCTGAAACAGATGACCGTGATACCCCAATGATTCTTAGTGTGAGGCAAGCGAGCCCGGAAGCGATCTGAAGCCTGGGAAGGGTCAGCACGGCCTGCTGCGGTACTGTACTAGTGTATACTACTGTGTACTACTACTGTACGGAACTACACGTCGTGCTGCACCCACAAGTACCTGTTGGACTGATTGCACATTCCGTTCGTTCGGGGCTGTTAGGTCAGTCAAAGCTGCTTTGTTGTTGCGTGAGGGGGATTGGTTGGTTGTGTAGGATGGCTGTGTTGCCTGCCGGCCCGTAGTACGGCCACAGACTCGACCATATTGCAACCGGCAAGGACGGAACAGAGTGCGAGTTTAGCTGACTGTGTGTGTCGCGCGTGTATTACTTATCATGTACGACGCGCACGGTCTCGTAGCTTGCCCGTTGGCTCCACTGCCCCCACCGTACATGCGATCGACGACGTGCCGGTGTCGGTCGTCGGTGGTCGTGTGAGCGCGAGGGCTAGCCAGCCAGCCAGCGTGTTGGTCCGAAGCCGGCTGTGCGTCTGGTCGACTCTCTCCTATCTGTCACGTGTCAGCGTGAGCGTGTTAAAACGACGTGCTGCTTGAACGACCGACGGAGGAGTGTTGTGCCAATGGTCCATGATCAAGGGCTCAGATGAGATGCCACTGCCGCCGCCGCCGTTTAGTCGTCGGTAGTCGGTGGTGAGAGAACCGAGGCCGTCTCCTCCTTGCGGAGGGGTGCCTCACTTTGGTCGGTCGTGTAGCCCCCCACTTGGCTTGCTGGCCATTAAATTGTCGTCAGATTGTCAGTAGGTAGGCCTCGCGTGATTCGACAGTAAGGGATGAGAAAGACGAGGGAAATACAAGCCGTTGCTGCTGCTCCCGCGCAGCCTACTTGCTGTTTACTACTATACTATACTATACTATACTATACTATACTATACTATACTATACTATACTATACTATACTATACTCGACGATACTATACTTGACGATACTATACTATACTATACTATACTATACTATACTATACTATACTATACTATACTATACTCGACGATACTATACTCGACGATACTATACTATACTATACTATACTATATTATACTATACTATACTATACTATACTCGACGATACTATACTCGACGATACTATACTCGACGATACTATACTATACTATACTATACTATACTATACTTGTTGTGTTCTGCATAACACTGTGTGCTTATAGAGTGCATTCAGTCAGTAGGCATAGCGTAGCATGGCATAGCATAGGCAGTGCAGGGTTGCCAGGCAGCAGCCTGAGATTTCACTGATCGTTCTTTCAATCTTTCGTTCGACCGTGAAATAACGTAGAAGCAAACGAACGTGTGCGTCGCCTTCGTCCTCGTCGTCGGAGGCGTCGCAACAACACGTCGTCACCATGTACAGCACAGCGCAGCGCAGCAGAGCACACAGCACACACGTAGCACAGCACAGCGTGTTACTTGCGTGTGTCGTGTTTTGCGGCGGCGGCGGCTCCGTGTTGTACCTGCGGCGTTGTTATCTGCTTGATCCTGCCAGTAATAGTGGTATTTTCAAGGTGGTAGATGGGTTCTACTCATCGTCCGGGGCAGTACCACCACTCTACCTTTTAGTGCCTTCAGTGACTATGTCACTTTCAGCTCTAGGGTAGAGATGCGGGCGCTTGTGGTTGGTTTGTCATCATGAACAGGGTCTGCTGGAGACTGATTTGCCAGTCTGTTCCCTGGCTATACCTGAGGGTACCGTTGGAAAGGGTGCACTGCAGGCCCGCCGCCAGATAGTACAGAGGCCCAAACCCATTGGTAGCGCTTTGGTAGGCTGCCTCATCAGCTGGTGTATAATCCCGGGCTGCCTGTTATGCCAGTTAGCAACTGGAGCCACTCTTAGCTCGCAGCTCCGGGGGGCCATTCTGAGGCCATAGGATAGCTAAGGGAGCTCTCAAGGGATTTCAGTTTACCACTAACACTGTCATTTTGACTGTCCCAACCACCACTCACCATTCCTTCAACATGATTCAAAACAATTTAAACAACTCAACTGCAGCAACTAACTTGGCACATAAACCCTTTTCCATCTCCTTCTGCAACATCCGTGGACTTTCTTCCAACATCAATCCAGTACATCATCATCTCCAATCCATAAACCCCTATGCACTCTTCCTCACTGAAACCAAAATCAAACCTCTTGATCCCAGTAACAGCACCGTTCTCTCTCCTCATCTCAAAAGCCCAGGTTATGAGTTATTTTCCTCCTTCTTCCCTAATGGTGGGGTTTGTGCATATATTCGCTCTGATGTGCAGACCTTACACCTCAAACATTCCGATCTTTCTAATCCTGGCTATCAACTCTTCTGGTTGAAAATTTCCCTTCCTCATACCACAAAGTACACTTGCACTCTATACCGCTCTCCTAACTCAAACAATCATGAACTTCTCTTCGACAACCTTTCTAAATCAATCGAAACCATCACTTTACAATCTCCACGCTCTGAAATCATTGTTCTTGGTGATTTCAACATCCACAACTCCGACTGGCTCTCCTATTCCACCAATGTCACCAACCCTGCTGGTCGGGGATCTGAGGCCTTTGCCATTGTCAATGACTTGACACAGGTAATTTCAGAGCCGACACGCGTTCCTGATCGTGCAGGAGACAAAGCAAATACTCTCGATCTTTTCCTCACATCTAATCCTAGCATTTACTCTCCTCCAACCGTTAGCTCTCCTCTTGGTAACTCTGATCATTGTCTCATAACCTTATGGCATGACTTCCTCCCTCACCTGGATAGACCCTTTGCTCCGCAAAGAGCCTTCCACTACAGCAAGGCTGACTGGGACTCCATTCGCACTTTTTCCTCTTCTTACCCTTGGTCTTCAGGCTTTTCAAATGATCCTTCCTGTCTTGCTTCTTTCATCACCGACGCAATACTTCTTGGCATGGATCTTCTTATTCCTTCTTCTTACAAGCCGCCAAAGCTGTGAATAACAAAAACCACTACTTCATGGAATGGAAGCGACTTCAAACCCAACACTCAAGAACTTCTTTCATCCAGTCACGCAATACTTGCTCCAAAACCATCAAAAATGCCAAATCATCTTTTGTCCAACGCATCAACAACAAAATCGCTTCCTGCCAGGCTGGCTCTCGCTCCTTTTGGTCTATGGCCAAAATTGTATCCCAAAACTTTTGCCAATCATCTTTCCCTCCACTAAAAAACAACTCTGACTCTTCTTCTACAACTCCTTCATCCAAGGCTAATCTTTTTGCGTCAATCTTTGCCTCCAACTCCAACCTGGACGACAAAGGGGTCCAACCTCATCACTTCCCACCTTCAAAATTCACTATGTCACCCATTAAGTTCTCCACACGTAAAGTTCGCCAAACCCTTCTCCAGCTTGACACCTCCAAATCCAAAGGCCCTGATGGTATTCCAGCAACAGTTCTCAAAACCTGTGCTCCTGAACTGGCCCCTATTCTTAACAAACCCTTCCAGCTTTCCTACACTCTTCACACATTTTCCACCTCGTGGAAACAAGCACACGTCTATCCTATCTCAAAAAAAGGCGACAAGTCTAATCCACTCAACTATCGTCCCATTGCAATCACTTCACTCATCTCTAAAACTATGGAGACCATCATCACTAAGCAACTTCTTAAAATCCATCCTTGAAACAAACAATCTTCTCTCTGATCACCAGTATGGCTTTCGAAAAGCCAGGTCTACTGGTGATCTTCTTGCTTATGCTGTCCATGTCTGGTCCTCTACTCTAGAATCCAGTGGTGAGAGCAGAGTGATCTCTCTCGATATCTCTAATGCCTTTGATCGCGTTTGGCACAAGGGTCTTCTCGCTAAACTGCCAATGTTTGGTCTCCATCACACTCTCATTAATTGGATTGGTAGTTTCCTCTCTGATAGGTCAATTGCCGTCAGAGTGGATGGCTTTCTTTCCAATCTGCACTCTGTCAATGCTGGTGTACCCCAGGGCTCTGTCATCTCCCCTGTACTCTTTAACCTCTTCATCAATGACCTGCTCACCTCCACGTCATCTAGCATTCACTCCTTTGCTGATGATACCTTCCTAAGTTCCTCATTTTCATTCAATCAAAATGACCATGGTTCCACCGATATCTAACTCCACAGAAACAATTAAGCCTTGCTTCTCTCCAATGATCTAACAGTTATTGAGAATTGCGGTAAAGACAACCTAGTTTCCTTCAACCAAAGCAAGACGAAACAGGCTGTCATTTCACGCAAACGTAATCAAAACTTTCCTCCTGTCCTCATCAATGGTGATGAACTATAAACTTCAGCTTCTTTTGCATAACTTTGTCTTTCTCTTTCATCTAATCTCACTTGGAAACTCACATCCATTCCCTTGCTAAACATGCATCCCAAAAGCTCGGTGTCCTCGCCAGAGCCCGTGGGTTTTTCTCATCTTCTCACTTTCTATCTATATACAAGTCCCAAATCCGTCCTTCTTTAGAGTACTGCTCCCACGTCTGGGGTGGTGCTCCAAAATCGACTCTCTGTCTTCTCGACAAAGTCCAGTCCAAAACCATTCGTCTCATCAACAATCCTAACCTCGATAAATCTCTCCAACCTCTTTCCCATCGTCGTTTAGTTGGAGATCTTTCCATCTATTACAGATACTTTAACAGACATTGTTCTCAGAAGATCAGGGATATTATTCCAGTTCCTCTGAGGCGTCTCAGGACCACCAGAAGCTCAACTCATTCACACCCTTTCCAAGTTTCACTGCCTAATCCGTCTATCTCACAAATCATCATTCATCCCAAGAACGTGCAACTTACGGCGTCTTGCCTTCTTCTTGCTTTCCTGAGTGCTACAACTTGCCATCTTTCAGATCTAATGTAAATAAACTTGATCTTATCTCTCTATCCACTTAGCTGCTCACTTTCTTCTCTCTTCCTTTGTTGGGGCTTTGTATAGGTCACCATGGCTATTCCTCAACATAACCCACTAAAAAAAAACAAAAACAAAATACAGCATACCAATGACCATGAAGCCCCCATGATCCAATATATAGTACAATATCCAGATACAGATGACCGAGAAACCCCCATGATCCATTTTACAGTACATTATCTGGATACAGATGACCCTGAAACCCCCATGTTCCATTATATAGTACAATATCCGGTTACAGATGACCGTGAAACCCCAATGGTCCATTATGTTGTACAATATCTGGATACAGATGACCGTGAAACCCCTATGATCCATAATACAGTACAATATCTGGATACAGATGACCGTGAAACCCCTATGATCCATGATGCAGTACAATACCCGGATACAGATGACCATGAAACCACCATGATCCATGATACAGTACAATATCCGGATACAAATGACTGTTAGACCCCCATGATCAATTATATTGTACAATATCCGGATACAGATGACCGTGAAACCCCTATGATCCATAATACAGTACAATATCTGGATACAGATGACCGTGAAACCCCTATGATCCATTATGTTGTACAATATCCGGATACAGATGACCGTGAAACACCCATGATCTATTACACAGTACAATATCCGGATGCAGATGACCGTGAAACCGCCATGTTCAATGATACAGTACAATGTCCGGATACAGATGACTGTTAGACCCCCATGATCCATTATATTGTACAATATCCGGATACAGATGACCGTGAAACCCCTATGATCCATAATACAGTACAATATCTGGATACAGATGACCATGAAACCCCTATGATCCATTATACAGTACAATATCCGGATACAGATGACCATGAAACCCCAATGATCCATCATGCAGTACAATATCCGTATAAAGATGACCATGAAACCCCCATGATCCATGATGCAGTACAATATCAGGATACAGATGACAATGAAACCCCCATTTTCCATGATACGGTACAATATCCGGATACAGATGACTGTTAGACACCCATGATCCATTATATTGTACAATATCCGGATACAGATGAACGTGAAACCCCCATGATCCATGATACAGTACAATATCCTGATAAAGATGACTGTTAGACACCCATTATCCATTATATTGTACAATATCCGGATACAGATGACTGTTAGACCCCCATGATCCATTATATTGTACAATATCCGGATACAGATGACCGTGAAACCCCCGTGATCCATTATATAGTATAATATTCGGATACAGATGACCGTGAAACCCCCATGATCGATTATATAGTACAATATCCAGCTACAGATGACCGTGAAACCCCCATGATCAATTATACAGTACAATATCCGGATACAGATGACCATGAAACCCCCATGATCCATAATACAGTACAATATCCTGATAAAGATGACTGTGAAACCCCCATGATCCATGATACAGTACAATATCCGGATACAGATGACCGTGAAACCCCCATGATCCATTATATTGTAAAATATCCGGATACAGATGACCGTGAAACCCCCATGACCCTTTATACAGTACAATATTGGGATACAGATGACCATGAAACCCCCATGATCCATCATGCAGTACAATATCCGTATAAAGATGACCATGAAACCACCATGATCCATGATACAGTACAATATCCTGATAAAGATGACTGTGAAACCCCCATGATCCATTATACAGTACAATATCCGGATACAGATGACCATGAAACCCCCATGATCCATTATATAGTACAATATCCTTATAAAGATGACCATGAAACCCCCATGATCCATTTTATAGTACAATATCCTTATAAAGATGACCATGAAACCCCCATGATCCATGATACAGCACAATATCCGGATACAGATGACATTGAAACCACCAAAATCGTTTATACAGTACAATATCTGGATGATGACCCCAATGATCCATAATACAGTAAAATATCCTCATATAGATGACCCTGAAACCCCCATGATCCATGATACAGTACAATATCCGGATACAGATGACCGTGAAGCCCCCATGATCCATTATATTGTAAAATATCCGGATACAGATGACCATGAAACCCCTATGATCCATGACACAGTACGATATCCGGATACAGATGACCATGAAACCCACATGATCCATTATACAGTACAATATCCGGATACAGATGACCGTGAAACCCCAATGATCCATTATATCGTACAATATCCTGATAAAGATGACCATGAAACCCCCATGATCCATTATATAGTACAATATCTGGATACAGATGACCGTGAAACCGCCATGTTCCATGATACAGTACAATATCCGGATACAGATGACCGTAAAACCCCCATGATCAATTTTACAGTACAATATCTGGATACAGATGTCTATGAAACCCCAATGATCCATGACACAGTACAACATCCGGATACCGATGACCAAAAAACCCCCATGATCCATGATACAGTACAATATCCGGATACAGATGACCCTGAAAACCCCATGATCCAAAATACAGTACAATATCCTGAAAAAGATGAACGTGAAACCCCCATGACCCTTTATACAGTACAACATCCGGATACAGATGACCAAAAAACCCCCATGATCCATGATACAGTACAATATCCGGATACAGAGGACCGTGAAACCCCCATGATCAATGATACAGCACAATATCCGGATACAGATGACATTGAAACCACCAAACTCGTTTATACAATACAATATCCGGATGATGACCCCAATTATCCATAATACAGTAAAATATCCTCATATAGATATCCCTGAAACCCCCATGATCCATGCTACAGTACAATATCCGGATACAGATGACCGTGAAACCCCCATGATCCATTATATAGTACAATATCCGGATACAGATGACCGTGAAACCACCATGATCCATTATATAGTACAATATCCGGATACAGATGACCGTGAAACCCCCATGATCCATTATATAGTACAATATCCTGATAAAGATGACCATGAAACCCCCATGATCCATTAAATAGTACAATATCTGGATACAGATGACCGTGAAACCCCCATTATCAATTATATAGTACAATATCCGGATACAGATGACTGTTAGACACCCATGATCCATTATATTGTACAATATCCGGATACAGATGAACGTGAAACCCCCATGATCCATGATACAGTACAATATCCTGATAAAGATGACTGTTAGACACCCATTATCCATTATATTATACAATATCCGGATACAGATGACTGTTAGACCCCCATGATCCATTATATTGTACAATATCCCGATACAGATGACCGTGAAACCCCCGTGATCCATTATATAGTATAATATTCGGATACAGATGACCGTGAAACCCCCATGATCCATTATATAGTACAATATCCAGCTACAGATGACCGTGAAACCCACATGAATAATTATACAGTACAATATCCGGATACAGATGACCATGAAACCCCCATGATCCATAATACAGTACAATATCCTGATAAAGATGACTGTGAAACCCCCATGATCAATGATACAGTACAATATCCGGATACAGATGACCGTGAAACCCCCATGATCCATTATATTGTAAAATATCCGGATACAGATGACCGTGAAACCCCCATGACCCTTTATACAGTACAATATTGGGATACAGATGACCATGAAACCCCCATGATCCATCATGCAGTACAATATCCGTATAAAGATGACCATGAAACCACCAAGATCAATGATACAGTACAATATCCTGATAAAGATGACTGTGAAACCCCCATGATCCATTATACAGTACAATATCCGGATACAGATGACCATGAAACCCCCATGATCCATTATATAGTACAATATCCTTATAAAGATGACCATGAAACCCCCATGATCCATTATATAGTACAATATCCTTATAAAGATGACCATGGAACCCCCATGATCCATGATACAGTACAATATCCGGATACAGATGACCGTGAAGCCCCCATGATCCATTATATTGTAAAATATCCGGATACAGATGACCATGAAATCCCTATGATCCATGACACAGTACGATATCCGGATACAGATGACCATGAAACCCACATGATCCATTATACAGTACAATATCCGGATACAGATGACCGTGAAACCCCAATGATCCATTATATCGTACAATATCCTGATAAAGATGACCATGAAACCCCCATGATCCATTATATAGTACAATATCTGGATACAGATGACCGTGAAACCGCCATGTTCCATGATACAGTACAATATCCGGATACAGATGACCGTAAAACCCCCATGATCAATTTTACAGTACAATATCTGGATACAGATGTCTATGAAACCCAAATGATCCATGACACAGTACAACATCCGGATACCGATGACCAAAAAACCCCCATGATCCATGATACAGTACAATATCCGGATACAGATGACCCTGAAAACCCCATGATCCAAAATACAGTACAATATCCTGATAAAGATGACCGTGAAACCCCCATGACCCTTTATACAGTACAACATCCGGATACAGATGACCAAAAAACCCCCATGATCCATGATACAGTACAATATCCGGATACAGAGGACCGTGAAACCCCCATGATCAATGATACAGCACAATATCCGGATACAGATGACATTGAAACCACCAAACTCGTTTATACAATACAATATCCGGATGATGACCCCAATTATCCATAATACAGTAAAATATCCTCATATAGATATCCCTGAAACCCCCATGATCCATGATACAGTACAATATCCGGATACAGATGACCGTGAAACCCCCATGATCCATTATATAGTACAATATCCGGATACAGATGACCTTGAAACCACCATGATCCATTATATAGTACAATATCCGGATACAGATGACCGTGAAACCCCCATGATCCATTATATAGTACAATATCCTGATAAAGATGACCATGAAACCCCCATGATCCATTAAATAGTACAATATCTGGATACAGATGACCGTGAAACCCCCATTATCAATTATATAGTACAATATCCGGATACAGATGACTGTTAGACACCCATGATCCATTATATTGTACAATATCCGGATACAGATGAACGTGAAACCCCCATGATCCATGATACAGTACAATATCCTGATAAAGATGACTGTTAGACACCCATTATCCATTATATTGTACAATATCCGGATACAGATGACTGTTAGACCCCCATGATCCATTATATTGTACAATATCCGGATACAGATGACCGTGAAACCCCCGTGATCCATTATATAGTATAATATTCGGATACAGATGACCGTGAAACCCCCATGATCCATTATATAGTACAATATCCAGCTACAGATGACCGTGAAACCCCCATGAATAATTATACAGTACAATATCCGGATACAGATGACCATGAAACCCCCATGATCCATAATACAGTACAATATCCTGATAAAGATGACTGTGAAACCCCCATGATCCATGATACAGTACAATATCCGGATACAGATGACCGTGAAACCCCCATGATCCATTATATTGTAAAATATCCGGATACCGATGACCGTGAAACCCCCATGACCCTTTATACAGTACAATATTGGGATACAGATGACCATGAAACCCCCATGATCCATCATGCAGTACAATATCCGTATAAAGATGACCATGAAACCACCAAGATCAATGATACAGTACAATATCCTGATAAAGATGACTGTGAAACCCCCATGATCCATTATACAGTACAATATCCGGATACAGATGACCATGAAACCCCCATGATCCATTATATAGTACAATATCCTTATAAAGATGACCATGAAGCCCCCATGATCCATTATATAGTACAATATCCTTATAAAGATGACCATGAAACCCCCATGATCCATGATACAGCACAATATCCGGATACAGATGACCGTGAAACCCCCATGATCCATTATATTGTAAAATATCCGGATACCGATGACCGTGAAACCCCCATGACCCTTTATACAGTACAATATTGGGATACAGATGACCATGAAACCCCCATGATCCATAATACAGTACAATATCCTGATAAAGATGACTGTGAGACCCCCATGATCCATGATACAGTACAATATCCGGATACAGATGACCGTGAAACCCCCATGATCCATTATATTGTAAAATATCCGGATACCGATGACCGTGAAACCCCCATAACCCTTTATACAGTACAATATTGGGATACAGATGACCATGAAACCCCCATGATCCATCATGCAGTACAATATCCGTATAAAGATGACCATGAAACCACCATGATCCATGATACAGTACAATATCCTGATAAAGATGACTGTGAAACCCCAATGATCCATTATACAGTACAATATCCGGATACAGATGACCATGAAACCCCCATGATCCATTATATAGTACAATATCCTTATAAAGATGACCATGAAGCCCCCATGATCCATTATATAGTACAATATCCTTATAAAGATGACCATGAAACCCCCATGATCCATGATACAGCACAATATCCGGATACAGATGACATTGAAACCACCAAAATCGTTTATACAGTACAATATCTGGATGATGACCCCAATGATCCATAATACAGTAAAATATCCTCATATAGATGACCCTGAAACCCCCATGATCCATGATACAGTACAATATCCGGATACAGATGACAGTGAAGCCCCCATGATCCATTATATTGTAAAATATCCGGATACAGATGACCATGAAACCCCTATGATCCATGACACAGTACGATATCCAGATACAGATGACCATGAAACCCACATGATCCATTATACAGTACAATATCCGGATACAGATGACCGTGAAACCCCAATGATCCATTATATCGTACAATATCCTGATAAAGATGACCATGAAACCCCCATGATCCATTATATAGTACAATATCTGGATACAGATGACCGTGAAACCGCCATGTTCCATGATACAGTACAATATCCGGATACAGATGACCGTAAAACCCCCATGATCAATTTTACAGTACAATATCTGGATACAGATGTCTATGAAACCCCAATGATCCATGACACAGTACAACATCCGGATACCGATGACCAAAAAACCCCCATGATCCATGATACAGTACAATATCCGGATACAGATGACCCTGAAAACCCCATGATCCAAAATACAGTACAATATCCTGATAAAGATGACCGTGAAACCCCCATGACCCTTTATACAGTACAACATCCGGATACAGATGACCAAAAAACCCCCATGATCCATGATACAGTGCAATATCCGGATACAGAGGACCGTGAAACCCCCATGATCAATGATACAGCACAATATCCGGATACAGATGACATTGAAACCACCAAACTCGTTTATACAATACAATATCCGGATACAGATGACCGTGAAACCCCCATGATCCATTATATTGTACAATATCCTGATAAAGATGACCATGAAACCCCCATGATCCATTAAATAGTACAATATCTGGATACAGATGACCGTGAAACCCCCATTATCAATTATATAGTACAATATCCGGATACAGATGACTGTTAGACACCCATGATCCATTATATTGTACAATATCCGGATACAGATGAACGTGAAACCCCCATGATCCATGATACAGTACAATATCCTGATAAAGATGACTGTTAGACACCCATTATCCATTATATTGTACAATATCCGGATACAGATGACTGTTAGACCCCCATGATCCATTATATTGTACAATATCCGGATACAGATGACCGTGAAACCCCCGTGATCCATTATATAGTATAATATTCGGATACAGATGACCGTGAAACCCCCATGATCCATTATATAGTACAATATCCAGCTACAGATGACCGTGAAACCCCCATGAATAATTATACAGTACAATATCCGGATACAGATGACCATGAAACCCCCATGATCCATAATACAGTACAATATCCTGATAAAGATGACATTGAAACCCCCATGATCCATGATACAGTACAATATCCGGATACAGATGACCGTGAAACCCCCATGATCCATTATATTGTAAAATATCCGGATACAGATGACATTGAAACCACCAAAATCGTTTATACAGTACAATATCTGGATGATGACCCCAATGATCCATAATACAGTAAAATATCCTCATATAGATGACCCTGAAACCCCCATGATCCATGATACAGTACAATATCCGGATACAGATGACAGTGAAGCCCCCATGATCCATTATATTGTAAAATATCCGGATACAGATGACCATGAAACCCCTATGATCCATGACACAGTACGATATCCGGATACAGATGACCATGAAACCCACATGATCCATTATACAGTACAATATCCGGATACAGATGACCGTGAAACCCCAATGATCCATTATATCGTACAATATCCTGATAAAGATGACCATGAAACCCCCATGATCCATTATATAGTACAATATCTGGATACAGATGACCGTGAAACCGCCATGTTCCATGATACAGTACAATATCCGGATACAGATGACCGTAAAACCCCCATGATCAATTTTACAGTACAATATCTGGATACAAATGTCTATGAAACCCCAATGATCCATGACACAGTACAACATCCGGATACCGATGACCAAAAAACCCCCATGATCCATGATACAGTACAATATCCGGATACAGATGACCCTGAAAACCCCATGATCCAAAATACAGTACAATATCCTGATAAAGATGACCGTGAAACCCCCATGACCCTTTATACAGTACAACATCCGGATACAGATGACCAAAAAACCCCCATGATCCATGATACAGTGCAATATCCGGATACAGAGGACCGTGAAACCCCCATGATCAATGATACAGCACAATATCCGGATACAGATGACATTGAAACCACCAAACTCGTTTATACAATACAATATCCGGATGATGACCCCAATTATCCATAATACAGTAAAATATCCTCATATAGATATCCCTGAAACCCCCATGATCCATGATACAGTACAATATCCGGATACAGATGACCGTGAAACCCCCATGATCCATTATATAGTACAATATCCGGATACAGATGACCGTGAAACCACCATGATCAATTATATAGTACAATATCCGGATACAGATGACCGTGAAACCCCCATGATCCATTATATTGTACAATATCCTGATAAAGATGACCATGAAACCCCCATGATCCATTAAATAGTACAATATCTGGATACAGATGACCGTGAAACCCCCATTATCAATTATATAGTACAATATCCGGATACAGATGACATTGAAACCCCCATGACCTTTTATACAGTACAATATCCTGATACAGATGACCGTGAAACTCCCATGATCCATTATACAGTACAATATCCGGATAAACATGACCGTGAAACCCCCATGATCAATTATTTAGTACAATATCCGGATACAGAGGACCGTGAAACCCCCATGATCAATGATACCGCACAATATCCGGATACAGATGACATTGAAACCACCAAACTCGTTTATACAATACAATATCCGGATGATGACCCCAATGATCCATAATGCAGTACAATATCATGATACAGATGACCGTGTAACCCCAATAATCCATTATATAGTACAATTTCAAGATACAGATGATCGAGAAACCCCCATGATCATTGATACAGTACAATATCAAGATACAGATGACCGAAAAACCGCAATGATCCATCATACAGTACAATATCCGGATACAGATGACCGTGAAACCCCTATGATCCATTCTATAGTACAATATCCGGATACAGATGACCCTGAAACCCCCATGATCCAAAATACAGTACAATATCCTGATAAAGATGACCGTGAAACCCCCATGACCCTTTATACAGTACAATATCCGGATACAGATGACCAAAAAACCCTCATGATCGATGATACAGTACAATATCCGGATACAAATGACCGTGAAACCCCCATGACCCATTGTATAGTACAATATCAAGATACAGATGACCGAGAAACCCCCATCATCCATGATACAGTACAATATCCGGATACAGATGACCGTAAAACCCCCATGATCAATTTTACAGTACAATATCTGGATACAGATGTCTATGAAACCCCAATGATCCATGACACAGTACAACATCCGGATACCGATGACCAAAAAACCCCCATGATCCATGATACAGTACAATATCCGGATACAGATGACCCTGAAAACCCCATGATCCAAAATACAGTACAATATCCTGATAAAGATGACCGTGAAGCCCCCATGACCCTTTATACAGTACAACATCCGGATACAGATGACCAAAAAACCCCCATGATCCATGATACAGTACAATATCCGGATACAGAGGACCGTGAAACCCCCATGATCAATGATAGAGCACAATATCCGGATACAGATGACATTGAAACCACCAAACTCGTTTATACAATACAATATCCGGATGATGACCCCAATTATCCATAATACAGTAAAATATCCTCATATAGATATCCCTGAAACCCCCATGATCCATGATACAGTACAATATCCGGATACAGATGACCGTGAAACCACCATGATCCATTATTTAGTACAATATCCGGATACAGATGACCGTGAAACCACCATGATCCATTATATAGTACAATATCCGGATACAGATGACCGTGAAACCCCCATGATCCATTATATAGTACAATATCCTGATAAAGATGACCATGAAACCCCCATGATCCATTAAATAGTACAATATCTGGATACAGATGACCGTGAAACCCCCATTATCAATTATATAGTACAATATCCGGATACAGATGACTGTTAGACACCCATGATCCATTATATTGTACAATATCCGGATACAGATGACCGTGAAACCCCCGTGATCCATTATATAGTATAATATTCGGATACAGATGACCGTGAAACCCCCATGATCCATTATATAGTACAATATCCAGCTACAGATGACCGTGAAACCCCCATGATCAATTATACAGTACAATATCCGGATACAGATGACCATGAAACCCCCATGATCCATAATACAGTACAATATCCTGATAAAGATGACTGTGAAACCCCCATGATCCATGATACAGTACAATATCCGGATACAGATGACCGTGAAACCCCCATGATCCATAATATTGTAAAATATCCGGATACAGATGACCGTGAAACCCCCATGACCCTTTATACAGTACAATATTGGGATACAGATGACCATGAAACCCCCATGATCCATCATGCAGTACAATATCCGTATAAAGATGACCATGAAACCACCATGATCAATGATACAGTACAATATCCTGAAAAAGATGACTGTGAAACCCCCATGATCCAATACACAGTACAATATCCGGATACAGATGACCATGAAACCCCCATGATCCATTATATAGTACAATATCCTTATAAAGATGACCATGAAACCCCAATGATCCATTATATAGTACAATATCCTTATAAAGATGACCATGAAACCCCCATGATCCATGATACAGCACAATATCCGGATACAGATGACATTGAAACCACCAAAATCGTTTATACAGTACAATATCTGGATGATGACCCCAATGATCCATAATACATTAAAATATCCTCATATAGATGACCCTGAAACCCCCATGATCCATGATACAGTACAATATCCGGATACAGATGACCGTGAAGCCCCCATGATCCATTATATTGTAAAATATCCGGATACAGATGACCATGAAACCCCTATGATCCATTACACAGTACGATATCCAGATACAGATGACCATGAAACCCACATGATCCATTATACAGTACAATATCCGGATACAGATGACCGTGAAACCCCAATGATCCATTATATCGTACAATATCCTGATAAAGATGACCATGAAACCCCCATGATCCATTATATAGTACAATATCTGGATACAGATGACCGTGAAACCGCCATGTTCCATGATACAGTACAATATCCGGATACAGATGACCGTAAAACCCCCATGATCAATTTTACAGTACAATATCTGGATACAGATGTCTATGAAACCCCAATGATCCATGACACAGTACAACATCCGGATACCGATGACCAAAAAACCCCCATGATCCATGATACAGTACAATATCCGGATACAGATGACCCTGAAAACCCCATGATCCAAAATACAGTACAATATCCTGATAAAGATGACCGTGAAGCCCCCATGACCCTTTATACAGTACAACATCCGGATACAGATGACCAAAAAAACCCCCATGATCCATGATACAGTACAATATCCGGATACAGAGGACCGTGAAACCCCCATGATCAATGATACAGCACAATATCCGGATACAGATGACATTGAAACCACCAAACTCGTTTATACAATACAATATCCGGATGATGACCCCAATTATCCATAATACAGTAAAATATCCTCATATAGATATCCCTGAAACCCCCATGATCCATGATACAGTACAATATCCGGATACAGATGACCGTGAAACCACCATGATCCATTATATAGTACAATATCCGGATACAGATGACCGTGAAACCCCCATGATCCATTATATAGTACAATATCCTGATAAAGATGACCATGAAACCCCCATGATCCATTAAATAGTACAATATCTGGATACAGATGACCGTGAAACCCCCATTATCAATTATATAGTACAATATCCGGATACAGATGACCCTGAAACCTCCATGATCCATTATATAGTACAATATCAAGATACAGATGATCGAGAAACCCCCATGATCATTGATACGGTAAAATATCAAGATACAGATGACCGAAAAACCGCCATGATCCATTATATAGTACAATATCCGGATACAGATGACATTGAAACCCCCATGACCTTTTATACAGTACAATATCCTGATACAGATGACCGTGAAACTCCCATGATCCATTATACAGTACAATATCCGGATAAACATGACCGTGAAACCCCCATGATCAATTATTTAGTACAATTTCCGGATACAGAGGACCGTGAAACCCCCATGATCCATTATATAGTACAATATCCTTATAAAGATGGCCATAAAACCCCCATGATCCATTATATAGTACAATATCTGGATACAGATGACCGTGAAACCCCCATTATCAATTATATAGTACAATGTCCGGATACAGATGACCCTGAAACCTCCATGATCCATTATATAGTACAATATCAAGATACAGATGATCGAGAAACTCCCATGATCATTGATACGGTACAATATCAAGATACAGATGACCGAAAAACCGCCATGATCCATTATATAGTACAATATCCGGATACAGATGACATTGAAACCCCCATGACCTTTTATACAGTACAATATCCTGATACAGATGACCGTGAAACCCCCATGATCATTGATACAGAACAATATCCTGGTACAAATGACATTGAAATTCCCATGATCCATTATATAGTACAATATCAAGATACAGATGACCGTGAAACTCCCATGATCCATTATATAGTACAATATCCGGATACAGATGACCGTGAAACCCCATGACCCTTTATACAGAACAATATCCTGGTACAAATGACATTGAAATTCCCATGATCCATTATATAGTACAATATCAAGATACAGATGACCGTGAAACCCCCATGACCCTTTATACAGTACAACATCCGGATACAGATGACATTGAAACCACCACACTCGTTTATACAATACAATATCCGGATGATGACCCCAATTATCCATAATACAGTAAAATATCCTCATATAGATATCCCTGAAACCCCCATGATCCATGATACAGTACAATATCCGGATACAGATGACCATGAAACCCCTATGATCCATGACACAGTACGATATCCAGATACAGATGACCATGAAACCCACATGATCCATTATACAGTACAATATCCGGATACAGATGACCGTGAAACCCCAATGATCCATTATATAGTACAATATCCTGATAAAGATGACCATGAAACCCCCATGATCCATTATATAGTACAATATCTTTATACAGATGACCGTGAAACCGCCATGTTCCATGATACAGTACAATATCCGGATACAGATGACCGTAAAACCCCCATGATCCATTTTACAGTACAATATCTGGATACAGATGACTGTGAAACCCCCATGATCCATTATACAGTACAATATCCTGATAAAGATGACCATGAAACCCCCATGATCCATTATATAGTACAATATCTTTATACAGATGACCGTGAAACCGCCATGTTCCATGATACAGTACAATATCCGGATACAGATGACCGTAAAACCCCCATGATCCATTTTACAGTACAATATCTGGATACAGATGACTGTGAAACCCCCATGATCCATTATACAGTACAATATCCGGATACAGATGACCATGAAACCCCCATGATCCATTATATAGTACAATATCCTTATAAAGATGACCATGAAACCCCCATGATCCATTATATAGTACAATATCCTTATAAAGATGACCATGAAACCCCCATGATCCATGATACAGCACAATATCCGGATACAGATGACATTGAAACCACCAAAATCGTTTATACAGTACAATATCTGGATGACGACCCCAATGATCCATAATACAGTAAAATATCCTCATATAGATGACCCTGAAACCCCCATGATCCATGATACAGTACAATATCCGGATACAGATGACCGTGAAGCCCCCATGATCCATTATATTGTAAAATATCCGGATACAGATGACCATGAAACCCCTATGATCCATTACACAGTACGATATCCGGATACAGATGACCATGAAACCCACATGATCCATTATACAGTACAATATCCGGATACAGATGACCGTGAAACCCCAATGATCCATTATATCGTACAATATCCTGATAAAGATGACCGTGAAACCGCCATGTTCCATGATACAGTACAATATCTGGATACAGATGACCGTAAATCCCCCATGATCAATTTTACAGTACAATATCTGGATACAGATGTCTATGAAACCCCAATGATCCATGACACAGTACAACATCCGGATACCGATGACCAAAAAACCCCCATGATCCATGATACAGTACAATATCCGGATACAGATGACCCTGAAAACCCCATGATCCAAAGTACAGTACAATATCCTGATAAAGATGACCGTGAAACCCCCATGACCCTTTATACAGTACAACATCCGGATACAGATGACCAAAAAGCCCCCATGATCCATGATACAGTACAATATCCGGATACAGAGGACCGTGAAACCCCCATGATCAATGATACAGCACAATATCCGGATACAGATGACATTGAAACCACCATGATCCATTATATAGTACAATATCTTTATACAGATGACCGTGAAACCCCCATGACCCTTTATACAGTACAACATCCGGATACAGATGACCATGAAACCCACATGATCCATTATACAGTACAATATCCGGATACAGATGACCGTGAAACCCCAATGATCCATTATATAGTATAAATATCCTGATAAAGATGACCATGAAACCCCCATGATCCATTATATAGTACAATATCTTTATACAGATGACCGTGAAACCGCCATGTTCCATGATACAGTACAATATCCGGATACAGATGACCGTAAAACCCCCATGATCCATTTTACAGTACAATATCTGGATACAGATGACTGTGAAACCCCCATGATCCATTATACAGTACAATATCCGGATACAGATGACCATGAAACCCCCATGATCCATTATATAGTACAATATCCTTATAAAGATGACCATGAAACCCCCATGATCCATTATATAGTACAATATCCTTATAAAGATGACCATGAAACCCCCATGATCCATGATACAGCACAATATCCGGATACAGATGACATTGAAACCACCAAACTCGTTTATACAATACAGTATCCGGATGATGACCCCAATTATCCATAATACAGTAAAATATCCTCATATAGATGACCCTGAAACCCCCATGATCCATGATACAGTACAATATCCGGAAAAAGATGACTGTGAAAACCCCATGATCCAAAATACAGTACAATATCCGGATAAAGATGACTGTGAAAACCCCATGATCCAAAATACAGTACAATATCCTGATAAAGATGACCGTGAAACTCCAATGATCCATTATACAGTACAATATCCGGATAAAGATGACCGTGAAACCCCCATGATCAATTATTTAGTACAATATCCGGATGATGACCCCAATTATCCATAATACAGTAAAATATCCTCACATAGATATCCCTGAAACCCCCATGATCCATGATACAGTACAATATCCGGATACAGATGACCGTGAAACCCCCATGATCAATTATATAGTACAATATCCAGATACAGATGACCGTGAAACCACCATGATCCATTATATGGTACAATATCCGGATACAGATGACCGTGAAACCCCGAAGATCCATTATATAGTACAATATCCTGATACAGATGACCGTGAAACCCCCATGATCCATTAAATAGTACAATATCTGGATACAGATGACCGTGAAACCCCCATTATCAATTATATAGTACAATATCCGGATACAGATGACCCTGAAACCTCCATGATCCATTATATAGTACAATATCCGGATACAGATGACCGTGAAACAACCATGATCCATTGTATAGTACAATATCAAGATACAGATGACCATGAAACCCCCATGATCCATTATATAGTACAATATCCGGATACAGATGACCGTGAAACCCCCATGATCCATTATATAGTACAATATCAAGATACAGATGACCGAGAAACCCCCATGATCCATGATACAGTACAATATCCGGATACAGAGGACCGTGAAACCCCCATGATCAATGATACCGCACAATATCCGGATACAGATGACATTGAAACCACCCAACTCGTTTATACAATACAATTTCTGGATGATGACCCCAATGATCCATAATACAGTACAATATCATGATACAGATGACCGAGTAACCCCAATTATCCATTATATAGTACAATTTCAAGATACAGATGATAGAGAAACCCCCATGATCATTGATACGGTACAATATCAAGATACAGATGACCGAAAAACCGCAATGATCCATCATACAGTACAATATCCGGATACAGATGACCGTGAAACCCCTATGATCCATTATATAGTACAATATCCGTATACAGATGACCCTGAAACCCCCATGATCCAAAATACAGTACAATATCCTGATAAAGATGACCGTGAAACACCCATGACCCTTTATACAGTACAACATTCGGATACAGATGACAGTGAAACCCCTATCATCCATTATATAGTACAATATCCGGATACAGATGACCCTGAAACCCGAATGATCCAAAATACAGTACAATATCCTGATAAAGATGACCGTGAAACCCCCATGACCCTTTATACAGTACAACATCCGGATACAGATGACCAAAAAACCCCCATGATCCATGATACAGTACAATATCCGGATACAATGGCCGTGAAACCCCCATGATCCATTGTATAGTACAATATCAAGATACAGATGACCGAGAAACCCCCATCATCCATGATACAGTACAATATCCGGATACAGAGGACCGTGAAACCCCCATGATCAATGATACAGCACAATATCCGGATACAGATGACATTGAAACCACCAAACTCGTTTATACAATACAATATCCGGATGATGACCGCAATTATCCATAATACAGTAAAATATCCTCATATAGATGACCCTGAAACCCCCATGATCCATGATACAGTACAATATCCGGATACAGATGACCGTGAAACCCCCATGATTCATTATATAGTACAATATCCGGATACAGATGACCGTGAAACCCCCATGATCCATTATATAGTACAATATCCTGATAAAGATGACCATGAAACCCCCATGATCCATTATATAGTACAATATCTGGATACAGATGACCGTGAAACCCCCATTATCAATTATATAGTACAATATCCGGATACAGATGACCCTGAAACCTCCACGATCCATTATATAGTACAATATCAAGATACAGATGATGGAGAAACCCCCATGATCATTGATACGGTACAATATCAAGATACAGATGACCGAAAAACCGCCATGATCCATTATATAGTACAATATCCGGATAAGGATGACATTGAAACCCCCATGACCTTTTATACAGTACAATATCCTGATACAGATGACCGTGAAACCCCCATGATCATTGATACAGAACAATATCCTGGTACAAATGACATTGAAATTCCCATGATCCATTATATAGTACAATATCAAGATGCAGATGACCGTGAAACTCCCATGATCCATTATATAGTACAATATCCGGATACAGATGACCGTGAAACCCCATGACCCTTTATACAGAACAATATCCTGGTACAAATGACATTGAAATTCCCATGATCCATTATATAGTACAATATCAAGATACAGATGACCGTGAAACCCCCATGATCCATTGTATAGTACAATATCAAGATACAGATGACCGAGAAACCCCCATCATCCATGATACAGTACAATATCCGGATACAGAGGACCGTGAAACCCCCATGATCAATGATACAGCTCAATATCCGGATACAGATGACATTGAAACCACCAAACTCGTTTATACAATACAATATCCGGATGATGATCCCAATTATCCATAATACAGTAAAATATCCTCATATAGATGACCCTGAAACCCCCATGATCCATGATACAGTACAATATCCGGATACAGATGACCGTGAAACCCCCATGATCCATTATATAGTACCATATCCGGATACAGATGACCGTGAAACCACCATGATTCATTATATAGTACAATATCCGGATACAGATGACCGTGAAACACCCATGATCCATTATATAGTACAATATCCTGATAAAGATGACCATGAAACCCCCATTATCAATTATATAGTACAATATCCGGATACAGATGACCGTGAAACCCCCATGATCCATTATATAGTACAATATCTGGATACAGATGACCGTGAAACCCCCATTATCAATTATATAGTACAATATCCGGATACAGATGACCCTGAAACCTCCACGATCCATTATATAGTACAATATCAAGATACAGATGATGGAGAAACCCCCATGATCATTGATGCGGTACAATATCAAGATACAGATGACCGAAAAACCGCCATGATCCATTATATAGTACAATATCCGGATACAGATGACATTGAAACCCCCATGACCTTTTATACAGTACAATATCCTGATACAGATGACCGTGAAACTCCCATGATCCATGATACAGTACAATATCCGGATACAGAGGTCCGTGAAACCCCCATGATCAATGATACAGCACAATATCCGGATACAGATGACATTGAAACCACCAAACTCGTTTATACAATACAATATCCGGATGATGACCCCAACGATCCATAATACAGTACAATATCATGATACAGATGACCGTGTAACCCCAATGATCCATTATATAGTACAATTTCAAGATACAGATGATCGACAAACCCCCATGATCATTGATACGGTACAATATCAAGATACAGATGACCGAAAAACCGCCATGATCCATTATATAGTACAATATCCGGATACAGATGACATTGAAACCCCCATGACCTTTTATACAGTACAATATCCTGATACAGATGACCGTGAAACCTCCATGATCATTGATACAGAACAATATCCTGGTACAAATGACATTGAAATTCCCATGATCCATTATATAGTACAATATCAAGATGCAGATGACCGTGAAACTCCCATGATCCAGTATATAGTACAATATCCGGATACAGATGACCGTGAAACCCCATGACCCTTTATACAGAACAATATCCTGGTACAAATGACATTGAAATTCCCATGATCCATTATATAGTACAATATCAAGATACAGATGACCGTGAAACTCCCATGATCCATTATACAGTACAATATCCGGATACAGATGACCGTGAAACCCCCATGATCCATAATACAGTACAATATCCTGATAAAGATGACCGTGATACCCCCATGATCCATGATACAGTACAATATCCGGATACAGATGACCGCGAAACCCCATTGATCCATTATATAGTACAATATCAAGATACAGATGACCGAGAAACCCCCATGTTCCATGATACAGTACAATATCCGGATACTGTGGACCGTGAAACCCCCATGATCAATGATACAGCACAATATCCGGATACAGATGACATTGAAACCACTAAAATCGTTTATACAGTACAATATCCGGATGATGACCACAATGATCCATAATACAGTAAAATATCCTCATATAGATGACCCTGAAACCCCCATGATCCATGATACAGTACAATATCCGGATACAGATGACCATGAAACCCCCATGATCCATTATATAGTACAATATCCGGATACAGATGACCGTGAAACCCCCATGATCCATTATATAGTACAATATCAAGATACAGATGACCGAGAAACCCCCATGATCCATGATACAGTAAAATATCCGGATACTGAGGACCGTGAAACCCCCATGATCAATGATACAGCACAACATCCGGATATAGATGACATTGAAACCACCAAAATCGTTTATACAGTACAATATCCGGATGATGACCCCAATGATCCATAATACAGTAAAATATCCTCATATAGATGATCCTGAAACCCCCATGATCCATGATACAGTACAACATCCGGATACAGATGACCGTGAAACCCCCATGATCCATTATATAGTACAATATCCGGATACCGATGACCGTGAAACCCCCATGCTTCATGATATAGTACAATATCCGGATACAGATGATTGTGATTCCCCCATTATCCATGGTATAGTACAATATCTGGATACAGATGACCATGAAACCCTCATGATCTATAATACAGTACAATGTCCGGATACAGATGACCGTGAAACCCCATTGATCCATTATATAGTACAGTATCCAGATACAGGTGACCATGAAACCCCCATGATCCATTATATAGTACAATATCTGGATACAGATGACCCTGAAACCCCCATGATCAATGATACAGCACAATATCCGGATACAGATGACCATGAAACCCCCATGATCCATTATATAGTACAATATCTTGATACAGATGACCGTGAAACCCCCATGTTCCATGATACAGTACAATATCCGGATACTGAGGACCGTGAAACCCCCATGATCAATGATACAGCACAATATCCGGATACAGATGACATTGAAACCACTAAAATCGTTTACACAGTACAATATCCGGATGATGACCCCAATGTTCCATAATACAGTAAAATATCCTCATATAGATGACCCTGAAACCCCCATGATCCATGATACAGTACAATATCCGGATACAGATGACCATGAAACCCCCATGATCCATTATATAGTACAATATCTGGATACAGATGACCCTGAAACCCCATGACCCTTTATACAGAACAATATCCTGGTACAAATGACATTGAAATTCCCATGATCCATTATATAGTACAATATCAAGATACAGATGACCGTGAAACTCCCATGATCCATTATACAGTACAATATCCGGATACAGATGACCGTGAAACCCCCTCATCCATAATACAGTACAATATCCTGATAAAAATGACCGTGATACCTCCATGATCCATGATACAGTACAATATCCGGATACAGATGACCGCGAAACCCCATTGATCCATTATATAGTACAATATCAAGATACAGATGACCGAGAAACCCCCATGTTCCATGATACAATACAACATCCGGATACAGATGACCGTGAAACCCCCATGATCCATTATATAGTACAATATCCGGATACCGATGACTGTGAAACCCCCATGCTTCATGATATAGTACAATATCCGGATACAGATGATTGTGATTCCCCCATTATCCATGTTATAGTACAATATCTGGATACAGATGACCATGAAACCCTCATGATCTATAATACAGTACAATGTCCGGATACAGATGACCGTGAAACCCCATTGATCCATTATATAGTACAGTATCCGGATACAGGTGACCATGAAACCCCCATGATCCATTATATAGTACAATATCTGGATACAGATGACCCTGAAACCCCCGTGATCAATGATACAGCACAATATCCGGATACAGATGACCATGAAACCCCCATGATCCATTATATAGTACAATATCTTGATACAGATGACCGTGAAACCCCCATGTTCCATGATACAGTACAATATCCGGATACTGAGGACCGTGAAACCTCCATGATCAATGATACAGCACAATATCCGGATACAGATGACATTGAAACCACTAAAATCGTTTACACAGTACAATATCCGGATTATGACCCCAATGTTCCATAATACAGTAAAATATCCTCATATAGATGACCCTGAAACCCCCATGATCCATGATACAGTACAATATCCGGATACAGGTGACCATGAAACCCCCATGATCCATTATATAGTACAATATCTGGATACAGATGACCCTGAAACCCCATGACCCTTTATACAGAACAATATCCTGGTACAAATGACATTGAAATTCCCATGATCCATTATATAGTACAATATCAAGATACAGATGACCGTGAAACTCCCATGATCCATTATACAGTACAATATCCGGATACAGATGACCAAGAAACCCCCTCATCCATAATACAGTACAATATCCTGATAAAGATGACCGTGATACCTCCATGATCCATGATACAGTACAATATCCGGATACAGATGACCGCGAAACCCCATTGATCCATTATATAGTACAATATCAAGATACAGATGACCGAGAAACTCCCATGTTCCATGATACAATACAACATCCGGATACAGATGACCGTGAAACCCCCATGATCCATTATATAGTACAATATCCGGATACTGAGGACCGTGAAACCCCCATGATCAATGATACAGCACAATATCCGGATACAGATGACATTGAAACCACTAAAATCGTTTACACAGTACAATATCCGGATGATGACCCCAATGTTCCATAATACAGTAAAATATCCTCAAATAGATGACCCTGAAACCCCCATGATCCATGATACAGTACAATATCCGGATACAGGTGACCATGAAACCCCCATGATCCATTATATAGTACAATATCTGGATACAGATGACCCTGAAACCCCATGACCCTTTATACAGAACAATATCCTGGTACAAATGACATTGAAATTCCCATGATCCATTATATAGTACAATATCAAGATACAGATGACCGTGAAATTCCCATGATCCATTATACAGTACAATATCCGGATACAGATGACCGTGAAACCCCCTCATCCATAATACAGTACAATATCCTGATAAAGATGACCGTGATACCTCCATGATCCATGATACAGTACAATATCCGGATACAGATGACCGCGAAACCCCATTGATCCATTATATAGTACAATATCAAGATACAGATGACCGAGAAACCCCCATGTTCCATGATACAATACAACCTCCGGATACAGATGACCGTGAAACCCCCATGATCCATTATATAGTACAATATCCGGATACCGATGACCGTGAAACCCCCATGCTTCATGATATAGTACAATATCCGGATACAGATGATTGTGATTCCCCCATTATCCATGTTATAGTACAATATCTGGATACAGATGACCATGAAACCCTCATGATCTATAATACAGTACAATGTCCGGATACAGATGACCGTGAAACCCCATTGATCCATTATATAGTACAGTATCCGGATACAGGTGACCATGAAACCCCCATGATCCATTATATAGTACAATATCTGGATACAGATGACCCTGAAACCCCCGTGATCAATGATACAGCACAATATCCGGATACAGATGACCATGAAACCCCCATGATCCATTATATAGTACAATATCTTGATACAGATGACCGTGAAACCCCCATGTTCCATGATACAGTACAATATCCGGATACTGAGGACCGTGAAACCTCCATGATCAATGATACAGCACAATATCCGGATACAGATGACATTGAAACCACTAAAATCGTTTACACAGTACAATATCCGGATTATGACCCCAATGTTCCATAATACAGTAAAATATCCTCATATAGATGACCCTGAAACCCCCATGATCCATGATACAGTACAATATCCGGATACAGGTGACCATGAAACCCCCATGATCCATTATATAGTACAATATCTGGATACAGATGACCCTGAAACCCCATGACCCTTTATACAGAACAATATCCTGGTACAAATGACATTGAAATTCCCATGATCCATTATATAGTACAATATCAAGATACAGATGACCGAAAAACCGCCATGATCCATTATATAGTACAATATCCGGATACAGATGACATTGAAACCCCCATGACCTTTTATACAGTACAATATCCTGATACAGATGACCGTGAAACTCCCA
Source organism: Pseudorhiza aurosa (assembly GCA_964026355.1). Classification (NCBI taxonomy): domain Eukaryota; kingdom Metazoa; phylum Cnidaria; class Scyphozoa; order Rhizostomeae; family Lychnorhizidae; genus Pseudorhiza; species Pseudorhiza aurosa. The sequence continues at coordinate 1,107,953 of OZ032123.1, forward strand.
TGATCCATGATACAGTACAATATCCGGATACAGAGGACCGTGAAACCCCCATGATCAATGATACAGCACAATATCCGGATACAGATGACATTGAAACCACCAAACTCGTTTATACAATACAATATCCGGATGATGACCCCAACGATCCATAATACAGTACAATATCATGATACAGATGACCGTGTAACCCCAATGATCCATTATATAGTACAATTTCAAGATACAGATGATCGACAAACCCCCATGATCATTGATACGGTACAATATCAAGATACAGATGACCGAAAAACCGCCATGATCCATTATATAGTACAATATCCGGATACAGATGACATTGAAACCCCCATGACCTTTTATACAGTACAATATCCTGATACAGATGACCGTGAAACCTCCATGATCATTGATACAGAACAATATCCTGGTACAAATGACATTGAAATTCCCATGATCCATTATATAGTACAATATCAAGATGCAGATGACCGTGAAACTCCCATGATCCAGTATATAGTACAATATCCGGATACAGATGACCGTGAAACCCCATGACCCTTTATACAGAACAATATCCTGGTACAAATGACATTGAAATTCCCATGATCCATTATATAGTACAATATCAAGATACAGATGACCGTGAAACTCCCATGATCCATTATACAGTACAATATCCGGATACAGATGACCGTGAAACCCCCATGATCCATAATACAGTACAATATCCTGATAAAGATGACCGTGATACCCCCATGATCCATGATACAGTACAATATCCGGATACAGATGACCGCGAAACCCCATTGATCCATTATATAGTACAATATCAAGATACAGATGACCGAGAAACCCCCATGTTCCATGATACAGTACAATATCCGGATACTGTGGACCGTGAAACCCCCATGATCAATGATACAGCACAATATCCGGATACAGATGACATTGAAACCACTAAAATCGTTTATACAGTACAATATCCGGATGATGACCACAATGATCCATAATACAGTAAAATATCCTCATATAGATGACCCTGAAACCCCCATGATCCATGATACAGTACAATATCCGGATACAGATGACCATGAAACCCCCATGATCCATTATATAGTACAATATCCGGATACAGATGACCGTGAAACCCCCATGATCCATTATATAGTACAATATCAAGATACAGATGACCGAGAAACCCCCATGATCCATGATACAGTAAAATATCCGGATACTGAGGACCGTGAAACCCCCATGATCAATGATACAGCACAACATCCGGATATAGATGACATTGAAACCACCAAAATCGTTTATACAGTACAATATCCGGATGATGACCCCAATGATCCATAATACAGTAAAATATCCTCATATAGATGATCCTGAAACCCCCATGATCCATGATACAGTACAACATCCGGATACAGATGACCGTGAAACCCCCATGATCCATTATATAGTACAATATCCGGATACCGATGACCGTGAAACCCCCATGCTTCATGATATAGTACAATATCCGGATACAGATGATTGTGATTCCCCCATTATCCATGGTATAGTACAATATCTGGATACAGATGACCATGAAACCCTCATGATCTATAATACAGTACAATGTCCGGATACAGATGACCGTGAAACCCCATTGATCCATTATATAGTACAGTATCCAGATACAGGTGACCATGAAACCCCCATGATCCATTATATAGTACAATATCTGGATACAGATGACCCTGAAACCCCCATGATCAATGATACAGCACAATATCCGGATACAGATGACCATGAAACCCCCATGATCCATTATATAGTACAATATCTTGATACAGATGACCGTGAAACCCCCATGTTCCATGATACAGTACAATATCCGGATACTGAGGACCGTGAAACCCCCATGATCAATGATACAGCACAATATCCGGATACAGATGACATTGAAACCACTAAAATCGTTTACACAGTACAATATCCGGATGATGACCCCAATGTTCCATAATACAGTAAAATATCCTCATATAGATGACCCTGAAACCCCCATGATCCATGATACAGTACAATATCCGGATACAGATGACCATGAAACCCCCATGATCCATTATATAGTACAATATCTGGATACAGATGACCCTGAAACCCCATGACCCTTTATACAGAACAATATCCTGGTACAAATGACATTGAAATTCCCATGATCCATTATATAGTACAATATCAAGATACAGATGACCGTGAAACTCCCATGATCCATTATACAGTACAATATCCGGATACAGATGACCGTGAAACCCCCTCATCCATAATACAGTACAATATCCTGATAAAGATGACCGTGATACCTCCATGATCCATGATACAGTACAATATCCGGATACAGATGACCGCGAAACCCCATTGATCCATTATATAGTACAATATCAAGATACAGATGACCGAGAAACCCCCATGTTCCATGATACAATACAACATCCGGATACAGATGACCGTGAAACCCCCATGATCCATTATATAGTACAATATCCGGATACCGATGACTGTGAAACCCCCATGCTTCATGATATAGTACAATATCCGGATACAGATGATTGTGATTCCCCCATTATCCATGTTATAGTACAATATCTGGATACAGATGACCATGAAACCCTCATGATCTATAATACAGTACAATGTCCGGATACAGATGACCGTGAAACCCCATTGATCCATTATATAGTACAGTATCCGGATACAGGTGACCATGAAACCCCCATGATCCATTATATAGTACAATATCTGGATACAGATGACCCTGAAACCCCCGTGATCAATGATACAGCACAATATCCGGATACAGATGACCATGAAACCCCCATGATCCATTATATAGTACAATATCTTGATACAGATGACCGTGAAACCCCCATGTTCCATGATACAGTACAATATCCGGATACTGAGGACCGTGAAACCTCCATGATCAATGATACAGCACAATATCCGGATACAGATGACATTGAAACCACTAAAATCGTTTACACAGTACAATATCCGGATTATGACCCCAATGTTCCATAATACAGTAAAATATCCTCATATAGATGACCCTGAAACCCCCATGATCCATGATACAGTACAATATCCGGATACAGGTGACCATGAAACACCCATGATCCATTATATAGTACAATATCTGGATACAGATGACCCTGAAACCCCATGACCCTTTATACAGAACAATATCCTGGTACAAATGACATTGAAATTCCCATGATCCATTATATAGTACAATATCAAGATACAGATGACCGTGAAACTCCCATGATCCATTATACAGTACAATATCCGGATACAGATGACCGTGAAACCCCCTCATCCATAATACAGTACAATATCCTGATAAAGATGACCGTGATACCTCCATGATCCATGATACAGTACAATATCCGGATACAGATGACCGCGAAACCCCATTGATCCATTATATAGTACAATATCAAGATACAGATGACCGAGAAACCCCCATGTTCCATGATACAATACAACATCCGGATACAGATGACCGTGAAACCCCCATGATCCATTATATAGTACAATATCCGGATACTGAGGACCGTGAAACCCCCATGATCAATGATACAGCACAATATCCGGATACAGATGACATTGAAACCACTAAAATCGTTTACACAGTACAATATCCGGATGATGACCCCAATGTTCCATAATACAGTAAAATATCCTCAAATAGATGACCCTGAAACCCCCATGATCCATGATACAGTACAATATCACGATACAGGTGACCATGAAACCCCCATGATCCATTATATAGTACAATATCTGGATACAGATGACCCTGAAACCCCATGACCCTTTATACAGAACAATATCCTGGTACAAATGACATTGAAATTCCCATGATCCATTATATAGTACAATATCAAGATACAGATGACTGTGAAACTCCCATGATCCATTATACAGTACAATATCCGGATACAGATGACCGTGAAACCCCCTCATCCATAATACAGTACAATATCCTGATAAAGATGACCGTGATACCTCCATGATCCATGATACAGTACAATATCCGGATACAGATGACCGCGAAACCCCATTGATCCATTATATAGTACAATATCAAGATACAGATGACCGAGAAACCCCCATGTTCCATGATACAATACAACATCCGGATACAGATGACCGTGAAACCCCCATGATCCATTATATAGTACAATATCCGGATACCGATGACCGTGAAACCCCCATGCTTCATGATATAGTACAATATCCGGATACAGATGATTGTGATTCCCCCATTATCCATGTTATAGTACAATATCTGGATACAGATGACCATGAAACCCTCATGATCTATAATACAGTACAATGTCCGGATACAGATGACCGTGAAACCCCATTGATCCATTATGTAGTACAGTATCCGGATACAGGTGACCATGAAACCCCCATGATCCATTATATAGTACAATATCTGGATACAGATGACCCTGAAACCCCCGTGATCAATGATACAGCACAATATCCGGATACAGATGACCATGAAACCCCCATGATCCATTATATAGTACAATATCTTGATACAGATGACCGTGAAACCCCCATGTTCCATGATACAGTACAATATCCGGATACTGAGGACCGTGAAACCTCCATGATCAATGATACAGCACAATATCCGGATACAGATGACATTGAAACCACTAAAATCGTTTACACAGTACAATATCCGGATTATGACCCCAATGTTCCATAATACAGTAAAATATCCTCATATAGATGACCCTGAAACCCCCATGATCCATGATACAGTACAATATCCGGATACAGGTGACCATGAAACCCCCATGATCCATTATATAGTACAATATCTGGATACAGATGACCCTGAAACCCCATGACCCTTTATACAGAACAATATCCTGGTACAAATGACATTGAAATTCCCATGATCCATTATATAGTACAATATCAAGATACAGATGACCGTGAAACTCCCATGATCCATGATACAATACAACATCCGGATACAGATGACCGTGAAACCCCCATGATCCATTATATAGTACAATATCCGGATACCGATGACCGTGAAACCCCCATGCTTCATGATATAGTACAATATCCGGATACAGATGATTGTGATTCCCCCATTATCCATGTTATAGTACAATATCTGGATACAGATGACCATGAAACCCTCATGATCTATAATACAGTACAATGTCCGGATACAGATGACCGTGAAACCACCATGATTCATTATATAGTACAATATCCGGATACAGATGACCGTGAAACACCCATGATCCATTATATAGTACAATATCCTGATAAAGATGACCATGAAACCCCCATTATCAATTATATAGTACAATATCCGGATACAGATGACCGTGAAACCCCCATGATCCATTATATAGTACAATATCTGGATACAGATGACCGTGAAACCCCCATTATCAATTATATAGTACAATATCCGGATACAGATGACCCTGAAACCTCCACGATCCATTATATAGTACAATATCAAGATACAGATGATGGAGAAACCCCCATGATCATTGATGCGGTACAATATCAAGATACAGATGACCGAAAAACCGCCATGATCCATTATATAGTACAATATCCGGATACAGATGACATTGATACCCCCATGACCTTTTATACAGTACAATATCCTGATACAGATGACCGTGAAACTCCCATGATCCATGATACAGTACAATATCCGGATACAGAGGACCGTGAAACCCCCATGATCAATGATACAGCACAATATCCGGATACAGATGACATTGAAACCACCAAACTCGTTTATACAATACAATATCCGGATGATGACCCCAACGATCCATAATACAGTACAATATCATGATACAGATGACCGTGTAACCCCAATGATCCATTATATAGTACAATTTCAAGATACAGATGATCGACAAACCCCCATGATCATTGATACGGTACAATATCAAGATACAGATGACCGAAAAACCGCCATGATCCATTATATAGTACAATATCCGGATACAGATGACATTGAAACCCCCATGACCTTTTATACAGTACAATATCCTGATACAGATGACCGTGAAACCTCCATGATCATTGATACAGAACAATATCCTGGTACAAATGACATTGAAATTCCCATGATCCATTATATAGTACAATATCAAGATGCAGATGACCGTGAAACTCCCATGATCCAGTATATAGTACAATATCCGGATACAGATGACCGTGAAACCCCATGACCCTTTATACAGAACAATATCCTGGTACAAATGACATTGAAATTCCCATGATCCATTATATAGTACAATATCAAGATACAGATGACCGTGAAACTCCCATGATCCATTATACAGTACAATATCCGGATACAGATGACCGTGAAACCCCCATGATCCATAATACAGTACAATATCCTGATAAAGATGACCGTGATACCCCCATGATCCATGATACAGTACAATATCCGGATACAGATGACCGCGAAACCCCATTGATCCATTATATAGTACAATATCAAGATACAGATGACCGAGAAACCCCCATGTTCCATGATACAGTACAATATCCGGATACTGTGGACCGTGAAACCCCCATGATCAATGATACAGCACAATATCCGGATACAGATGACATTGAAACCACTAAAATCGTTTATACAGTACAATATCCGGATGATGACCACAATGATCCATAATACAGTAAAATATCCTCATATAGATGACCCTGAAACCCCCATGATCCATGATACAGTACAATATCCGGATACAGATGACCATGAAACCCCCATGATCCATTATATAGTACAATATCCCGATACAGATGACCGTGAAACCCCCATGATCCATTATATAGTACAATATCAAGATACAGATGACCGAGAAACCCCCATGATCCATGATACAGTAAAATATCCGGATACTGAGGACCGTGAAACCCCCATGATCAATGATACAGCACAACATCCGGATATAGATGACATTGAAACCACCAAAATCGTTTATACAGTAAAATATCCGGATGATGACCCCAATGATCCATAATACAGTAAAATATCCTCATATAGATGACCCTGAAACCCCCATGATCCATGATACAGTACAACATCCGGATACAGATGACCGTGAAACCCCCATGATCCATTATATATTACAATATCCGGATACCGATGACCGTGAAACCCCCATGCTTCATGATATAGTACAATATCCGGATACAGATGATTGTGATTCCCCCATTAACCATGGTATAGTACAATATCTGGATACAGATGACCATGAAACCCTCATGATCTATAATACAGTACAATGTCCGGATACAGATGACCGTGAAACCCCATTGATCCATTATATAGTACAGTATCCAGATACAGGTGACCATGAAACCCCCATGATCCATTATATAGTACAATATCTGGATACAGATGACCCTGAAACCCCCATGATCAATGATACAGCACAATATCCGGATACAGATGACCATGAAACCCCCATGATCCATTATATAGTACAATATCTTGATACAGATGACCGTGAAACCCCCATGTTCCATGATACAGTACAATATCCGGATACTGAGGACCGTGAAACCCCCATGATCAATGATACAGCACAATATCCGGATACAGATGACATTGAAACCACTAAAATCGTTTACACAGTACAATATCCGGATGATGACCCCAATGTTCCATAATACAGTAAAATATCCTCATATAGATGACCCTGAAACCCCCATGATCCATGATACAGTACAATATCCGGATACAGGTGACCATGAAACCCCCATGATCCATTATATAGTACAATATCTGGATACAGATGACCCTGAAACCCCATGACCCTTTATACAGAACAATATCCTGGTACAAATGACATTGAAATTCCCATGATCCATTATATAGTACAATATCAAGATACAGATGACCGTGAAACTCCCATGATCCATTATACAGTACAATATCCGGATACAGATGACCGTGAAACCCCCTCATCCATAATACAGTACAATATCCTGATAAAGATGACCGTGATACCTCCATGATCCATGATACAGTACAATATCCGGATACAGATGACCGCGAAACCCCATTGATCCATTATATAGTACAATATCAAGATACAGATGACCGAGAAACCCCCATGTTCCATGATACAATACAACATCCGGATACAGATGACCGTGAAACCCCCATGATCCATTATATAGTACAATATCCGGATACCGATGACCGTGAAACCCCCATGCTTCATGATATAGTACAATATCCGGATACAGATGATTGTGATTCCCCCATTATCCATGTTATAGTACAATATCTGGATACAGATGACCATGAAACCCTCATGATCTATAATACAGTACAATGTCCGGATACAGATGACCGTGAAACCCCATTGATCCATTATATAGTACAGTATCCGGATACAGGTGACCATGAAACCCCCATGATCCATTATATAGTACAATATCTGGATACAGATGACCCTGAAACCCCCGTGATCAATGATACAGCACAATATCCGGATACAGATGACCATGAAACCCCCATGATCCATTATATAGTACAATATCTTGATACAGATGACCGTGAAACCCCCATGTTCCATGATACAGTACAATATCCGGATACTGAGGACCGTGAAACCCCCATGATCAATGATACAGCACAATATCCGGATACAGATGACATTGAAACCACTAAAATCGTTTATACAGTACAATATCCGGATGATGACCCCAATGTTCCATAATACAGTAAAATATCCTCATATAGATGACCCTGAAACCCAAATGATCCATGATACAGTACAATATCCGGATACAGGTGACCATGAAACCCCCATGATCCATTATATAGTACAATATCTGGATACAGATGACCCTGAAACCCCATGACCCTATATACAGAGCAATATCCTGGTACAAATGACATTGAAATTCCCATGATCCATTATATAGTACAATATCAAGATACAGATGACCGTGAAACTCCCATGATCCATTATACAGTACAATATCCGGATACAGATGACCGTGAAACCCCCTCATCCATAATACAGTACAATATCCTGATAAAGATGACCGTGATACCCCCATGATCCATGATACAGTACAATATCCGGATACTGTTGACCCTGAATCCCCCATGATCAATGATACAGCACAATATCCGGATACAGATGACATTGAAACCACTAAAATCGTTTATACAGTACAATATCTGGATGATGATTACAATGATCCATAATACAGTAAAATATCCTCATATAGATGACCCTGAAACCCCCATGATCCATGATACAGTACAATATCCGGATACAGATGACCATGAAACCCCCATGATCCATTATATAGTACAATATCCGGATACAGATGACCGAGAAACCCCCATGATCCATGATACAGTAAAATATCCGGATACTGAGGACCGTGAAACCCCCATGATCAATGATACAGCACAATATCCAGATACAGATGACATTGAAACCACCAAAATCGTTTATACAGTACAATATCCGGATGATGACCCCAATGATCCATAATACAGTAAAATATCCTCATATAGATGACCCTGAAACCCACATGATCCATGATACAGTACAACATCCGGATACAGATGACCGTGAAACCCCCATGATCCATTATATAGTACAATATCCGGATACCGATGACCGTGAAACCCCCATGCTTCATGATATAGTACAATATCCGGATACAGATGATTGTGATTCCCCCATTATCCATGGTATAGTACAATATCTGAATACAGATGACCATGAAACCCTCATGATCTATAATACAGTACAATGTCCGGATACAGATGACCGTGAAACCCCATTGATCCATTATATAGTACAGTATCCGGATACAGGTGACCATGAAACCCCCATGATCCATTATATAGTACAATATCTGGATACAGATGACCCTGAAACCCCCATGATCAATGATACAGCACAATATCCGGATACAGATGACCATGAAACCCCCATGATCCATTATATAGTACAATATCTTGATACAGATGACCGTGAAACCCCCATGTTCCATGATACAGTACAATATCCGGATACTGAGGACCGTGAAACCCCCATGATCAATGATACAGCACAATATCCGGATACAGATGACATTGAAACCACTAAAATCGTTTATACAGTACAATATCCGGATGATGACCCCAATGTTCCATAATACAGTAAAATATCCTCATATAGATGACCCTGAAACCCCCATGATCCATGATACAGTACAATATCCGGATACAGATGACCCTGAAACCCCCATGATCAATGATACAGAACAATATCCGGATACAGATGACATTGAAACCACCAAACTCGTTTATACAATACAATATCCGGATGATGACCCCAATTATCCATAATACAGTAAAATACCCTCATATAGATGACCCTGAAACCCCCATGATCCATGATACAGTACAATATCCGGATACAGATGACCGTGAAACCCCCATGATCAATTATATAGTACAATATCCGGATACAGATGACCGTTAAACTACCATGATCCATTATATAGTACAATATCCGGATACAGATGACATTGAAGCCCCCATGACCTTTTATACAGTACAATATCCTGATACAGATGACCTTGAAACTCCCATGATCCATGATACAGTACAATATCCGGATACAGATGACCGTGAAACCCCCATGATCAATTATATAGTACAATATCCGGATACAGATGACCGTTAAACCCCCATGATCAATGATACAGCACAATATCCGGATACAGATGACCATGAAACCCCCATGATCCATTATATAGTACAATATCTTGATACAGATGACCGTGAAACCCCCATGTTCCATGATACAGTACAATATCCGGATACTGAGGACCGTGAAACCCCCATGATCAATGATACAGCACAATATCCGGATACAGATGACATTGAAACCACTAAAATCGTTTATACAGTACAATATCCGGATGATGACCCCAATGTTCCATAATACAGTAAAATATCCTCATATAGATGACCCTGAAACCCAAATGATCCATGATACAGTACAATATCCGGATACAAGTGACCATGAAACCCCCATGATCCATTCTATAGTACAGTATCTGGATACAGATGACCCTGAAACCCCATGACCCTTTATACAGAACAATATCCTGGTACAAATGACATTGAAATTCCCATGATCCATTATATAGTACAATATCAAGATACAGATGACCGTGAAACTCCCATGATCTATTATACAGTACAATATCCGGATACAGATGACCGTGAAACCCCCTCATCCATAATACAGTACAATATCCTGATAAAGATGACCGTGATACCCCCATGATCCATGATACAGTACAATATCCGGATACAGATGACTGCGAAACCCCATTGATCCATTATATAGTACAATATCAAGATACAGATGACCGAGAAACCCCCATGTTCCATGATACAGTACAATATCCGGATACTGTGGACCCTGAAACCCCCATGATCAATGATACAGCACAATATCCGGATACAGATGACATTGAAACCACTAAAATCGTTTATACAGTACAATATCCGGATGATGACCACAATGATCCATAATACAGTAAAATATCCTCATATAGATGACCCTGAAGCCCCCATGATCCATGATACAGTACAATATCCGGATACAGATGACCATGAAACCCCCATGATCCATTATATAGTACAATATCCGGATACAGATGACCGTGAAACCCCCATGATCCATTATATAGTACAATATCAAGATACAGATGACCGAGAAACCCCCATGATCCATGATACAGTAAAATATCCGGATACTGAGGACCGTGAAACCACCAAAATCGTTTATACAGTACAATATCCGGATGATGACCCCAATGTTCCATAATACAGTAAAATATCCTCAAATAGATGACCCTGAAACCCCCATGATCCATGATACAGTACAATATCCGGATACAGGTGACCATGAAACCCCCATGATCCATTATATAGTACAATATCCGGATACCGATGACCGTGAAACCCCCATGCTTCATGATATAGTACAATATCCGGATACAGATGATTGTGATTCCCCCATTATCCATGGTATAGTACAATATCTGGACACAGATGACCATGAAACCCTCAAGATCTATAATACAGTACAATGTCCGGATACAGATGACCGTGAAACCCCATTGATCCATTATATAGTACAGTATCCGGATACAGGTGACCATGAAACCCCCATGATCCATTATATAGTACAATATCTGGATACAGATGACCCTGAAACCCCCATGATCAGTGATACAGCACAATATCCGGATACAGATGACCATGAAACCCCCATGATCCATTATATAGTACAATATCCGGATACTGAGGACTGTGAAACCCCCATGATCAATGATACAGCACAATATCCGGATACAGATGACATTGAAACCACTAAAATCGTTTACACAGTACAATATCCGGATGATGACCCCAATGTTCCATAATACAGTAAAATATCCTCAAATAGATGACCCTGAAACCCCCATGATCCATGATACAGTACAATATCCGGATACAGGTGACCATGAAACCCCCATGATCCATTATATAGTACAATATCTGGATACAGATGACCCTGAAACCCCATGACCCTTTATACAGAACAATATCCTGGTACAAATGACATTGAAATTCCCATGATCCATTATATAGTACAATATCAAGATACAGATGACCGTGAAACTCCCATGATCCATTATACAGTACAATATCCGGATACAGATGACCGTGAAACCCCCTCATCCATAATACAGTACAATATCCTGATAAAGATGACCGTGATACCTCCATGATCCATGATACAGTACAATATCCGGATACAGATGACCGCGAAACCCCATTGATCCATTATATAGTACAATATCAAGATACAGATGACCGAGAAACCCCCATGTTCCATGATACAATACAACATCCGGATACAGATGACCGTGAAACCCCCATGATCCATTATATAGTACAATATCCGGATACCGATGACCGTGAAACCCCCATGCTTCATGATATAGTACAATATCCGGATACAGATGATTGTGATTCCCCCATTATCCATGTTATAGTACAATATCTGGATACAGATGACCATGAAACCCTCATGATCTATAATACAGTACAATGTCCGGATACAGATGACCGTGAAACCCCATTGATCCATTATATAGTACAGTATCCGGATACAGGTGACCATGAAACCCCCATGATCCATTATATAGTACAATATCTGGATACAGATGACCCTGAAACCCCCGTGATCAATGATACAGCACAATATCCGGATACAGATGACCATGAAACCCCCATGATCCATTATATAGTACAATATCTTGATACAGATGACCGTGAAACCCCCATGTTCCATGATACAGTACAATATCCGGATACTGAGGACCGTGAAACCTCCATGATCAATGATACAGCACAATATCCGGATACAGATGACATTGAAACCACTAAAATCGTTTACACAGTACAATATCCGGATGATGACCCCAATGTTCCATAATACAGTAAAATATCCTCATATAGATGACCCTGAAACCCCCATGATCCATGATACAGTACAATATCCGGATACAGGTGACCATGAAACCCCCATGATCCATTATATAGTACAATATCTGGATACAGATGACCCTGAAACCCCATGACCCTTTATACAGAACAATATCCTGGTACAAATGACATTGAAATTCCCATGATCCATTATATAGTACAATATCAAGATACAGATGACCGTGAAACTCCCATGATCCATTATACAGTACAATATCCGGATACAGATGACCGTGAAACCCCCTCATCCATAATACAGTACAATATCCTGATAAAGATGACCGTGATACCTCCATGATCCATGATACAGTACAATATCCGGATACAGATGACCGCGAAACCCCATTGATCCATTATATAGTACAATATCAAGATACAGATGACCGAGAAACCCCCATGTTCCATGATACAATACAACATCCGGATACAGATGACCGTGAAACCCCCATGATCCATTATATAGTACAATATCCGGATACCGATGACCGTGAAACCCCCATGCTTCATGATATAGTACAATATCCGGATACAGATGATTGTGATTCCCCCATTATCCATGGTATAGTACAATATCTGGATACAGATGACCATGAAACCCTCATGATCTATAATACAGTACAATGTCCGGATACAGATGACCGTGAAACCCCATTGATCCATTATATAGTACAGTATCCGGATACAGGTGACCATGAAACCCCCATGATCCATTATATAGTACAATATCTGGATACAGATGACCCTGAAACCCCCGTGATCAATGATACAGCACAATATCCGGATACAGATGACCATGAAACCCCCATGATCCATTATATAGTACAATATCTTGATACAGATGACCGTGAAACCTCCATGTTCCATGATACAGTACAATATCCGGATACTGAGGACCGTGAAACCCCCATGATCAATGATACAGCACAATATCCGGATACAGATGACATTGAAACCACTAAAATCGTTTATACAGTACAATATCCGGATGATGACCCCAATGTTCCATAATACAGTAAAATATCCTCATATAGATGACCCTGAAACCCAAATGATCCATGATACAGTACAATATCCGGATACAGGTGACCATGAAACCCCCATGATCCATTATATAGTACAATATCTGGATACAGATGACCCTGAAACCCCATGACCCTATATACAGAGCAATATCCTGGTACAAATGACATTGAAATTCCCATGATCCATTATATAGTACAATATCAAGATACAGATGACCGTGAAACTCCCATGATCCATTATACAGTACAATATCCGGATACAGATGACCGTGAAACCCCCTCATCCATAATACAGTACAATATCCTGATAAAGATGACCGTGATACCCCCATGATCCATGATACAGTACAATATCCGGATACTGTGGACCCTGAATCCCCCATGATCAATGATACAGCACAATATCCGGATACAGATGACATTGAAACCACTAAAATCGTTTATACAGTACAATATCCGGATGATGACCACAATGATCCATAATACAGTAAAATATCCTCATATAGATGACCCTGAAACCCCCATGATCCATGATACAGTACAATATCCGGATACAGATGACAATGAAACCCCCATGATCCATTATATAGTACAATATCCGGATACAGATGACCGTGAAACCCCCATGATCCATTATATAGTACAATATCAAGATACAGATGACCGAGAAACCCCCATGATCCATGATACAGTAAAATATCCGGATACTGAGGACCGTGAAACCCCCATGATCAATGATACAGCACAATATCCGGATACAGATGACATTGAAACCACCAAAATCGTTTATACAGTACAATATCCGGATGATGACCCCAATGATCCATAATACAGTAAAATATCCTCATATAGATGACCCTGAAACCCACATGATCCATGATACAGTACAACATCCGGATACAGATGACCGTGAAACCCCCATGATCCATTATATAGTACAATATCCGGATACCGATGACCGTGAAACCCCCATGCTTCATGATATAGTACAATATCCGGATACAGATGATTGTGATTCCCCCATTATCCATGGTATAGTACAATATCTGAATACAGATGACCATGAAACCCTCATGATCTATAATACAGTACAATGTCCGGATACAGATGACCGTGAAACCCCATTGATCCATTATATAGTACAGTATCCGGATACAGGTGACCATGAAACCCCCATGATCCATTATATAGTACAATATCTGGATACAGATGACCCTGAAACCCCCATGATCAATGATACAGCACAATATCCGGATACAGATGACCATGAAACCCCCATGATCCATTATATAGTACAATATCTTGATACAGATGACCGTGAAACCCCCATGTTCCATGATACAGTACAATATCCGGATACTGAGGACCGTGAAACCCCCATGATCAATGATACAGCACAATATCCGGATACAGATGACATTGAAACCACTAAAATCGTTTATACAGTACAATATCCGGATGATGACCCCAATGTTCCATAATACAGTAAAATATCCTCATATAGATGACCCTGAAACCCCCATGATCCATGATAAAGTACAATATCCGGATACAGATGACCCTGAAACCCCCATGATCAATGATACAGAACAATATCCGGATACAGATGACATTGAAACCACCAAACTCGTTTATACAATACAATATCCGGATGATGACCCCAATTATCCATAATACAGTAAAATACCCTCATATAGATGACCCTGAAACCCCCATGATCCATGATACAGTACAATATCCGGATACAGATGACCGTGAAACCCCCATGATCAATTATATAGTACAATATCCGGATACAGATGACCGTTAAACCACCATGATCCAGTATATAGTACAATATCCGGATACAGATGACCCTGAAACCCCATGACCCTTTATACAGAACAATATCCTGGTACAAATGACATTGAAATTCCCATGATCCATTATATAGTACAATATCAAGATACAGATGACCGTGAAACTCCCATGATCCATTATACAGTACAATATCCGGATACAGATGACCGTGAAACCCCCTCATCCATAATACAGTACAATATCCTGATAAAGATGACCGTGATACCTCCATGATCCATGATACAGTACAATATCCGGATACAGATGACCGCGAAACCCCATTGATCCATTATATAGTACAATATCAAGATACAGATGACCGAGAAACCCCCATGTTCCATGATACAATACAACATCCGGATACAGATGACCGTGAAACCCCCATGATCCATTATATAGTACAATATCCGGATACCGATGACCGTGAAACCCCCATGCTTCATGATATAGTACAATATCCGGATACAGATGATTGTGATTCCCCCATTATCCATGGTATAGTACAATATCTGGATACAGATGACCATGAAACCCTCATGATCTATAATACAGTACAATGTCCGGATACAGATGACCGTGAAACCCCATTGATCCATTATATAGTACAGTATCCGGATACAGGTGACTATGAAACCCCCATGATCCATTATATAGTACAATATCTGGATACAGATGACCCTGAAACCCCCGTGATCAATGATACAGCACAATATCCGGATACAGATGACCATGAAACCCCCATGATCCATTATATAGTACAATATCTTGATACAGATGACCGTGAAACCTCCATGTTCCATGATACAGTACAATATCCGGATACTGAGGACCGTGAAACCCCCATGATCAATGATACAGCACAATATCCGGATACAGATGACATTGAAACCACTAAAATCGTTTATACAGTACAATATCCGGATGATGACCCCAATGTTCCATAATACAGTAAAATATCCTCATGTAGATGACCCTGAAACCCAAATGATCCATGATACAGTACAATATCCGGATACAGGTGACCATGAAACCCCCATGATCCATTATATAGTACAATATCTGGATACAGATGACCCTGAAACCCCATGACCCTATATACAGAGCAATATCCTGGTACAAATGACATTGAAATTCCCATGATCCATTATATAGTACAATATCAAGATACAGATGACCGTGAAACTCCCATGATCCATTATACAGTACAATATCCGGATACAGATGACCGTGAAACCCCCTCATCCATAATACAGTACAATATCCTGATAAAGATGACCGTGATACCCCCATGATCCATGACACAGTACAATATCCGGATACTGTGGACCCTGAATCCCCCATGATCAATGATACAGCACAATATCCGGATACAGATGACATTGAAACCACTAAAATCGTTTATACAGTACAATATCCGGATGATGACCACAATGATCCATAATACAGTAAAATATCCTCATATAGATGACCCTGAAACCCCCATGATCCATGATACAGTACAATATCCGGATACAGATGACAATGAAACCCCCATGATCCATTATATAGTACAATATCCGGATACAGATGACCGTGAAACCCCCAAGATCCATTATATAGTACAATATCAAGATACAGATGACCGAGAAACCCCCATGATCCATGATACAGTAAAATATCCGGATACTGAGGACCGTGAAACCCCCATGATCAATGATACAGCACAATATCCGGATACAGATGACATTGAAACCACCAAAATCGTTTATACAGTACAATATCCGGATGATGACCCCAATGATCCATAATACAGTAAAATATCCTCATATAGATGACCCTGAAACCCACATGATCCATGATACAGTACAACATCCGGATACAGATGACCGTGAAACCCCCATGATCCATTATATAGTACAATATCCGGATACCGATGACCGTGAAACCCCCATGCTTCATGATATAGTACAATATCCGGATACAGATGATTGTGATTCCCCCATTATCCATGGTATAGTACAATATCTGAATACAGATGACCATGAAACCCTCATGATCTATAATACAGTACAATGTCCGGATACAGATGACCGTGAAACCCCATTGATCCATTATATAGTACAGTATCCGGATACAGGTGACCATGAAACCCCCATGATCCATTATATAGTACAATATCTGGATACAGATGACCCTGAAACCCCCATGATCAATGATACAGCACAATATCCGGATACAGATGACCATGAAACCCCCATGATCCATTATATAGTACAATATCTTGATACAGATGACCGTGAAACCCCCATGTTCCATGATACAGTACAATATCCGGATACTGAGGACCGTGAAACCCCCATGATCAATGATACAGCACAATTTCCGGATACAGATGACATTGAAACCACTAAAATCGTTTATACAGTACAATATCCGGATGATGACCCCAATGTTCCATAATACAGTAAAATATCCTCATATAGATGACCCTGAAACCCCCATGATCCATGATACAGTACAATATTCGGATACAGATGACCCTGAAACCCCCATGATCAATGATACAGAACAATATCCGGATACAGATGACATTGAAACCACCAAACTCGTTTATACAATACAATATCCGGATGATGACCCCAATTATCCATAATACAGTAAAATACCCTCATATAGATGACCCTGAAACCCCCATGATCCATGATACAGTACAATATCCGGATACAGATGACCGTGAAACCCCCATGATCAATTATATAGTACAATATCCGGATACAGATGACCGTTAAACCACCATGATCCATTATATAGTACAATATCCGGATACAGATGACATTGAAGCCCCCATGACCTTTTATACAGTACAATATCCTGATACAGATGACCTTGAAACTCCCATGATCCATGATACAGTACAATATCCGGATACAGATGACCGTGAAACCCCCATGATCAATTATATAGTACAATATCCGGATACAGATGACCGTTAAACCCCCATGATCAATGATACAGCACAATATCCGGATACAGATGACCATGAAACCCCCATGATCCATTATATAGTACAATATCTTGATACAGATGACCGTGAAACCCCCATGTTCCATGATACAGTACAATATCCGGATACTGAGGACCGTGAAACCCCCATGATCAATGATACAGCACAATATCCGGATACAGATGACATTGAAACCACTAAAATCGTTTATACAGTACAATATCCGGATGATGACCCCAATGTTCCATAATACAGTAAAATATCCTCATATAGATGACCCTGAAACCCAAATGATCCATGATACAGTACAATATCCGGATACAAGTGACCATGAAACCCCCATGATCCATTATATAGTACAGTATCTGGATACAGATGACCCTGAAACCCCATGACCCTTTATACAGAACAATATCCTGGTACAAATGACATTGAAATTCCCATGATCCATTATATAGTACAATATCAAGATACAGATGACCGTGAAACTCCCATGATCTATTATACAGTACAATATCCGGATACAGATGACCGTGAAACCCCCTCATCCATAATACAGTACAATATCCTGATAAAGATGACCGTGATACCCCCATGATCCATGATACAGTACAATATCCGGATACAGATGACCGCGAAACCCCATTGATCCATTATATAGTACAATATCAAGATACAGATGACCGAGAAACCCCCATGTTCCATGATAAAGTACAATATCCGGATACTGTGGACCCTGAAACCCCCATGATCAATGATACAGCACAATATCCGGATACAGATGACATTGAAACCACTAAAATCGTTTATACAGTACAATATCCGGATGATGACCACAATGATCCATAATACAGTAAAATATCCTCATATAGATGACCCTGAAACCCCCATGATCCATGATACAGTACAATATCCGGATACAGATGACCATGAAACCCCCATGATCCATTATATAGTACAATATCCGGCTACAGATGACCGTGAAACCCCCATGATCCATTATATAGTACAATATCAAGATACAGATGACCGAGAAACCCCCATGATCCATGATACAGTAAAATATCCGGATACTGAGGACCGTGAAACCCCCATGATCAATGATACAGCACAATTTCCGGATACAGATGACATTGAAACCACCAAAATCGTTTATACAGTACAATATCCGGATGATGACCCCAATGATCCATAATACAGTAAAATATCCTCATATAGATGACCCTGAAGCCCCCATGATCCATGATACAGTACAACATCCGGATACAGATGACCGTGAAACCCCCCTGATCCATTATATAGTACAATATCCGGATACCGATGACCGTGAAACCCCCATGCTTCATGATATAGTACAATATCCGGATACAGATGATTGTGATTCCCCCATTATCCATGGTATAGTACAATATCTGGATACAGATGACCATGAAACCCTCATGATCTATAATACAGTACAATGTCCGGATACAGATGACCGTGAAACCCCATTGATCCATTATATAGTACAGTATCCGGATACAGGTGACCATGAAACCGCCATGATCCATTATATAGTACAATATCTGGATACAGATGACCCTGAAACCCCCATGATCAATGATACAGCACAATATCCGGATACAGATGACCATGAAACCCCCATGATCCATTATATAGTACAATATCTTGATACAGATGACCGTGAAACCCCCATGTTCCATGATACAGTACAATATCCGGATACTGTGGACCCTGAATCCCCCATGATCAATGATACAGCACAATATCCGGATACAGATGACATTGAAACCACTAAAATCGTTTATACAGTACAATATCCGGATGATGACCACAATGATCCATAATACAGTAAAATATCCTCATATAGATGACCCTGAAACCCCCATGATCCATGATACAGTACAATATCCGGATACAGATGACAATGAAACCCCCATGATCCATTATATAGTACAATATCCGGATACAGATGACCGTGAAACCCCCATGATCCATTATATAGTACAATATCAAGATACAGATGACCGAGAAACCCCCATGATCCATGATACAGTAAAATATCCGGATACTGAGGACCGTGAAACCCCCATGATCAATGATACAGCACAATATCCGGATACAGATGACATTGAAACCACCAAAATCGTTTATACAGTACAATATCCGGATGATGACCCCAATGATCCATAATACAGTAATATATCCTCATATAGATGACCCTGAAACCCTTATGATCCATGATACAGTACAACATCCGGATACAGATGACCGTGAAACCCCCATGATCCATTATATAGTACAATATCCGGATACCGATGACCGTGAAACCCCCATGCTTCATGATATAGTACAATATCCGGATACAGATGATTGTGATTCCCCCATTATCCATGGTATAGTACAATATCTGAATACAGATGACCATGAAACCCTCATGATCTATAATACAGTACAATGTCCGGATACAGATGACCGTGAAACCCCATTGATCCATTACATAGTACAGTATCCGGATACAGGTGACCATGAAACCCCCATGATCCATTATATAGTACAATATCTGGATACAGATGACCCTGAAACCCCCATGATCAATGATACAGCACAATATCCGGATACAGATGACCATGAAACCCCCATGATCCATTATATAGTACAATATCTTGATACAGATGACCGTGAAACCCCCATGTTCCATGATACAGTACAATATCCGGATACTGAGGACCGTGAAACCCCCATGATCAATGATACAGCACAATATCCGGATACAGATGACATTGAAACCACTAAAATCGTTTATACAGTACAATATCCGGATGATGACCCCAATGTTCCATAATACAGTAAAATATCCTCATATAGATGACCCTGAAACCCCCATGATCCATGATAAAGTACAATATCCGGATACAGATGACCCTGAAACCCCCATGATCAATGATACAGAACAATATCCGGATACAGATGACATTGAAACCACCAAACTCGTTTATACAATACAATATCCGGATGATGACCCCAATTATCCATAATACAGTAAAATACCCTCATATAGATGACCCTGAAACCCCCATGATCCATGATACAGTACAATATCCGGATACAGATGACCGTGAAACCCCCATGATCAATTATATAGTACAATATCAGGATACAGATGACCGTTAAACCACCATGATCCAGTATATAGTACAATATCCGGATACAGATGACCCTGAAACCCCATGACCCTTTATACAGAACAATATCCTGGTACAAATGACATTGAAATTCCCATGATCCATTATATAGTACAATATCAAGATACAGATGACCGTGAAACTCCCATGATCCATTATACAGTACAATATCCGGATACAGATGACCGTGAAACCCCCTCATCCATAATACAGTACAATATCCTGATAAAGATGACCGTGATACCTCCATGATCCATGATACAGTACAAATCCGGATACAGATGACCGCGAAACCCCATTGATCCATTATATAGTACAATATCAAGATACAGATGACCGAGAAACCCCCATGTTCCATGATACAATACAACATCCGGATACAGATGACCGTGAAACCCCCATGATCCATTATATAGTACAATATCCGGATACCGATGACCGTGAAACCCCCATGCTTCATGATATAGTACAATATCCGGATACAGATGATTGTGATTCCCCCATTATCCATGGTATAGTACAATATCTGGATACAGATGACCATGAAACCCTCATGATCTATAATACAGTACAATGTCCGGATACAGATGACCGTGAAACCCCATTGATCCATTATATAGTACAGTATCCGGATACAGGTGACTATGAAACCCCCATGATCCATTATATAGTACAATATCTGGATACAGATGACCCTGAAACCCCCGTGATCAATGATACAGCACAATATCCGGATACAGATGACCATGAAACCCCCATGATCCATTATATAGTACAATATCTTGATACAGATGACCGTGAAACCTCCATGTTCCATGATACAGTACAATATCCGGATACTGAGGACCGTGAAACCCCCATGATCAATGATACAGCACAATATCCGGATACAGATGACATTGAAACCACTAAAATCGTTTATACAGTACAATATCCGGATGATGACCCCAATGTTCCATAATACAGTAAAATATCCTCATATAGATGACCCTGAAACCCAAATGATCCATGATACAGTACAATATCCGGATACAGGTGACCATGAAACCCCCATGATCCATTATATAGTACAATATCTGGATACAGATGACCCTGAAACCCCATGACCCTATATACAGAGCAATATCCTGGTACAAATGACATTGAAATTCCCATGATCCATTATATAGTACAATATCAAGATACAGATGACCGTGAAACTCCCATGATCCATTATACAGTACAATATCCGGATACAGATGACCGTGAAACCCCCTCATCCATAATACAGTACAATATCCTGATAAAGATGACCGTGATACCCCCATGATCCATGATACAGTACAATATCCGGATACTGTGGACCCTGAATCCCCCATGATCAATGATACAGCACAATATCCGGATACAGATGACATTGAAACCACTAAAATCGTTTATACAGTACAATATCCGGATGATGACCACAATGATCCATAATACAGTAAAATATCCTCATATAGATGACCCTGAAACCCCCATGATCCATGATACAGTACAATATCCGGATACAGATGACAATGAAACCCCCATGATCCATTATATAGTACAATATCCGGATACAGATGACCGTGAAACCCCCAAGATCCATTATATAGTACAATATCAAGATACAGATGACCGAGAAACCCCCATGATCCATGATACAGTAAAATATCCGGATACTGAGGACCGTGAAACCCCCATGATCAATGATACAGCACAATATCCGGATACAGATGACATTGAAACCACCAAAATCGTTTATACAGTACAATATCCGGATGATGACCCCAATGATCCATAATACAGTAAAATATCCTCATATAGATGACCCTGAAACCCACATGATCCATGATACAGTACAACATCCGGATACAGATGACCGTGAAACCCCCATGATCCATTATATAGTACAATATCCGGATACCGATGACCGTGAAACCCCCATGCTTCATGATATAGTACAATATCCGGATACAGATGATTGTGATTCCCCCATTATCCATGGTATAGTACAATATCTGAATACAGATGACCATGAAACCCTCATGATCTATAATACAGTACAATGTCCGGATACAGATGACCGTGAAACCCCATTGATCCATTATATAGTACAGTATCCGGATACAGGTGACCATGAAACCCCCATGATCCATTATATAGTACAATATCTGGATACAGATGACCCTGAAACCCCCATGATCAATGATACAGCACAATATCCGGATACAGATGACCATGAAACCCCCATGATCCATTATATAGTACAATATCTTGATACAGATGACCGTGAAACCCCCATGTTCCATGATACAGTACAATATCCGGATACTGAGGACCGTGAAACCCCCATGATCAATGATACAGCACAATTTCCGGATACAGATGACATTGAAACCACTAATATCGTTTATACAGTACAATATCCGGATGATGACCCCAATGTTCCATAATACAGTAAAATATCCTCATATAGATGACCCTGAAACCCCCATGATCCATGATACAGTACAATATCCGGATACAGATGACCCTGAAACCCCCATGATCAATGATACAGAACAATATCCGGATACAGATGACATTGAAACCACCAAACTCGTTTATACAATACAATATCCGGATGATGACCCCAATTATCCATAATACAGTAAAATACCCTCATATAGATGACCCTGAAACCCCCATGATCCATGATACAGTACAATATCCGGATACAGATGACCGCGAAACCCCCATGATCAATTATATAGTACAATATCCGGATACAGATGACCGTTAAACCACCATGATCCATTATATAGTACAATATCCGGATACAGATGACATTGAAGCCCCC
Source organism: Pseudorhiza aurosa (assembly GCA_964026355.1). Classification (NCBI taxonomy): domain Eukaryota; kingdom Metazoa; phylum Cnidaria; class Scyphozoa; order Rhizostomeae; family Lychnorhizidae; genus Pseudorhiza; species Pseudorhiza aurosa. Next base: position 1,133,457 of record OZ032123.1, read on the forward strand.
ATGACCTTTTATACAGTACAATATCCTGATACAGATGACCTTGAAACTCCCATGATCCATGATACAGTACAATATCCGGATACAGATGACCGTGAAACCCCCATGATCAATTATATAGTACAATATCCGGATACAGATGACCGTTAAACCCCCATGATCAATGATACAGCACAATATCCGGATACAGATGACCATGAAACCCCCATGATCCATTATATAGTACAATATCTTGATACAGATGACCGTGAAACCCCCATGTTCCATGATACAGTACAATATCCGGATACTGAGGACCGTGAAACCCCCATGATCAATGATACAGCACAATATCCGGATACAGATGACATTGAAACCACTAAAATCGTTTATACAGTACAATATCCGGATGATGACCCCAATGTTCCATAATACAGTAAAATATCCTCATATAGATGACCCTGAAACCCAAATGATCCATGATACAGTACAATATCCGGATACAAGTGACCATGAAACCCCCATGATCCATTATATAGTACAGTATCTGGATACAGATGACCCTGAAACCCCATGACCCTTTATACAGAACAATATCCTGGTACAAATGACATTGAAATTCCCATGATCCATTATATAGTACAATATCAAGATACAGATGACCGTGAAACTCCCATGATCTATTATACAGTACAATATCCGGATACAGATGACCGTGAAACCCCCTCATCCATAATACAGTACAATATCCTGATAAAGATGACCGTGATACCCCCATGATCCATGATACAGTACAATATCCGGATACAGATGACCGCGAAACCCCATTGATCCATTATATAGTACAATATCAAGATACAGATGACCGAGAAACCCCCATGTTCCATGATAATGTACAATATCCGGATACTGTGGACCCTGAAACCCCCATGATCAATGATACAGCACAATATCCGGATACAGATGACATTGAAACCACTAAAATCGTTTATACAGTACAATATCCGGATGATGACCACAATGATCCATAATACAGTAAAATATCCTCATATAGATGACCCTGAAACCCCCATGATCCATGATACAGTACAATATCCGGATACAGATGACCATGAAACCCCCATGATCCATTATATAGTACAATATCCGGATACAGATGACCGTGAAACCCCCATGATCCATTATATAGTACAATATCAAGATACAGATGACCGAGAAACCCCCATGATCCATGATACAGTAAAATATCCGGATACTGAGGACCGTGAAACCCCCATGATCAATGATACAGCACAATTTCCGGATACAGATGACATTGAAACCACCAAAATCGTTTATACAGTACAATATCCGGATGATGACCCCAATGATCCATAATACAGTAAAATATCCTCATATAGATGACCCTGAAGCCCCCATGATCCATGATACAGTACAACATCCGGATACAGATGACCGTGAAACCCCCCTGATCCATTATATAGTACAATATCCGGATACCGATGACCGTGAAACCCCCATGCTTCATGATATAGTACAATATCCGGATACAGATGATTGTGATTCCCCCATTATCCATGGTATAGTACAATATCTGGATACAGATGACCATGAAACCCTCATGATCTATAATACAGTACAATGTCCGGATACAGATGACCGTGAAACCCCATTGATCCATTATATAGTACAGTATCCGGATACAGGTGACCATGAAACCCCCATGATCCATTATATAGTACAATATCTAGATACAGATGACCCTGAAACCCCCATGATCAATGATACAGCACAATATCCGGATACAGATGACCATGAAACCCCCATGATCCATTATATAGTACAATATCTTGATACAGATGACCGTGAAACCCCCATGTTCCATGATACAGTACAATATCCGGATACTGAGGACTGTGAAACCCCCATGATCAATGATACAGCACAATATCCGGATGCAGATGACATTGAAACCACTAAAATCGTTTATACAGTACAATATCCGGATGATGACCCCAATGTTCCATAATACAGTAAAATATCCTCATATAGATGACCCTGAAACCCCCATGATCCATGATACAGTACAATATCCGGATACAGGTGACCATGAAACCCCCATGATCCATTATATAGTACAATATCTGGATACAGATGACCCTGAAACCCCCATGATCAATGATACAGAACAATATCCGGATACAGATGACATTGAAACCACCAAACTCGTTTATACAATACAATATCCGGATGATGACCCCAATTATCCATAATACAGTAAAATACCCTCATATAGATGACCCTGAAACCCCCATGATCCATGATACAGTACAATATCCGGATGCAGATGACCGTGAAACCCCCATGATCAATTATATAGTACAATATCCGGATACAGATGACCGTTAAACCACCATGATCCATTATATAGTACAATATCCGGATACAGATGACATTGAAGCCCCCATGACCTTTTATACAGTACAATATCCTGATACAGATGACCGTGAAGCTCCCATGATCCATGATACAGTACAATATCCGGATACAGATGACCGTGAAACCCCCATGATCAATTATATAGTACAATATCCGGATACAGATGACCGTTAAACCACCATGATCCATTATATAGTACAATATCCGGATACAGATGACCGTGAAACCCCCATGATCCATTATATAGTACAATATCCTGATAAAGATGACCGTGAAACCCCCATGATCCATGATACAGTACAATATCCGGATACTGAGGACCGTGAAACAACCATGATCAATTATTTAGTACAATATCCGGATACAGAGGACCGTGAAACCCCCATGATCAATGATACAGCACAATATCCGGATACAGATGACATTGAAACCACCAAACTCGTTTATACAATACAATATCCGGATAATGACCCCAATGATCCATAATACAGTACAATATCCTCATATAGATGACCCTGAAACCCCCATGATCCATAATACAGTACAATATCCTGATAGAGATGACCGTGATACCCCCATGATCCATGATACAGTACAATATCCGGATACAGATGACCGTGAAACCCCATTGATCCATTATATAGTACAATACCAAGACACAGATGACCGAAAAACCGCCATGTTCCATGAAACAGTTAAATATCCGGTTACTGAGGACCGTGAAACCCCCATGATCAATGATACAGCACAATTTCCGGATAGAGATGACATTGAAACCACTAAAATCGTTTAAACAGTACAATATCCGGATGATGACCCCAATGATCCATAATACAGTAAAATATCCTCATAAAGATGACCCTGAAACCCCCATGATCCATGATACAGTACAATATCCAGATACAGATGACAATGAAACCCCAATGATCCATTATATTGTGCAATATCCGGATACAGATGACCGTGAAACCCCCATTATCCATTATATAGTACAATATCAAGATATAGATGACCGAGAAACCCTCATGTTCCATGATACAGTAAAATATCCGGATACTGAGGACCGTGAAACCCCCATGATCAATGATACAGCACAGTATCCGGATACAGATGACATTGAAACCACCAAAATCGTTTATACAGTACAATATCCGGATGATGACCCCAATGATCCATAATACAGTAAAATATCCTCATATAGATGACCCTGAAACCCCCATGATCCATGATACAGTACAATATCCGGATACAGATGGCCGTGAAACCCCCATGATCCTTTATATAGTACAATATCCGGATACAGATGACCGTGAAACCCCCATGATCCATTATATAGTACAATATCCGGATACAGATGGCCGTGAAACCCCTATGATCCATTATATAGTACAATATCCGGATACAGATTGCTGTGAAACCCCCATGATCCTTTATATAGTACAATATCCGGATACAGATGACCGTGAAACCCCCATGATCCATTATATAGTACAATATCCGGATACAGATGGCCGTGAAACCCCCATGATCCTTTATATAGTACAATATCCGGATACAGATGACCGTGAAACCCCCATGATCCATTATATAGTACAATATCAGGATACAGATGACCGTGAAACCCCCATGACCCTTTATACAGAACAATATCCTGGTACAAATGACATTGAAATTCCCATGATCCATTATATAGTACAATATCAAGATATAGATGACCGTGAAACTCCTATGATCCATTATACAGTACAATATCCGGATACAGATGACCGTGAAACCCCAATGATCCATTATACAGTACAATATCCTGATAAAGATGGCCGTGAAACCCCCATGATCCTTTATATAGTACAATATCCGGATACAGATGACCGTGAAGCCACCATGATCCCTTATATAGTACAATATCCGGATACAGATGACCGTGAAACCCCCATGATCCATTATATAGTACAATATCCGGATACAGATGGCCGTGAAACCCCCATGATCCCTTATATAGTACAATATCCGGATACAGATGACCGTGAAACCCCAATGATCCATAATACAGTACAATATCCTGATAAAGATGACCGTGATACCCCCATGATCCATGATACAGTACAATATCCGGATACAGATGACCGCGAAACCCCATTGATCCATTATATAGTACAATATCAAGATACAGATGACCGAGAAACCCCCATGTTCCATGATACAGTACAATATCCGGATACTGAGGACCGTGAAACCCCCATGATCAATGATACAGCACAATATCCGGATACAGATGACATTGAAACCACTAAAATCGTTTATACAGTACAATATCCGGATGATGACCCCAATGTTCCATAATACAGTAAAATATCCTCATATAGATGACCCTGAAACCCCCATGATCCATGATACAGTACAATATCCGGATACAGGTGACCATGAAACCCCCATGATCCATTATATAGTACAATATCTGGATACAGATGACCCTGAAACCCCCATGGTCAATGATACAGAACAATATCCGGATACAGATTCCATTGAAACCACCAAACTCGTTTATACAATACAATATCCGGATGATGACCCCAATTATCCATAATACAGCAAAATACCCTCATATAGATGACCCTGAAACCCCCATGATCCATGATACAGTACAATATCCGGATACAGATGACCGTGAAACCCCCATGATCAATTATATAGTACAATATCCGGATACAGATGACCGTTAAACCACCATGATCCATTATATAATACAATATCCGGATACAGATGACATTGAAGCCCCCATGACCTTTTATACAGTACAATATCCTGATACAGATGACCGTGAAACTCCCATGATCCATGATACAGTACAATATCTGGATACAGATGACCGTGAAACCCCCATGATCAATTATATAGTACAATATCCGGATACAGATGACCGTTAGACCACCATGATCCATTATATAGTACAATATCCCGATACAGATGACCGTGAAACCCCCATGATCCATTATATAGTACAATATCCTGATAAAGATGACCGTGAAACCCCCATGATCCATGATACAGTACAATATCCGGATACTGAGGACCGTGAAACAACCATGATCAATTATTTAGTACAATATCCGGATACAGAGGACCGTGAAACCCCCATGATCAATGATACAGCACAATATCCGGATACAGATGACATTGAAACCACCAAACTCGTTTATACAATACAACATCCGGATGATGACCCCAATGATCCATAATACAGTACAATATCCATATAGATGACCCTGAAACCCCCATGATCAATGATACAGTACAATAGCCGGATACAGATGACCGTGAAACCCCCATGATCCTTTAAATAGTACAATATCCGGATACAGATGACCGTGAAACCCCCATGATCCATTATATAGTACAATATCCGGATACAGATGACCGTGAAACCCCTATGATCAATTATATAGTACAATATCCGGATACAGATGACCCTGAAACCCCCATGACCCTTTATACAGAAAAATATCCTGGTACAAATGACATTGAAATTCCCATGATCCATTATATAGTACAATATCAAGATATAGATGACCGTGAAACTCCTATGATCCATTATACAGTACAATATCCGGATACAGATGACCGTGAAACCCCAATGATCCATAATACAGTACAATATCCTGATAAAGATGACCGTGATACAGCCATGATCCATGATACAGTACAATATCCGGATACAGATGACCGTGAAACTCCATTGATCCATTATATAGTACAATACCAAGATACAGATGACCGAGAACCCCCCATGTTCCATGAAACAGTACAATATCCGGATACTGAGGACCGTGAAACCCCCATGATCAATGATACAGCACAATTTCCGGATACAAATGACATTGAAACCACTAAAATCGTTTAAACAGTACAATATCCGGATGATGACCCCAATGATCCATAATACAGTAAAATATCCTCATATAGATGACCCTGAAACCCCCATGATCCATGATGCAGTACAATATCCAGATACAGATGACAATGAAACCCCAATGATCCATTATATAGTACAATATCCGGATACAGATGACCGTGAAACCCCCATGATCCATTATATAGTACAATATCCGGATACAGATGGCCGTGAAACCCCTATGATCCATTATATAGTACAATATCCGGATACAGATGGCCGTGAAACCCCCATGATCCTTTATATAGTACAATATCCGGATACAGATGACCGTGAAACCCCCATGATCCATTATATAGTACAATATCCGGATACAGATGGCCGTGAAACCCCCATGATCCTTTATATAGTACAATATCCGGATACAGATGACCGTGAAACCCCCATGATCCATTATATAGTACAATATCAGGATACAGATGACCGTGAAACCCCCATGACCCTTTATACAGAACAATATCCTGGTACAAATGACATTGAAATTCCCATGATCCATTATATAGTACAATATCAAGATATAGATGACCGTGAAACTCCTATGATCCATTATACAGTACAATATCCGGATACAGATGACCGTGAAACCCCAATGATCCATAATACAGTACAATATCCTGATAAAGATGACCGTGATACCCCCATGATCCATGATACAGTACAATATCCGGATACAGATGACCGTGAAACCCCATTGATCCATTATATAGTACAATATCAAGATACAGATGACCGAGAAACCCTCATGTTCCATGATACAGTAAAATATCCGGATACTGAGGACCGTGAAACCCCCATGATCAATGATGCAGCACAGTATCCGGATACAGATGACATTGAAACCACCAAAATCGTTTATACAGTACAATATCCGGATGATGACCCCAATGATCCATAATACAATAAAATATCCTCATATAGATGACCCTGAAACCCCCATGATCCATGATACAGTACAATATCCGGATATAGATGACCGTGAAACCCCCATGATCAGTTATATAGTACGATATCCGGATACAGATGACCGTGAAACCACCATGATCCATTATATAGTACAATATCCGGATACAGATGACCGTGACACCCCAATGATCCATAATACAGTACAATATCCTGATAAAGATGACCGTGATACCCCCATGATCCATGATACAGTACAATATCCGGATACAGATGACTGCGAAACCCCATTGATCCATTATATAGTACAATATCAAGATACAGATGATAGAGAAACCCCCATGTTCCATGATACAGTACAATATCCGGATACTGAGGACCGTGAAACCCCCATGATCAATGATACAGCACAATATCCGGATACAGATGACATTGAAACCACTAAAATCGTTTATACAGTACAATATCCGGATGATGACCACAATGATCCATAATACAGTAAAATATCCTCATATAGATGACCCTGAAACCCCAATGATCCATGATACAGTACAATATCCGGATACAGATGACCATGAAACCCCCATGATCCATTATATAGTACAATATCCGGATACAGATGACCGTGAAACCCCCATGATCCATTATATAGTACAATATCAAGATACAGATGACCGAGAAACCCCCATGATCCATGATACAGTAAAATATCCGGATACTGAGGACCGTGAAACCCCCATGATCAAGGATGCAGCCCAATATCCGGATACAGATGACATTGAAACCACCAAAATCGTTTATGCAGTACAATATCCGGATGATGACCCCAATGATCCATAATACAGTAAAATATCCTCATATAGATGACCCTGGAACCCCCATGATCCATTATATAGTACACTATCCGGATACAGATGACCGTGAACCCCCCATGATCCATTATATAGTACAATATCTGGATACAGATGACCCTGAAACCCCCATGATCAATGATAAAGAACAATATCCGGATACAGATGACATTGAAACCACCAAACTCGTTTATACAATACAATATCCGGATGATGACCCCAATTATCCATAATACAGTAAAATGCCCTCATATAGATGACCCTGAAACCCCCATGATCCATGATACAGTACAATATCCGGATACAGATGACCGTGAAACCCCCATGATCAATTATATAGTACAATATCCGGATACAGATGACCGTTAAACCACAATGATCCATTATATAGTACAATATCCGGATACAGATGACCGTGAAACCCCTATGATCCATTATATAGTACAATATCCTGATAAAGATGACCGTGAAACCCCCATGATCCATTATATGGTACAATATCCGGATACAGATGACCGTGATACCCCCATGATCCATGATACAGTACAATATCCGGATACAGATGACCGTGAAACCCCCATGATCCATTATATAGTACAATAACCGAGAAACCCCCATGATCCATGATACAGTACAATATCCGGATACTGAGGACCGTGAAACAACCATGATCAATGATACAGCACTATATCCGGATACAGATGACATTGAAACCACCAAAATCGTTTATACAGTACAATATCCGGATGATGACCCCAATGATCCATAATACAGTAAAATATCCTCATATAGATGACCCTGAAACCCCCATGATCCATGATACAGTACAATATCCGGATACAGATGGCCGTGAAACCCCCATGATCCTTTATATAGTACAATATCCGGATACAGATGACCGTGAAACCCCCATGATCCTTTATATAGTACAATATCCGGATACAGATGACCGTGAAACCCCTATAATCCATTATATAGTACAATATCCGGATACAGATGACCGTGAAACCCCAATGACCCTTTATACAGAACAATATCCTGGTACAAATGACATTGAAATTCCCATGATCCATTATATAGTACAATATCAAGATATAGATGACCGTGAAACTCCTATGATCCATTATACAGTACAATATCCGGATACAGATGACCGTGAAACCCCAATGATCCATAATACAGTACAATATCCTGATAAAGATGACCGTGATACCCCCATGATCCATGATACAGTACAATATCCGAATACAGATGACCGTGAAACTCCATTGATCCATTATATAGTACAATACCAAGATACAGATGACCGAGAAACCCCCATGTTCCATGAAACAGTACAATATCCGGATACAGAGGACCGTGAAACCCCCATGATCAATGATACAGCACAATTTCCGGATACAGATGACATTGAAACCAATAAAATCGTTTAAACAGTACAATATCCGGATGATGACCCCAATGATCCATAATACAGTAAAATATCCTCATATAGATGACCCTGAAACCCCCATGATCCTTGATACAGTACAATATCCGGATACAGATGACAATGAAACCCCCATGATCCATTATATAGTACAATATCCGGATACAGATGACCGTGAAACCCCCATGATCCATTATATAGTACAATATCAAGATACAGATGACCGAGAAACCCTCATGTTCCATGATACAGTAAAATATCCGGATACTGAGGACCGTGAAACCCCCATGATCAATGATACAGCACAGTATCCGGATACAGATGACATTGAAACCACCAAACTCGTTTATACAATACAATATCCGGATAATGACCCCAATTATCCATAATACAGTAAAATATCCTTATACAGATGACCGTGAAACCCCTATGATCATTTATATAGTACAATATCCGGATACAGATGACCGTGAAACCCCCATGACCCTTTATACAGAACAATATCCTGGTACAAATGACATTGAAATTCCCATGACCCATTATATAGTACAATATCAAGATACAGATGATCGAGAAACCCCCATGATCAATGATACGGTACAATATCAAGATATAGATGACCGAAAAACCGCCATGATCCATTATATAGTACAATATCCGGATACAGATGACATTGAAACCCCCATGACCTTTTATACAGTACAATATCCGGATACAGATGACCGTGAAACCCCTATGATCCATTATATAGTACAATATCCGGATACAGATGACCGTGAAGCCCCCATGACCCTTTATACAGAACAATATCCTGGTACAAATGACATTGAAATTCCCATGATCCATTATATAGTACAATATCAAGATATAGATGACCGTGAAACTTCTATGATCCATTATACAGTACAATATCCGGATACAGATGACCGTGAAACCCCAATGTTCCATAATACAGTACAATATCCTGATAAAGATGACCGTGATACCCCCATGATCCATGATACAGTACAATATCCGGATACAGATGACCGCGAAACCCCATTGATCCATTATATAGTACAATATCAAGATACAGATGACCGAGAAACCCCCATGTTCCATGAAACAGTACAATATCCGGATACTGAGGACCGTGAAACCCCCATGATCAATGATACAGCACAATTTCCGGATACAGATGACATTGAAACCACTAAAATCGTTTAAACAGTACAATATCCGGATGATGACCCCAATGATCCATAATACAGTAAAATATCCTCATATAGATGACCCTGAAACCCCCATGATCCATGATACAGTACAATATCCGGATACAGATGACAATGAAACCCCCATGATCCATTATATAGTACAATATCCGGATACAGATGACCGTGAAACCCCCATGATCCATTATATAGTACAATATCAAGATACAGATGACCGAGAAACCCTCATGTTCCATGATACAGTAAAATATCCGGATACTGAGGACCGTGAAACCCCCATGATCAATGATACAGCACAGTATCCGGATACAGATGACATTGAAACCACCAAAATCGTTTATAAAGTACAATATCCGGATGATGACCCCAATGATCCATAATACAGTAAAATATCCTCATATAGATGACCCTGAAACCCCCATGATCCATGATACAGTACAATATCCGGATATAGATGACCGTGAAACCCCCATGATCAATTATATAGTACAATATCCGGATACAGATGACCGTGAAACCACCATGATCCATTATATAGTACAATATCCGGATACAGATGACCGTGAAGCCCCCATGATCCATTATATAGTACAATATCCTGATAAAGATGACCATGAAACCCCCATGATCCATTATATAGTACAATATCTGGATACAGATGACCGTGAAACCCCCATTATCAATTATATAGTACAATATCCGGATACAGATGACCCTAAAACCTCCATGATCTATTATATAGTACAATATCAAGATACAGATGATCGAGAAACCCCCATGATCAATGATACGGTACAATATCAAGATACAGATGACCGAGAAACCGCCATGATCCATTATATAGTACAATATCCGGATACAGATGAAATTGAAACCCCCATGACCTTTTATACAGTACAATATCCTGATACAGATGACCGTGAAACTCCCATGATCCAATATACAGTACAATATCCGGATACAGAGGACCGTGAAACCCCCATGATCAATGATACAGCACAATATCCGGATACAGATGACGTTGAAACCACCAAACTCGCTTATACAATACAATATCCGGATGATGGCCCCAATGATCTATAATACAGTACAATATCATGATACAGATGACCGTGTAACCCCAATGATCCATTATATAGTACAATATCCGGACACAGATGACCATGAAACCCTCATGATCTATAATACAGTACAATGTCCGGATACAGATGACCGTGAAACCCCATTGATCCATTATATAGTACAGTATCCGGATACAGGTGACCATGAAACCCCCATGATCCATTATATAGTACAATATCTGGATACAGATGATCCTGAAACCCCCATGATCAATGATACAGCACAATATCCGGATACAGATGACATTGAAACCACCAAACTCGTTTATACAATACAGTATCCGGATGATGACCCCAATTATCCATAATACAGTAAAATATCCTCATATAGATGACCCTGAAACCCCCATGATCCATGATACAGTACAATATCCGGATACAGATGACCGTGAAACCCCCATGATCAATTATATAGTACAATATCCGGATACAGATGACCGTTAAACAACCATGATCCATTATATAGTACAATATCCTGATAAAGATGACCGTAAAACCCCAACGATCCATTATATAGTACAATATCTGGATACAGATGACCGTGAAACCCCCATTATCAATTATATAGTACAATATCAAGATACAGATGACCGAAAAACCGCCATGGTCCATTATATAGTACAATATCCGGATACAGATGACATTGAAACCCCCATGACCTTTTATACAGTACAATATCCTGATACAGATGACTGTGAAACTCCCATGATCCATTATACAGTACAATATCCGGATAAAGATAACCGTGAAACCCCCATGATCCATTATATGGTACAATATCCGGATACAGATGACCGTGATACCCCCATGATCCATGATACAGTACAATATCCGGATAAAGATGACCGTGAAACCCCCATGATCTATTATATAGTACAATATCAAGATACAGATGACCGAGAAACCCCCATGATCCATGATACAGTACAATATCCGGATACTGAGGACCGTGAAACCCCCATGATCAATGATACAGCACAATATCCGGATACAGATGACATTGAAACCACCAAAATCGTTTATACAGTACAATATCCGGATGATGACCCCAATGATCCATAATACAGTAAAATATCCTCATATAGATGACCCTGAAACCTCCATGATCTATTATATAGTACAATATCAAGAAACAGATGATCGAGAAACCCCCATGATCAATGATACGGTACAATATCAAGATACAGATGGCCGTGAAACCCCCATGATCCTTTATATAGTACAATATCCGGTTACAGATGACCGTGAAACCACCATGATCCATTATATAGTACAATATCCGGATACAGATGACCGTGAAACCCCCATGATCCATTATATAGTACAATATCCGGATACAGATGACCGTGAAACCCCCATGATCCATTATATAGTACAATATCCGGATACAGATGACCGTGAAACCCCTATGACTTATTATATAGTACAATATCAGGATACAGATGACCGTGAAACCCCCATGACCCTTTATACAGAACAATATCCTGGTACAAATGACATTGAAATTCCTTTGATCCATTATATAGTACAATATCAAGATATAGATGACCGTGAAACTCCTATGATCCATTATACAGTACAATATCCGGACACAGATGACCGTGAAACCCCCATGATCCATAATACAGTACAATATCCTGATAAAGATGACCGTGATACCCAGATGATCCATGATACAGTACAATATCCGGATACAGATGACCGTGAAACCCTATTGATCCATTATATAGTACAATACCAAGATACGGATGACCGAGAAGCCCCCATGTTCCATGATACAGTACAACATCCGGATACTGAGGACCGTGAAACCCCCATGATCAATGATACAGCACAATATCCGGATACAGATGACATTGAAACCACTAAAATCGTTTAAACAGTACAATATCCGAATGATGACCCCAATGATCCATAATACAGTAAAATATCCTCATATAGATGACCCTGAAACCCCCATGATCCATGATGCAGTACAATATCCGGATACAGATGACCATGAAACCCCCATCATCCATTATATAGTACAATATCCTGATAAAGATGACCCTGAAACCCCAACGATCCATTATATAGTACAATATCTGGATACAGATAACCGTGAAACCCCCATGATCAATTTTATGGTACAATATCCGGATACAGATGACCGTGAAACCACCATGATCCATGATACAGTACAATATCCGGATACAGATGACCGTGAAACCCCCATGATCCATTATATAGTACAATATCAAGATACAGATGACCGAGAAACCCCCATGTTCCATGATACAGTAAAATATCCGGATACTGAGGACCGTGAAACCCCCATGATCAATGATACAGCACAGTATCCGGATACAGATGACATTGAAACCACCAAAATCGTTTATACAGTACAATATCCGGATGATGACCCCAATGATCCATAATACAGTAAAATATCCTCATATAGATGACCGTGAAACCCCCATGATCCATGATACAGTACAATATCTGGAAAATGATGACCGTGAAACCCCCATGATCAATTATATAGTACAATATCCGGATACAGATGACCGTGAAACCACCATGATCCATTATATAGTACAATATCCGGATACAGATGACCGTGAAGCCCCCATGATCCATTATATAGTACAATATCCTGATAAAGATGACCATGAAACCCCCATGATCCATTATATAGTACAATATCTGGATACAGATGACCGTGAAACCCCCATTATCAATTATATAGTACAATATCCTGATAAAGATGACCATGAAACCCCCATGATCCATTATATAGTACAATATCTGGATACAGATGACCGTGAAACCCCCATTATCAATTATATAGTACAATATCCGGATACAGATGACCCTGAAACCTCCATGATCCATTATATAGTACAATATCAAGATACAGATGACATTGAAACCCCCATGACCTTTTATACAGTAAAATATCCTGATACAGATGACCGTGAAACTCCCATGATCCATTATACAGTACAGTATCCGGATAAAGATGACCGTGAAACCCCCATGATCCATTATATAGTACAATATCCGGATACAGAGGACCGTGAAACCCCCATGATCAATGATACAGCACAATATCCGGATACAGATGACATTGAAACCACCAAACTCGTTTATACAATACAATATCCGGATGATCGCCCCAATGATCCATAATACAGTACAATATCATGATACAGATGACCGTGTAACCCCAATGATCCATTATATAGTACAATATCAAGATACAGATGATCGAGAAACCCCCATGATCATTGATACGGTACAATATCAAGAAACAGATGACCGAAAAACCGCCATGATCCATCATACAGTACAATATCCGGATACAGATGACATTGAAACCACCAAAATCGTTTATACAATACAATATCCGGATGATGACCCCAATGATCCATAATACAGTAAAATATCCTCATATAGATGACCCTGAAATCCCCATGATCCATGATACAGTACAATATCCGGATACAGATGACCGTGATACCCCCATGATCCATGATACAGTACAATTTCCGGATACAGATGAACGTGAAACCCCCATGATCCATTATATAGTACAATATCAAGATACAGATGACAGAGAAACCCCCATGATCCATGATACAGTACAATATCCGGATACTGAGGACCGTGAAACCCCCATGATCAATGATACAGCACAATATCCGGATACAGATGACATTGAAACCACCAAAATCGTTTATACAGTACAATATCCGGATGATGACCCCAATGATCCATAATACAGTAAATTATCCTCATATAGATGACCCTGAAACCCCCATGATCCATGATACAGTACAATATCCGGATACAGATGACCGTGAAACCCCCATGATCCTTTATATAGTACAATATCCGGATACAGATGACCGTGAAACCACCATGATCCATTATATAGTACAATATCCGGATACAGATGACCGTGAAACCCCCATGATCCATTATATAGTACAATATCCTTATAAAGATGACCATGAAACCCCCATGATCCATTATATAGTACAATATCCGGATACATATGACCGTGAAACCCCCATGATCCATTATATAGTACAATATCCGGATACAGATGACCGTGAAACCCCTATGATCCATAATATAGTACAATATCCGGATACAGATGACCGTGAAATCCCCATGACCCTTTATACAGAACAATATCCTAGTACAAATGACATTGAAATTCCCATGATCCATTATATAGTACAATATCAAGATACAGATGACCGTGAAACTCCCAAGATCCATTATACAGTACAATATCCGGATACAGATGACCGTGAAACCCCCATGATCCATAATACAGTACAATATCCTGATAAAGATGACCGTGATACCCCCATGATCCATGATACAGTACAATATCCGGATACAGATGACCGTGAAACCCCATTGATCCATTATATAGTGCAATATCAAGATACAGATGACCGAGAAACCCCCATGTTCCATGATACAGTACAATATCCGGATACTGAGGACCGTGAAACCCCCATGATCAATGATACAGTACAATGTCCGGATACAGATGACATTGAAACCACTAAAATCGTTTAAACAGTACAATATCCGGATGATGACCCCAATGATCCATAATACAGTAAAATATCCTCATATAGATGACCCTGAAACCCCCATGATCCTTGATACAGTACAATATCCGGATACGGATGACAATGAAACCCCCATGATCCATTATATAGTACAATACCAAGATACGGATGACCGAGAAGCCCCCATGTTCCATGATACAGTACAACATCCGGATACTGAGGACCGTGAAACCCCCATGATCAATGATACAGCACAATATCCGGATACAGATGACATTGAAACCACTAAAATCGTTTAAACAGTACAATATCCGAATGATGACCCCAATGATCCATAATACAGTAAAATATCCTCATATAGATGACCCTGAAACCCCCATGATCCATGATACAGTACAATATCCGGATACAGATGACCATGAAACCCCCATCATCCATTATATAGTACAATATCCTGATAAAGATGACCCTGAAACCCCAACGATCCATTATATAGTACAATATCTGGATACAGATAACCGTGAAACCCCCATGATCAATTTTATGGTACAATATCCGGATACAGATGACCGTGAAACCACCATGATCCATGATACAGTACAATATCCGGATACAGATGACCGTGAAACCCCCATGATCCATTATATAGTACAATATCAAGATACAGATGACCGAGAAACCCCCATGTTCCATGATACAGTAAAATATCCGGATACTGAGGACCGTGAAACCCACATGATCAATGATACAGCACAGTATCCGGATACAGATGACATTGAAACCACCAAAATCGTTTATACAGTACAATATCCGGATGATGACCCCAATGATCCATAATACAGTAAAATATCCTCATATAGATGACCGTGAAACCCCCATGATCCATGATACAGTACAATATCTGGAAAATGATGACCGTGAAACCCCCATGATCAATTATATAGTACAATATCCGGATACAGATGACCGTGAAACCACCATGATCCATTATATAGTACAATATCCGGATACAGATGACCGTGAAGCCCCCATGATCCATTATATAGTACAATATCCTGATAAAGATGACCATGAAACCCCCATGATCCATTATATAGTACAACATCTGGATACAGATGACCGTGAAACCCCCATTATCAATTATATAGTACAATATCCTGATAAAGATGACCATGAAACCCCCATGATCCATTATATAGTACAATATCTGGATACAGATGACCGTGAAACCCCCATTATAAATTATATAGTACAATATCCGGATACAGATGACCCTGAAACCTCCATGATCCATTATATAGTACAATATCAAGATACAGATGACATTGAAACCCCCATGACCTTTTATACAGTAAAATATCCTGATACAGATGACCGTGAAACTCCCATGATCCATTATACAGTACAGTATCCGGATAAAGATGACCGTGAAACCCCCATGATCCATTATATAGTACAATATCCGGATACAGAGGACCGTGAAACCCCCATGATCAATGATACAGCACAATATCCGGATACAGATGACATTGAAACCACCAAACTCGTTTATACAATACAATATCCGGATGATCGCCCCAATGATCCATAATACAGTACAATATCATGATACAGATGACCGTGTAACCCCAATGATCCATTATATAGTACAATATCAAGATACAGATGATCGAGAAACCCCCATGATCATTGATACGGTACAATATCAAGAAACAGATGACCGAAAAACCGCCATGATCCATCATACAGTACAATATCCGGATACAGATGACATTGAAACCACCAAAATCGTTTATACAATACAATATCCGGATGATGACCCCAATGATCCATAATACAGTAAAATATCCTCATATAGATGACCCTGAAATCCCCATGATCCATGATACAGTACAATATCCGGATACAGATGACCGTGATACCCCCATGATCCATGATACAGTACAATTTCCGGATACAGATGAACGTGAAACCCCCATGATCCATTATATAGTACAATATCAAGATACAGATGACAGAGAAACCCCCATGATCCATGATACAGTACAATATCCGGATACTGAGGACCGTGAAACCCCCATGATCAATGATACAGCACAATATCCGGATACAGATGACATTGAAACCACCAAAATCGTTTATACAGTACAATATCCGGATGATGACCCCAATGATCCATAATACAGTAAATTATCCTCATATAGATGACCCTGAAACCCCCATGATCCATGATACAGTACAATATCCGGATACAGATGACCGTGAAACCCCCATGATCCTTTATATAGTACAATATCCGGATACAGATGACCGTGAAACCACCATGATCCATTATATAGTACAATATCCGGATACAGATGACCGTGAAACCCCCATGATCCATTATATAGTACAATATCCTTATAAAGATGACCATGAAACCCCCATGATCCATTATATAGTACAATATCCGGATACATATGACCGTGAAACCCCCATGATCCATTATATAGTACAATATCCGGATACAGATGACCGTGAAACCCCTATGATCCATAATATAGTACAATATCCGGATACAGATGACCGTGAAATCCCCATGACCCTTTATACAGAACAATATCCTAGTACAAATGACATTGAAATTCCCATGATCCATTATATAGTACAATATCAAGATACAGATGACCGTGAAACTCCCAAGATCCATTATACAGTACAATATCCGGATACAGATGACCGTGAAACCCCCATGATCCATAATACAGTACAATATCCTGATAAAGATGACCGTGATACCCCCATGATCCATGATACAGTACAATATCCGGATACAGATGACCGTGAAACCCCATTGATCCATTATATAGTGCAATATCAAGATACAGATGACCGAGAAACCCCCATGTTCCATGATACAGTACAATATCCGGATACTGAGGACCGTGAAACCCCCATGATCAATGATACAGTACAATGTCCGGATACAGATGACATTGAAACCACTAAAATCGTTTAAACAGTACAATATCCGGATGATGACCCCAATGATCCATAATACAGTAAAATATCCTCATATAGATGACCCTGAAACCCCCATGATCCTTGATACAGTACAATATCCGGATACGGATGACAATGAAACCCCCATGATCCATTATATAGTACAATATCCGGATACAGATGACCGTGAAACCCCCATGATCCATTATATAGTACAATATCCGGATACAGATGACCGTGAAGCCCCCATGATCCATTATATAGTACAATATCCTGATAAAGATGACCATGAAACCCCCATGATCCATTATATAGTACAATATCTGGATACAGATGACCGTGAAACCCCCATTATCAATTATATAGTACAATATCCGGATACAGATGACCCTAAAACCTCCATGATCTATTATATAGTACAATATCAAGATACAGATGATCGAGAAACACCCATGATCAATGATACGGTACAATATCAAGATACAGATGACCGAAAAACCGCCATGATCCATTATATAGTACAATATCCGGATACAGATGACATTGAAACCCCCATGACCTTTTATACAGTACAATATCCTGATACAGATGACCGTGAAACTCCCATGATCCATTATACAGTACAATATCCGGATAAAGATGACCGTGAAACCCCCATGATCCATTATATAGTACAATATTTGGATACAGAGGACCGTGAAACCCCCATGATCAATGATACAGCACAATATCCGGATACAGATGACATTGAAACCACCAAACTCGTTTATACAATACAATATCCGGATGATTGCCCCAATGATCCATAATACAGTACAATATCATGATACAGATGACCGTGTAACCCCAATGATCCATTATATAGTACAATATCCGGACACAGATGACCATGAAACCCTCATGATCTATAATACAGTACAATGTCCGGATACAGATGACCGTGAAACCCCATTGATCCATTATATAGTACAGTATCCGGATACAGGTGACCATGAAACCCCCATGATCCATTATATAGTACAATATCTGGATACAGATGATCCTGAAACCCCCATGATCAATGATACAGCACAATATCCGGATACAGATGACATTGAAACCACCAAACTCGTTTATACAATACAGTATCCGGAAGATGACCCCAATTATCCATAATACAGTAAAATATCCTCGTATAGATGACCCTGAAACCCCCATGATCCATGATACAGTACAATATCCGGATACAGATGACCGTGAAACCCCCATGATCAATTATATAGTACAATATCCGGATACAGATGACCGTGAAACTCCCAAGATCCATTATACAGTACAATATCCGGATACAGATGACCGTGAAACCCCCATGATCCATAATACAGTACAATATCCTGATAAAGATGACCGTGATACCCCCATGATCCATGATACAGTACAATATCCGGATACAGATGACCGTGAAACCCCATTGATCCATTATATAGTGCAATATCAAGATACAGATGACCGAGAAACCCCCATGTTCCATGATACAGTACAATATCCGGATACTGAGGACCGTGAAACCCCCATGATCAATGATACAGTACAATGTCCGGATACAGATGACATTGAAACCACTAAAATCGTTTAAACAGTACAATATCCGGATGATGACCCCAATGATCCATAATACAGTAAAATATCCTCATATAGATGACCCTGAAACCCCCATGATCCTTGATACAGTACAATATCCGGATACAGATGACAATGAAACCCCCATGATCCATTATATAGTACAATATCCGGATACAGATGACCGTGAAACCCCCATGATCCATTATATAGTACAATATCAAGATACAGATGACCGAGAAACCCTCATGTTCCATGATACAGTAAAATATCCGGATACTGAGGACCGTGAAACCCCCATGATCAATGATACAGCACAGTATCCGGATACAGATGACATTGAAACCACCAAAATCGTTTATACAGTACAATATCCGGATGATGACCCCAATGATCCATAATACAGTAAAATATCCTCATATAGATGACCCTGAAACCCCCATGATCCATGATACAGTACAATATCCGGATATAGATGACCGTGAAACCCCCATGATCAATTATATAGTACAATATCCGGATACAGATGAGCGTGAAACCACCATGATCCATTATATAGTACAATATCCGGATACAGATGACCGTGAAGCCCCCATGATCCATTATATAGAACAATATCCTGATAAAGATGACCATGAAACCCCCATGATCCATTATATAGTACAATATCTGGATACAGATGACCGTGAAACCCCCATTATCAATTATATAGTACAATATCCGGATACAGATGACCCTAAAACCTCCATGATCTATTATATAGTACAATATCAAGATACAGATGATCGTGAAACCCCCATGATCAATGATACGGTACAATATCAAGATACAGATGACCGAAAAACCGCCATGATCCATTATATAGTACAATATCCGGATACAGATGACATTGAAACCCCCATGACCTTTTATACAGTACAATGTCCGGATACAGATGACCGTGAAACCCCATTGATCCATTATATAGTACAGTATCCGGATACAGGTGACCATGAAACCCCCATGATCCATTATATAGTACAATATCTGGATACAGATGATCCTGAAACCCCCATGATCAATGATACAGCACAATATCCGGATACAGATGACATTGAAACCACCAAACTCGTTTATACAATACAGTATCCGGATGATGACCCCAATTATCCATAATACAGTAAAATATCCTCATATAGATGACCCTGAAAGCCCCATGATCCATGATACAGTACAATATCCGGATACAGATGACCGTGAAACCCCCATGATCAATTATATAGTACAATATCCGGATACAGATGACCGTTAAACAACCATGATCCATTATATAGTACAATATCCGGATACAGATGACCGTGAAACCCCCATGATCCATTATATAGTACAATATCCTGATAAAGATGACCGTAAAACCCCAACGATCCATTATATAGTACAATATCTGGATACAGATGACCGTGAAACCCCCATTATCAATTATATAGTACAATATCAAGATACAGATGACCGAAAAACCGCCATGATCCATTATATAGTACAATATCCGGATACAGATGACATTGAAACCCCCATGACCTTTTATACAGTACAATATCCTGATACAGATGACTGTGAAACTCCCATGATCCATTATATAGTACAATATCCGGATACAGAGGACCGTGAAACCCCCATGATCAATGATACAGCACAATATCCGGATACAGATGACATTGAAACCACCAAACTCGTTTATACAATACAATATCCGGATGATTGCCCCAATGATCCATAATACAGTACAATATCATGATACAGATGACCGTGTAACCCCAATGATCCATTATATAGTACAATATCCGGACACAGATGACCATGAAACCCTCATGATCTATAATACAGTACAATGTCCGGATACAGATGACCGTGAAACCCCATTGATCCATTATATAGTACAGTATCCGGATACAGGTGACCATGAAACCCCCATGATCCATTATATAGTACAATATCTGGATACAGATGATCCTGAAACCCCCATGATCAATGATACAGCACAATATCCGGATACAGATGACATTGAAACCACCAAACTCGTTTATACAATACAGTATCCGGATGATGACCCCAATTATCCATAATACAGTAAAATATCCTCATATAGATGACCCTGAAACCCCCATGATCCATGATACAGTACAATATCCGGATACAGATGACCGTGAAACCCCCATGATCAATTATATAGTACAATATCCGGATACAGATGACCGTTAAACAACCATGATCCATTATATAGTACAATATCCGGATACAGATGACCGTGAAACCCCCATGATCCATTATATAGTACAATATCCTGATAAAGATGACCGTAAAACCCCAACGATCCATTATATAGTACAATATCTGGATACAGATGACCGTGAAACCCCCATTATCAATTATATAGTACAATATCAAGATACAGATGACCGAAAAACCGCCATGATCCATTATATAGTACAATATCCGGATACAGATGACATTGAAACCCCCATGACCTTTTATACAGTACAATATCCTGATACAGATGACTGTGAAACTCCCATGATCCATTATACAGTACAATATCTGGATAAAGATGACCGTGAAACCCCCATGATCCATTATATGGTACAATATCCAGATACAGATGACCGTGATACCCTTATGATCCATGATACAGTACAATATCCGGATAAAGATGACCGTGAAACCCCCATGATCTATTATATAGTACATTATCAAGATACAGATGACCGAGAAACCCCCATGATCCATGATACAGTACAATATCCGGATACTGAGGACCGTGAAACCCCCATGATCAATGATACAGCACAATATCCGGATACAGATGACATTGAAACCACCAAAATCGTTTATACAGTACAATATCCGGATGATGACCCCAATGATCCATAATACAGTAAAATATCCTCATATAGATGACCCTGAAACCTCCATGATCTA
Organism: Pseudorhiza aurosa; assembly: GCA_964026355.1. NCBI lineage: Eukaryota > Metazoa > Cnidaria > Scyphozoa > Rhizostomeae > Lychnorhizidae > Pseudorhiza > Pseudorhiza aurosa. The sequence goes on from OZ032123.1 coordinate 1,157,443, forward strand.
TTATATAGTACAATATCAAGATACAGATGATCGAGAAACCCCCATGATCAATGATACGGTACAATATCAAGATACAGATGGCCGTGAAACCCCCATGATCCTGTATATAGTACAATATCCGGATACAGATGACCGTGAAACCACCATGATCCATTATATAGTACAATATCCGGATACAGATGACCGTGAAACCCCCATGATCCATTATATAGTACAATATCCGGATACAGATGACCGTGAAACCCCCATGATCCATTATATAGTACAATATCCGGATACAGATGACCGTGAAACCCCTATGATTTATTATATAGTACAATATCCGGATACAGATGACCGTGAAACCCCCATGACCCTTTATACAGAACAATATCCTGGTACAAATGACATTGAAATTCCTTTGATCCATTATATAGTACAATATCAAGATATAGATGACCGTGAAACTCCTATGATCCATTATACAGTACAATATCCGGACACAGATGACCGTGAAACCCCCATGATCCATAATACAGTACAATATCCTGATAAAGATGACCGTGATACCCAGATGATCCATGATACAGTACAATATCCGGATACAGATGACCGTGAAACCCTATTGATCCATTATATAGTACAATACCAAGATACGGATGACCGAGAAGCCCCCATGTTCCATGATACAGTACAACATCCGGATACTGAGGACCGTGAAACCCCCATGATCAATGATACAGCACAATATCCGGATACAGATGACATTGAAACCACTAAAATCGTTTAAACAGTACAATATCCGAATGATGACCCCAATGATCCATAATACAGTAAAATATCCTCATATAGATGACCCTGAAACCCCCATGATCCATGATACAGTACAATATCCGGATACAGATGATCATGAAACCCCCATCATCCATTATATAGTACAATATCCTGATAAAGATGACCCTGAAACCCCAACGATCCATTATATAGTACAATATCTGGATACAGATAACCGTGAAACCACCATGATCCATGATACAGTACAATATCCGGATACAGATGACCGTGAAACCCCCATGATCCATTATATAGTACAATATCAAGATACAGATGACCGAGAAACCCCCATGATCCATTATATAGTACAATATCCGGATTAAGATGACCGTGAAACCCCCATGATCCATTATATAGTACAATATCCGGATACAGAGGACCGTGAAACCCCCATGATCAATGATACAGCACAATATCCGGATACAGATGACATTGAAACCACCAAACTCGTTTATACAATACAATATCCGGATGATTGCCCCAATGATCCATAATACAGTACAATATCATGATACAGATGACCGTGTAACCCCAATGATCCATTATATAGTACAATATCCGGACACAGATGACCATGAAACCCTCATGATCTATAATACAGTACAATGTCCGGATACAGATGACCGTGAAACCCCATTGATCCATTATATAGTACAGTATCCGGACACAGATGACCATGAAACCCTCATGATCTATAATACAGTACAATGTCCGGATACAGATGACCGTGAAACCCCATTGATCCATTATATAGTACAGTATCCGGATACAGGTGACCATGAAACCCCCATGATCCATTATATAGTACAATATCTGGATACAGATGATCCTGAAACCCCCATGATCAATGATACAGCACAATATCCGGATACAGATGACATTGAAACCACCAAACTCGTTTATACAATACAGTATCCGGATGATGACCCCAATTATCCATAATACAGTAAAATATCCTCATATAGATGACCCTGAAACCCCCATGATCCATGATACAGTACAATATCCGGATACAGATGACCGTGAAACCCCCATGATCAATTATATAGTACAATATCCGGATACAGATGACCGTTAAACAACCATGATCCATTATATAGTACAATATCCGGATACAGATGACCGTGAAACCCCCATGATCCATTATATAGTACAATATCCTGATAAAGATGACCGTAAAACCCCAACGATCCATTATATAGTACAATATCTGGATACAGATGACCGTGAAACCCCCATTATCAATTATATAGTACAATATCAAGATACAGATGACCGAAAAACCGCCATGATCCATTATATAGTACAATATCCGGATACAGATGACATTGAAACCCCCATGACCTTTTATACAGTACAATATCCTGATACAGATGACTGTGAAACTCCCATGATCCATTATACAGTACAATATCTGGATAAAGATGACCGTGAAACCCCCATGATCCATTATATGGTACAATATCCAGATACAGATGACCGTGATACCCTTATGATCCATGATACAGTACAATATCCGGATAAAGATGACCGTGAAACCCCCATGATCTATTATATAGTACATTATCAAGATACAGATGACCGAGAAACCCCCATGATCCATGATACAGTACAATATCCGGATACTGAGGACCGTGAAACCCCCATGATCAATGATACAGCACAATATCCGGATACAGATGACATTGAAACCACCAAAATCGTTTATACAGTACAATATCCGGATGATGACCCCAATGATCCATAATACAGTAAAATATCCTCATATAGATGACCCTGAAACCTCCATGATCTATTATATAGTACAATATCAAGATACAGATGATCGAGAAACCCCCATGATCAATGATACGGTACAATATCAAGATACAGATGGCCGTGAAACCCCCATGATCCTGTATATAGTACAATATCCGGATACAGATGACCGTGAAACCACCATGATCCATTATATAGTACAATATCCGGATACAGATGACCGTGAAACCCCCATGATCCATTATATAGTACAATATCCGGATACAGATGACCGTGAAACCCCCATGATCCATTATATAGTACAATATCCGGATACAGATGACCGTGAAACCCCTATGATTTATTATATAGTACAATATCCGGATACAGATGACCGTGAAACCCCCATGACCCTTTATACAGAACAATATCCTGGTACAAATGACATTGAAATTCCTTTGATCCATTATATAGTACAATATCAAGATATAGATGACCGTGAAACTCCTATGATCCATTATACAGTACAATATCCGGACACAGATGACCGTGAAACCCCCATGATCCATAATACAGTACAATATCCTGATAAAGATGACCGTGATACCCAGATGATCCATGATACAGTACAATATCCGGATACAGATGACCGTGAAACCCTATTGATCCATTATATAGTACAATACCAAGATACGGATGACCGAGAAGCCCCCATGTTCCATGATACAGTACAACATCCGGATACTGAGGACCGTGAAACCCCCATGATCAATGATACAGCACAATATCCGGATACAGATGACATTGAAACCACTAAAATCGTTTAAACAGTACAATATCCGAATGATGACCCCAATGATCCATAATACAGTAAAATATCCTCATATAGATGACCCTGAAACCCCCATGATCCATGATACAGTACAATATCCGGATACAGATGATCATGAAACCCCCATCATCCATTATATAGTACAATATCCTGATAAAGATGACCCTGAAACCCCAACGATCCATTATATAGTACAATATCTGGATACAGATAACCGTGAAACCACCATGATCCATGATACAGTACAATATCCGGATACAGATGACCGTGAAACCCCCATGATCCATTATATAGTACAATATCAAGATACAGATGACCGAGAAACCCCCATGATCCATTATATAGTACAATATCCGGATTAAGATGACCGTGAAACCCCCATGATCCATTATATAGTACAATATCCGGATACAGAGGACCGTGAAACCCCCATGATCAATGATACAGCACAATATCCGGATACAGATGACATTGAAACCACCAAACTCGTTTATACAATACAATATCCGGATGATTGCCCCAATGATCCATAATACAGTACATTATCATGATACAGATGACCGTGTAACCCCAATGATCCATTATATAGTACAATATCCGGACACAGATGACCATGAAACCCTCATGATCTATAATACAGTACAATGTCCGGATACAGATGACCGTGAAACCCCATTGATCCATTATATAGTACAGTATCCGGATACAGGTGACCATGAAACCCCCATGATCCATTATATAGTACAATATCTGGATACAGATGATCCTGAAACCCCCATGATCAATGATACAGCACAATATCCGGATACAGATGACATTGAAACCACCAAACTCGTTTATACAATACAGTATCCGGATGATGACCCCAATTATCCATAATACAGTAAAATATCCTCATATAGATGACCCTGAAACCCCCATGATCCATGATACAGTACAATATCCGGATACAGATGACCGTGAAACCCCCATGATCAATTATATAGTACAATATCCGGATACAGATGACCGTGAAACTCCCACGATTCATTATACAGTACAATATCCGGATACAGATGACCGTGAAACCCCCATTATCCATAATACAGTACAATATCCTGATAAAGATGACCGTGATACCCCCATGATCCATGATACAGTACAATATCCGGATACAGATGACCGTGAAACCCCATTGATCCATTATATAGTGCAATATCAAGATACAGATGACCGAGAGACCCCCATGTTCCATGATACAGTACAATATCCGGATACTGAGGACCGTGAAACCCCCATGATCAATGATACAGTACAATGTCCGGATACAGATGACATTGAAACCACTAAAATCGTTTAAACAGTACAATATCCGGATGATGACCCCAATGATCCATAATACAGTAAAATATCCTCATATAGATGACCCTGAAACCCCCATGATCCTTGATACAGTACAATATCCGGATACAGATGACAATGAAACCCCCATGATCCATTATATAGTACAATATCCGGATACAGATGACCGTGAAACCCCCATGATCCATTATATAGTACAATATCAAGATACAGATGACCGAGAAACCCTCATGTTCCATGATACAGTAAAATATCCGGATATTGAGGACCGTGAAACCCCCATGATCAATGATACAGCACAGTATCCGGATACAGATGACATTGAAACCACCAAAATCGTTTATACAGTACAATATCCGGATGATGACCCCAATGATCCATAATACAGTAAAATATCCTCATATAGATGACCCTGAAACCCCCATGATCCATGATACAGTACAATATCTGGATATAGATGACCGTGAAACCCCCATGATCAATTATATAGTACAATATCCGGATACAGATGACCGTGAAACCACCATGATCCATTATATAGTACAATATCCGGATACAGATGACCGTGAAGCCCCCATGATCCATTATATAGTACAATATCCTGATAAAGATGACCATGAAACCCCCATGATCCATTATATAGTACAATATCTGGATACAGATGACCGTGAAACCCCCATTATCAATTATATAGTACAATATCCGGATACAGATGACCCTAAAACCTCCATGATCTATTATATAGTACAATATCAAGATACAGATGATTGTGAAACCCCCATGATCAATGATACGGTACAATATCAAGATACAGATGACCGAAAAACCGCCATGATCCATTATATAGTACAATATCCGGATACAGATGACATTGAAACCCCCATGACCTTTTATACAGTACAATATCCTGATACAGATGACCGTGAAACTCCCATGATCCATTATACAGTACAATATCCGGATAAAGATGACCGTGAAACCCCCATGATCCATTATATAGTACAATATCCGGATACAGAGGACCGTGAAACCCCCATGATCAATGATACAGCACAATATCCGGATACAGATGACATTGAAACCACCAAACTCGTTTATACAATACAATATCCGGATGATTGCCCCAATGATCCATAATACAGTACAATATCATGATACAGATGACCGTGTAACCCCAATGATCCATTATATAGTACAATATCCGGACACAGATGACCATGAAACCCTCATGATCTATTATACAGTACAATGTCCGGATACAGATGACCGTGAAACCCCATTGATCCATTATATAGTACAGTATCCGGATACAGGTGACCATGAAACCCCCATGATCCATTATATAGTACAATATCTGGATACAGATGATCCTGAAACCCCCATGATCAATGATACAGCACAATATCCGGATACAGATGACATTGAAACCACCAAACTCGTTTATACAATACAGTATCCGGATGATGACCCCAATTATCCATAATACAGTAAAATATCCTCATATAGATGACCCTGAAACCCCCATGATCCATGATACAGTACAATATCCGGATACAGATGACCGTGAAACCCCCATGATCAATTATATAGTACAATATCCGGATACAGATGACCGTTAAACAACCATGATCCATTATATAGTACAATATCCGGATACAGATGACCGTGAAACCCCCATGATCCATTATATAGTACAATATCCTGATAAAGATGACCGTAAAACCCCAACGATCCATTATATAGTACAATATCTGGATACAGATGACCGTGAAACCCCCATTATCAATTATATAGTACAATATCAAGATACAGATGACCGAAAAACCGCCATGATCCATTATATAGTACAATATCCGGATACAGATGACATTGAAACCCCCATGACCTTTTATACAGTACAATATCCTGATACAGATGACTGTGAAACTCCCATGATCCATTATACAGTACAATATCTGGATAAAGATGACCGTGAAACCCCCATGATCCATTATATGGTAGAATATCCGGATACAGATGACCGTGATACCCCCATGATCCATGATACAGTACAATATCCGGATAAAGATGACCGTGAAACCCCCATGATCTATTATATAGTACAATATCAAGATACAGATGACCGAGAAACCCCCATGATCCATGATACAGTACAATATCCGGATACTGAGGACCGTGAAACCCCCATGATCAATGATACAGCACAATATCCGGATACAGATGACATTGAAACCACCAAAATCGTTTATACAGTACAATATCCGGATGATGACCCCAATGATCCATAATACAGTAAAATATCCTCATATAGATGACCCTGAAACCTCCATGATCTATTATATAGTACAATATCAAGATACAGATGATCGAGAAACCCCCATGATCAATGATACGGTACAATATCAAGATACAGATGGCCGTGAAACCCCCATGATCCTTTATATAGTACAATATCCGGATACAGATGACCGTGAAACCACCATGATCCATTATATAGTACAATATCCGGATACAGATGACCGTGAAACCCCCATGATCCATTATATAGTACAATATCCGGATACAGATGACCGTGAAACCCCCATGATCCATTATATAGTACAATATCTGGATACAGATGATCCTGAAACCCCCATGATCAATGATACAGCACAATATCCGGATACAGATGACATTGAAACCACCAAACTCGTTTATACAATACAGTATCCGGATGATGACCCCAATTATCCATAATACAGTAAAATATCCTCATATAGATGACCCTGAAACCCCCATGATCCATGATACAGTACAATATCCGGATACAGATGACCGTGAAACCCCCATGATCAATTATATAGTACAATATCCGGATACAGATGACCGTGAAACTCCCAAGATCCATTATACAGTACAATATCCGGATACAGATGACCGTGAAACCCCCATGATCCATAATACAGTACAATATCCTGATAAAGATGACCGTGATACCCATATGATCCATGATACAGTACAATATCCGGATACAGATGACCGTGAAACCCCATTGATCCATTATATAGTGCAATATCAAGATACAGATGACCGAGAAACCCCCATGTTCCATGATACAGTACAATATCCGGATACTGAGGACCGTGAAACCCCCATGATCAATGATACAGTACAATGTCCGGATACAGATGACATTGAAACCACTAAAATCGTTTAAACAGTACAATATCCGGATGATGACCCCAATGATCCATAATACAGTAAAATATCCTCATATAGATGACCCTGAAACCCCCATGATCCATGATACAGTACAATATCTGGATATAGATGACCGTGAAACCCCCATGATCAATTATATAGTACAATATCCGGATACAGATGACCGTGAAACCACCATGATCCATTATATAGTACAATATCCGGATACAGATGACCGTGAAGCCCCCATGATCCATTATATAGTACAATATCCTGATAAAGATGACCATGAAACCCCCATGATCCATTATATAGTACAATATCTGGATACAGATGACCGTGAAACCCCCATTATCAATTATATAGTACAATATCCGGATACAGATGACCCTAAAACCTCCATGATCTATTATATAGTACAATATCAAGATACAGTTGATCGAGAAACCCCCATGATCAATGATACGGTACAATATCAAGATACAGATGACCGAAAAACCGCCATGATCCATTATATAGTACAATATCCGGATACAGATGACATTGAAACCCCCATGACCTTTTATACAGTACAATATCCTGATACAGATGACCGTGAAACTCCCATGATCCATTATACAGTACAATATCCGGATAAAGATGACCGTGAAACCCCCATGATCCATTATATAGTACAATATCCGGATACAGAGGACCGTGAAACCCCCATGATCAATGATACAGCACAATATCCGGATACAGATGACATTGAAACCACCAAACTCGTTTATACAATACAATATCCGGATGATTGCCCCAATGATCCATAATACAGTACAATATCATGATACAGATGACCGTGTAACCCCAATGATCCATTATATAGTACAATATCCGGACACAGATGACCATGAAACCCTCATGATCTATAATACAGTACAATGTCCGGATACAGATGACCGTGAAACCCCATTGATCCATTATATAGTACAGTATCCGGATACAGGTGACCATGAAACCCCCATGATCCATTATATAGTACAATATCCGGATACAGATGACCGTGAAACCCCCATGATCAATTATATAGTACAATATCCGGATACAGATGACCGTTAAACAACCATGATCCATTATATAGTACAATATCCGGATACAGATGACCGTGAAACCCCCATGATCCATTATATAGTACAATATCCTGATAAAGATGACCGTAAAACCCCAACGATCCATTATATAGTACAATATCTGGATACAGATGACCGTGAAACCCCCATTATCAATTATATAGTACAATATCAAGATACAGATGACCGAAAAACCGCCATGATCCATTATATAGTACAATATCCGGATACAGATGACATTGAAACCCCCATGACCTTTTATACAGTACAATATCCTGATACAGATGACTGTGAAACTCCCATGATGCATTATACAGTACAATATCTGGATCAAGATGACCGTGAAACCCCCATGATCCATTATATGGTACAATATCCGGATACAGATGACCGTGATACCCCCATGATCCATGATACAGTACAATATCCGGATAAAGATGACCGTGAAACCCTACTGATCCATTATATAGTACAATACCAAGATACGGATGACCGAGAAGCCCCCATGTTCCATGATACAGTACAACATCCGGATACTGAGGACCGTGAAACCCCCATGATCAATGATACAGCACAATATCCGGATACAGATGACATTGAAACCACTAAAATCGTTTAAACAGTACAATATCCGAATGATGACCCCAATGATCCATAATACAGTAAAATATCCTCATATAGATGACCCTGAAACCCCCATGATCCATGATACAGTACAATATCCGGATACAGATGATCATGAAACCCCCATCATCCATTATATAGTACAATATCCTGATAAAGATGACCCTGAAACCCCAACGATCCATTATATAGTACAATATCTGGATACAGATAACCGTGAAACCACCATGATCCATGATACAGTACAATATCCGGATACAGATGACCGTGAAACCCCCATGATCCATTATATAGTACAATATCAAGATACAGATGACCGAGAAACCCCCATGTTCCATGATACAGTAAAATATCCGGATACTGAGGACCGTGAAACCCCCATGATCAATGATACAGCACAGTATCCGGATACAGATGACATTGAAACCACCAAAATCGTTTATACAGTACAATATCCGGATGATGACCCCAATGATCCATAATACAGTAAAATATCCTCATATAGATGACCGTGAAACCCGCTTGATCCATGATACAGTACAATTTCTGGAAAATGATGACCGTGAAACCCCCATGATCAATTATATAGTACAATATCCGGATACAGATGACCGTGAAACCACCATGATCCATTATATAGTAAAATATCCGGATACAGATGACCGTGAAATCCCCCATGATCCATTATATAGTTCAATATCCTGATAAAGATGACCATGAAACCCCCATGATCCATTATATAGTACAATATCTGGATACAGATGACCGTGAAACCCCCATTATCAATTATATAGTACAATATCCGGATACAGATGACCCTGAAACCTCCATGATCTATTATATAGTACAATATCAAGATACAGATGATCGAGAAACCCCAATGATCAATGATACGGTACAATATCAAGATACAGATGACCGAAAAACCGCCATGATCCATTATATAGTACAATATCCGGATACAGATGACATTGAAACCCCCATGACCTTTTATACAGTAAAATATCCTGATACAGATGACCGTGAAACTCCCATGATCCATTATACAGTACAGTATCCGGATAAAGATGACCGTGAAACCCCCATGATCCATTATATAGTACAATATCCGGATACAGAGGACCGTGAAACCCCCATGATCAATGATACAGCACAATATCCGGATACAGATGACATTGAAACCACCAAACTCGTTTATACAATACAATATCCGGATGATGGCCCAATGATCCATAATACAGTACAATATCATGATACAGATGACCGTGTAACCCCAATGATCCATTATATAGTACAATATCAAGATACAGATGATCGAGAAACCCCCATGATCATTGATACGGTACAATATCAAGATACAGATGACCGAAAAACCGCCATGATCCATCATACAGTACAATATCCGGATACAGATGACATTGAAACCACCAAAATCGTTTATACAATACAATATCCGGATGATGACCCCAATGATCCATAATACAGTAAAATATCCTCATATAGATGACCCTGAAATCCCCATGATCCATGATACAGTACAATATCCGGATACAGATGACCGTGATACCCCCATGATCCATGATACAGTACAATATCCGGATACAGATGACCGTGAAACCCCCATGATCCATTATATAGTACAATATCAAGATACAGATGACAGAGAAACCCCCATGATCCATGATACAGTACAATATCCGGATACTGAGGACCGTGAAACCCCCATGATCAATGATACAGCACAATATCCGGATACAGATGACATTGAAACAACCAAAATCGTTTATACAGTACAATATCCGGATGATGACCCCAATGATCCATAATACAGTAAAATATCCTCATATAGATGACCCTGAAACCCCCATGATCCATGATACAGTACAATATCCGGATACAGATGACCGTGAAACCCCCATGATCCTTTATATAGTACAATATCCGGATACAGATGACCGTGAAACCACCATGATCCATTATATAGTACAATATCCGGATACAGATGACCGTGAAACCCCCATGATCCATTATATAGTACAATATCCTTATAAAGATGACCATGAAACCCCCATGATCCATTATATAGTACAATATCCGGATACATATGACCGTGAAACCCCCATGATCCATTATATAGTACAATATCCGGATACAGATGACCGTGAAACCCCTATGATCCATAATATAGTACAATATCCGGATACAGATGACCGTGAAACCCCCATGACCCTTTATACAGAACAATATCCTAGTACAAATGACATTGAAGTTCCCATGATCCATTATATAGTACAATATCAAGATACAGATGACCGTGAAACTCCCAAGATCCATTATACAGTACAATATCCGGATACAGATGACCGTGAAACCCCCATGATCCATAATACAGTACAATATCCTGATAAAGATGACCGTGAAACCCCATTGATCCATTATATAGTGCAATATCAAGATACAGATGACATTGAAACCACTAAAATCGTTTATACAGTACAATATCCGGATGATGACCCCAATGATCCATAATACAGTAAAATATCCTCATATAGATGACCCTGAAACCCCCATGATCCATGATACAGTACAATATCCGGATACAGATGACCGTGAAACCCCATTGATCCATTATATAGTGCAATATCAAGATACAGATGACATTGAAACCACTAAAATCGTTTATACAGTACAATATCCGGATGATGACCCCAATGATCCATAATACAGTAAAATATCCTCATATAGATGACCCTGAAACCCCCATGATCCATGATACAGTACAATATCCGGATACAGATGACCATGAAACCCCCATCATCCATTATATAGTACAATATCCGGATACAGATGACCGTGAAACCACCATGATCCATTATATAGTACAATATCTGGATACAGATAACCGTGAAACCCCCATGATCAATTTTATGGTACAATATCCGGATACAGATGACCGTGAAACCACCATGATCCATGATACAGTACAATATCCGGATACAGATGACCGTGAAACCCCCATGATCCATTATATAGTACAATATCAAGATACAGATGACCGAGAAACCCCCATGTTCCATGATACAGTAAAATATCCGGATACTGAGGACCGTGAAACCCCCATGATCAATGATACAGCACAGTATCCGGATACAGATGACATTGAAACCACCAAAATCGTTTATACAGTACAATATCCTGATGATGACCCCAATGATCCATAATACAGTAAAATATCCTCATATGGATGACCGTGAAACCCCCATGATCCATGATACAGTACAATATCAGGAAAATGATGACCGTGAAACCCCCATGATCAATTATATAGTACAATATCCGGATACAGATGACCGTGAAACCACCATGATCCATTATATAGTACAATATCCGGATACAGATGACCGTGAAGCCCCCATGATCCATTATATAGTACAATATCCTGATAAAGATGACCATGAAACCCCCATGATCCATTATATAGTACAATATCTGGATACAGATGACCGTGAAACCCCCATTATCAATTATATAGTACAATATCCGGATACAGATGACCCTGAAACCTCCATGATCTATTATATAGTACAATATCAAGATACAGATGATCGAGAAACCCCCATGATCAATGATACGGTACAATATCAAGATACAGATGACCGAAAAACCGCCATGATCCATTATATAGTACAATATCCGGATACAGATGACATTGAAACCCCCATGACCTTTTATACAGTAAAATATCCTGATACAGATGACCGTGAAACTCCCATGATCCATTATACAGTACAGTATCCGGATAAAGATGACCGTGAAACCCCCATGATCCATTATATAGTACAATATCCGGATACAGAGGACCGTGAAACCCCCATGATCAATGATACAGCACAATATCCGGATACAGATGACATTGAAACCACCAAACTCGTTTATACAATACAATATCCGGATGATGGCCCCAATGATCCATAATACAGTACAATATCATGATACAGATGACCGTGTAACCCCAATGATCCATTATATAGTACAATATCAAGATACAGATGATCGAGAAACCCCCATGATCATTGATACGGTACAATATCAAGATACAGATGACCGAAAAACCGCCATGATCCATCATACAGTACAATATCCGGATACAGATGACATTGAAACCACCAAAATCGTTTATACAGTACAATATCCGGATGATGACCCCAATGATCCATAATACAGTAAAATATCCTCATATAGATGACCCTGAAATCCCCATGATCCATGATACAGTACAATATCCGGATACAGATGACCGTGATACCCCCATGATCCATGATACAGTACAATATCCGGATACAGATGAGCGTGAAACCAATATGATCCATTATATAGTACAATATCCGGATACAGATGACCGTGAAGCCCCCATGATCCATTATATAGTACAATATCCTGATAAAGATGACCATGAAACCCCAACGATCCATTATATAGTACAATATCTGGAGACAGATGACCGTGAAACCCCCATTATCAATTATATAGTACAATATCAAGATACAGATGACTGAAAAACCGCCATGATCTATTATATAGTACAATATCCGGATACAGATGACATTGAAACCCCCATGACCTTTTATACAGTACAATATCCTGATACAGATGACCGTGAAACTCCCATGATCCATTATATGGTACAATATCTGGATACAGATTACCGTGATACCCCCATGATCCATGATACAGTACAATATCCGGATACAGATGACCGTGAAACCCCCATGATCCATTATATAGTACAATATCAAGATTCAGATGACCGAGAAACCCCCATGATCCATGATACAGTACAATATCCGGATACTGAGGACCGTGAAACCCCCATGATCAATGATACAGCACAACATCCGGATACAGATGAAATTGAAACCACCAAACTCGTTTATACAGTACAATATCCGGATGATGACCCCAATGATCCATAATACAGTAAAATTTCCTCATATAGATGGCCCTGAAACCCCCATGATCCATGATACAGTACAATAGCCGGATACAGATGACCGTGAAACCCCCATGATCCTTTATATAGTACAATATCCGGATACAGATGACCGTGAAACCACCATGATCCATTATATAGTACAATATCCGGATACAGATGACCGTGAAACCCCCATGATCCATTATATAGTACAATATCCTTATAAAAATGACCATGAAACCCCCATGATCCATTATATAGTACAATATCCTTAGAAAGATGGCCATAAAACCCCCATGATCCATTATATAGTACAATATCCGGATACAGATGACCGTGAAACCCCCATGATCCATTATATAGTACAATATCCGGATACAGATGACCATGAAACCCCTATGATCCATTATATAGTACAATATCCGGATACAGATGACCGTGAAACCCCCATGACCCTTTATACAGAACAATATCCTGGTACAAATGACATTGAAATTCCCATGATCCATTATATAGTACAATATCAAGATACAGATGACCGTGAAACTCCCATTATCCATTATACAGTACAATATCCGGATACAGATGACCGTGAAACCCCCACGATCCATAATACAGTACAATGTCCTGATAAAGATGACCGTGATACCCCCATGATCCATGATACAATACAATATCCGGATACAGATGACCGTGAAACCCCATTGATCCATTATATAGTACAATATCCTGCTAAAGATGACCATGAAACCCCCATGATCCATTATATAGTACAATGTCCGGATACAGATGACCGTGAAACCCCATTGATCCATAATATAGTACAGTATCCGGATACAGGTGACCATGAAACCCCCATGATCCATTATATAGTACAATATCTGGATACAGATGACCCTGAAACCCCCATGATCAATGATACAGCACAATATCCGGATACAGATGACATTGAAACCACCAAACTCGTTTATACAATACAATATCCGGATGATGACCCCAATTATCCATAATACAGTAAAATATCCTCATATAGATGACCCTGAAACCCCCATGATCCATGATACAGTACAATATACGGATACAGATGACCGTGAAACCCCCATGATCAATTATATGGTACAATATCCGGATACAGATGACCGTGAAACCACCATGATCCATTATATAGTACAATATCCGGATACAGATGACCGTGAAGCCCCCATGATCCATTATATAGTACAATATCCTGATAAAGATGACCATGAAACCCCAACGATCCATTATATAGTACAATATCTGGAGACAGATGACCGTGAAAGCCCCATTATCAATTATATAGTACAATATCAAGATACAGATGACTGAAAAACCACCATGATCTATTATATAGTACAATATCCGGATACAGATGACATTGAAACCCCCATGACCTTTTATACAGTACAATATCCTGATACAGATGACCGTGAAACTCCCATGATCCATTATATGGTACAATATCCGGATACAGATTACCGTGATACCCCAATGATCCATGATACAGTACAATATCCGGATACAGATGACCGTGAAACCCCCATGATCCATTATATAGTACAATATCAAGATTCAGATGACCGAGAAACCCCCATGATCCATGATACAGTACAATATCCGGATACTGAGGACCGTGAAACCCCCATGATCAATGATACAGCACAACATCCGGATACAGATGAAATTGAAACCACCAAACTCGTTTATACAGTACAATATCCGGATGATGACCCCAATGATCCATAATACAGTAAAATTTCCTCATATAGATGGCCCTGAAACCCCCATGATCCATGATACAGTACAATAGCCGGATACAGATGACCGTGAAACCCCCATGATCCTTTATATAGTACAATATCCGGATACAGATGACCGTGAAACCACCATGATCCATTATATAGTACAATATCCGGATACAGATGACCGTGAAACCCCCATGATCCATTATATAGTACAATATCCTTATAAAAATGACCATGAAACCCCCATGATCCATTATATAGTACAATATCCTTAGAAAGATGGCCATAAAACCCCCATGATCCATTATATAGTACAATATCCGGATACAGATGACCGTGAAACCCCCATGATCCATTATATAGTACAATATCCGGATACAGATGACCATGAAACCCCTATGATCCATTATATAGTACAATATCCGGATACAGATGACCGTGAAACCCCCATGACCCTTTATACAGAACAATATCCTGGTACAAATGACATTGAAATTCCCATGATCCATTATATAGTACAATATCAAGATACAGATGACCGTGAAACTCCCATTATCCATTATACAGTACAATATCCGGATACAGATGACCGTGAAACCCCCACGATCCATAATACAGTACAATGTCCTGATAAAGATGACAGTGATACCCCCATGATCCATGATACAATACAATATCCGGATACAGATGACCGTGAAACCCCATTGATCCATTATATAGTACAGTATCCGGATACAGGTGACCATGAAACCCCCATGATCCATTATATAGTACAATATCTGGATACACATGACCCTGAAACCCCCATGATCAATGATACAGCACAATATCCGGATACAGATGACATTGAAACCACCAAACTCGTTTATACAATACAATATCCGGATGATGACCCCAATTATCCATAATACAGTAAAATATCCTTATATAGATGACCCTGAAATCCCCATGATCCATGATACAGTACAATATCCGGATACAGATGACCGTGAAACCCCCATGATCAATTATTTAGTACAATATCCTGATACAGATGACCGTGAAACCACCATGATCCATTATATAGTACAATATCCGGATACAGATGACCGTCAAGCCCCCATGATCCATTATATAGTACAATATCCTGATAAAGATGACCATGAAACCCCAACGATCCATTATATAGTACAATATCTGAATACAGATGACCGTGAAACCCCCATTACCAATTATATAGTACAATATCAAGATACAGATGACCGAAAAACCGCCATGATCTATTATATAGTACAGTATCCGGATACAGATGACTCTGAAACCCCCATGACCTTTTATACAGTACAATATCCTGATACAGATGACCGTGAAACTCCCATGATCCATTATATGGTACAATATCTGGATACAGATTACCGTGATACCCCCATGATCCATGATACAGTACAATATCCGGATACAGATGACCGTGAAACCCCCATGATCCATTATATAGTACAATATCAAGATTCAGATGACCGAGAAACCCCCATGATCCATGATACAGTACAATATCCGGATACTGAGGACCGTGAAACCCCCATGATCAATGATACAGCACAACATCCGGATACAGATGAAATTGAAACCACCAAACTCGTTTATACAGTACAATATCCGGATGATGACCCCAATGATCCATAATACAGTAAAATTTCCTCATATAGATGGCCCTGAAACCCCCATGATCCATGATACAGTACAATAGCCGGATACAGATGACCGTGAAACCCCCATGATCCTCTATATAGTACAATATCCGGATACAGATGACCGTGAAACAACCATGATCCATTATATAGTACAATATCCGGATACAGATGACCGTGAAACCCCCATGATCCATTATATAGTACAATATCCTTATAAATATGACCATGAAACCCCCATGATCCATTATATAGTACAATATCCTTATAAAGATGGCCATATAACCCCCATGATCCATTATATAGTACAATATCCGGATACAGATGACAGTGAAACCCCCATGATCCATTATATAGTACAATATCCGGATACAGATGACCGTGAAACCACTATGATCCATTATATAGTACAATATCCGGATACAGATGACCGTGAAACCCCCATGACCCTTTATACAGAACGATATCCTGGTACAAATGACATTGAAATTCCCATGATCCATTATATAGTACAATATCAAGATACAGATGACCGTGAAACTCCCATTATCCATTATACAGTACAATATCCGGATACAGATGACCGTGAAACCCCCACGATCCATAATACAGTACAATGTCCTGATAAAGATGACCGTGATACCCCCATGATCCATGATACAATACAATATCCAGATACAGATGACCGTGAAACCCCATTGATCCATTATATAGTACAGTATCCGGATACAGGTGACCATGAAACCCCCATGATCCATTATATAGTACAATATCTGGATACACATGACCCTGAAACCCCCATGATCAATGATACAGCACAATATCCGGATACAGATGACATTGAAACCACCAAACTCGTTTATACAATACAATATCCGGATGATGACCCCAATTATCCATAATACAGTAAAATGTCCTTATATAGATGACCCTGAAATCCCCATGATCCATGATACAGTACAATATCCGGATACAGATGACCGTGAATACCCATGATCAATTATATAGTACAATATCCGGATACAGATGACCGTGAAACCACCATGATCCATTATATAGTACAATATCCGGATACAGATGACCGTGAAGCCCCCATGAGCCATTATATAGTACAATATCCTGATAAAGATGACCATGAAACCCCCATGATCCATTATATAGTACAATATCTGGATACAGATGACCGTGAAGCCCCCATTATAAATTATATAGTACAATATCCGGATACAGATGACCCTGAAACCTCCATGATCCATTATATAGTACAATATCAAGATACAGATGATCGAGAAACCCCCATGATCAATGATACGGTACAATATCAAGATACAGATGACCGAAAAACCGCCATGATCCATTATATAGTACAATATCCGGATACAGATGACATTGAAACCCCCATGACCTTTTATACAGTACAATATCCTGATACAGATGACCGTGAAACTCCCATGATCCATTATACAGTACAATATCCGGATAAAGATGACCGTGAAAACCCAATGATCCATTATATAGTACAATATCCGGATACAGATGACCGTGAAACCCCCATTATCCATTATATAGTACAATATCCGGATACAGATGACCGTGAATCCCTATGATCCATTATTTAGTACAATATCCGGATACAGATGACCGTGAAACCCCCATGACCCTTTATACAGAACAATATCCTGGTACAAATGACATTGAAATTCCCATGATCCATTATATAGTACAATATCAAGATACAGATGACCGTGAAACTTTCATGATCCATTATACAGTACAATATCCGGATACAGATGACCGTGAAACCCCCATGATCCATAATACAGTACAATATCCTGATAAAGATGACCGTGATACCCCCATGATCCATGATACAGTACAATATCCGGATACAGATGACCGTGAAACCCCATTGATCCATTATATAGTGCAATATCAAGATACAGATGACCGAGAAACCCCCATGTTCCATGATACAGTACAATATCCGGATACTGAGGACCGTGAAACCCCCATGATCAATGATACAGTACAATGTCCGGATACAGATGACATTGAAACCACTAAAATCGTTTATACAGTACAATATCCGGATGATGACCCCAATGATCCAAAATACAGTAAAATATCCTCATATAGATGACCCTGAAACCCCCATGATCCATGATACAGTACAATATCCGGATACAGATGACCATGAAACCCCCATCATCCATTATATAGTACAATATCCTGATAAAGATGACCCTGAAACCCCAACGATCCATTATATAGTACAATATCTGGATACAGAAAACCGTGAAACCCCCATGATCAATTTTATGGTACAATATCCGGATACAGATGACCGTGAAACCACCATTATCCATTATATAGTACAATATCTGGATACAGATGACCCTGAAACCTCTATGATCAATGATACGGCACAATTTCCGGATACAGATGACATTGAAACAACCAAACTCGTTTATACAATACAATATCCGGATGATGACCCCAATTATCCATAATACAGTAAAATATCCTCATATAGATGACCGTGAAACCCCCATGATCCATGATACAGTACAATATACGGATACAGATGACCGTGAAATCCCCATGATCAATTATATAGTACAATATCCGGATACAGATGACCGTGAAACCCCCATGATCCATTATATAGTACAATATCCTGATAAAGATGACCATGAAACCCCCATGATCCATTATATAGTACAATGTCCAGATACAGATGACCGTGAAACCCCATTGATCCATAATATAGTACAGTATCCGGATACAGGTGACCATGAAACCCCCATGATCAATGATACAGTACAATATCCGGATACTGAGGACCGTGAAACCCCCATGATCAATGATACAGCACAATATCCGGATACAGATGACATTGAAACCACCAAAATCGTTTATACAGTACAATATCCGGATGATGACCCCAATGATCCATAATACAGTAAAATATCCTCATATAGATGACCCTGAAACCCCCATGATCCATGATACAGTACAATAGCCGGATACAGATGACCGTGAAACCCCCATGATCCTTTATATAGTACAATATCCGGATACAGATGACCGTGAAACCACCATGATCCATTATATAGTACAATATCCGGATACAGATGACCGTGAAACCCCCATGATCCATTATATAGTACAATATCCTTATAAAGATGACCATGAAACCCCCATGATCCATCATATAGTACAATATCCTTATAAAGATGACCATGAAACCCCCATGATCCATTATATAGTACAATATCCGGATACAGATGACCGTGAAACCCCCATTATCCATTATATAGTACAATATCCGGATACAGATGACCGTGAATCCCTATGATCCATTATTTAGTACAATATCCGGATACAGATGACCGTGAAACCCCCATGACCCTTTATACAGAACAATATCCTGGTACAAATGACATTGAAATTCCCATGATCCATTATATAGTACAATATCAAGATACAGATGACCGTGAAACTTTCATGATCCATTATACAGTACAATATCCGGATACAGATGACCGTGAAACCCCCATGATCCATAATACAGTACAATATCCTGATAAAGATGACCGTGATACCCCCATGATCCATGATACAGTACAATATCCGGATACAGATGACCGTGAAACCCCATTGATCCATTATATAGTGCAATATCAAGATACAGATGACCGAGAAACCCCCATGTTCCATGATACAGTACAATATCCGGATACTGAGGACCGTGAAACCCCCATGATCAATGATACAGTACAATGTCCGGATACAGATGACATTGAAACCACTAAAATCGTTTATACAGTACAATATCCGGATGATGACCCCAATGATCCAAAATACAGTAAAATATCCTCATATAGATGACCCTGAAACCCCCATGATCCATGATACAGTACAATATCCGGATACAGATGACCATGAAACCCCCATCATCCATTATATAGTACAATATCCTGATAAAGATGACCCTGAAACCCCAACGATCCATTATATAGTACAATATCTGGATACAGAAAACCGTGAAACCCCCATGATCAATTTTATGGTACAATATCCGGATACAGATGACCGTGAAACCACCATTATCCATTATATAGTACAATATCTGGATACAGATGACCCTGAAACCTCTATGATCAATGATACGGCACAATTTCCGGATACAGATGACATTGAAACAACCAAACTCGTTTATACAATACAATATCCGGATGATGACCCCAATTATCCATAATACAGTAAAATATCCTCATATAGATGACCGTGAAACCCCCATGATCCATGATACAGTACAATATACGGATACAGATGACCGTGAAATCCCCATGATCAATTATATAGTACAATATCCGGATACAGATGACCGTGAAACCCCCATGATCCATTATATAGTACAATATCCTGATAAAGATGACCATGAAACCCCCATGATCCATTATATAGTACAATGTCCAGATACAGATGACCGTGAAACCCCATTGATCCATAATATAGTACAGTATCCGGATACAGGTGACCATGAAACCCCCATGATCCATTATATAGTACAATATCTGGATACAGATGACCCTGAAACCCCCATGATCAATGATACAGCACAATATCCGGATACAGATGACATTGAAACCACCAAACTCGTTTATACAATACAATATCCGGATGATGACCCCAATTATCCATAATACAGTAAAATATCCTCATATAGATGACCCTGAAACCCCCATGATCCATTATACAGTACAATATACGGATACAGATGACCGTGAAACCCCCATGATCAATTATATGGTACAATATCCGGATACAGATGACCGTGAAGCCCCCATGATCCATTATATAGTACAATATCCTGATAAAGATGACCATGAAACCCCAACGATCCATTATATAGTACAATATCTGGAGACAGATGACCGTGAAACCCCCATTATCAATTATATAGTACAATATCAAGATACAGATGACTGAAAAACCGCCATGATCTATTATATAGTACAATATCCGGATACAGATGACATTGAAACCCCCATGACCTTATATACAGTACAATATCCTGATACAGATGACCGTGAAACTCCCATGATCCATTATATGGTACAATATCCGGATACAGATTACCGTGATACCCCAATGATCCATGATACAGTACAATATCCGGATACAGATGACCGTGAAACCCCCATGATTTATTATATAGTACAATATCAAGATTCAGATGACCGAGAAACCCCCATGATCCATGATACAGTACAATATCCGGATACTGAGGACCGTGAAACCCCCATGATCAATGATACAGCACAACATCCGGATACAGATGAAATTGAAACCACCAAACTCGTTTATACAGTACAATATCCGGATGATGACCCCAATGATCCATAATACAGTAAAATTTCCTCATATAGATGGCCCTGAAACCCCCATGATCCATGATACAGTACAATAGCCGGATACAGATGACCGTGAAACCCCCATGATCCTTTATATAGTACAATATCCGGATACAGATGACCGTGAAACCACCATGATCCATTATATAGTACAATATCCGGATACAGATGACCGTGAAACCCCCATGATCCATTATATAGTACAATATCCTTATAAAAATGACCATGAAACCCCCATGATCCATTATATAGTACAATATCCTTAGAAAGATGGCCATAAAACCCCCATGATCCATTATATAGTACAATATCCGGATACAGATGACCGTGAAACCCCCATGATCCATTATATAGTACAATATCCGGATACAGATGACCATGAAACCCCTATGATCCATTATATAGTACAATATCCGGATACAGATGACCGTGAAACCCCCATGACCCTTTATACAGAACAATATCCTGGTACAAATGACACTGAAATTCCCATGATCCATTATATAGTACAATATCAAGATACAGATGACCGTGAAACTCCCATTATCCATTATACAGTACAATATCCGGATACAGATGACCGTGAAACCCCCACGATCCATAATACAGTACAATGTCCTAATAAAGATGACCGTGATACCCCCATGATCCATGATACAATACAATATCCGGATACAGATGACCGTGAAACCCCATTGATCCATTATATAGTACAGTATCCGGATACAGGTGACCATGAAACCCCCATGATCCATTATATAGTACAATATCTGGATACACATGACCCTGAAACCCCCATGATCAATGATACAGCACAATATCCGGATACAGATGACATTGAAACCACCAAACTCGTTTATACAATACAATATCCGGATGATGACCCCAATTATCCATAATACAGTAAAATATCCTTATATAGATGACCCTGAAATCCCCATGATCCATGATACAGTACAATATCCGGATACGGATGACCGTGAAACCCCCATGATCAATTATATAGTACAATATCCGGATACAGATGACCGTGAAAGCACCATGATCCATTATATAGTACAATATCCGGATACAGATGACCGTGAAGCCCCCATGATCCATTATATAGTACAATATCCTGATAAAGATGACCATGAAACCCCAACGATCCATTATATAGTACAATATCTGGATACAGATGACCGTGAAACCCCCATTATCAATTATATAGTACAATATCAAGATACAGATGACCGAAAAACCGCCATGATCTATTATATAGTACAGTATCCGGATACAGATGACATTGAAACCCCCTTGACCTTTTATACAGTACAATATCCTGATACAGATGACCGTGAAACTCCCATGATCCATTATATGGTACAATATCTGGATACAGATTACCGTGATACCCCCATGATCCATGATACAGTACAATATCCGTATACAGATGACCGTGAAACCCCCATGATCCATTATATAGTACAATATCAAGATTCAGATGACCGAGAAACCCCCATGATCCATGATACAGTACAATATCCGGATACTGAGGACCGTGAAACCCCCATGATCAATGATACAGCACAACATCCGGATACAGATGAAATTGAAACCACCAAACTCGTTTATACAGTACAATATCCGGATGATGACCCCAATGATCCATAATACAGTAAAATTTCCTCATATAGATGGCCCTGAAACCCCCATGATCCATGATACAGTACAATAGCCGGATACAGATGACCGTGAAACCCCCATGATCCTCTATATAGTACAATATCCGGATACAGATGACCGTGAAACCACCATGATCCATTATATAGTACAATATCCGGATACAGATGACCGTGAAACCCCCATGATCCATTATATAGTACAATATCCTTATAAAAATGACCATGAAACCCCCATGATCCATTATATAGTACAATATCCTTATAAAGATGGCCATAAAACCCCCATGATCCATTATATAGTACAATATCCGGATACAGATGACAGTGAAACCCCCATGATCCATTATATAGTACAATATCCGGATACAGATGACCGTGAAACCCCTATGATCCATTATATAGTACAATATCCGGATACAGATGACCGTGAAACCCCCATGACCCTTTATACAGAACAATATCCTGGTACAAATGACATTGAAATTCCCATGATCCATTATATAGTACAATATCAAGATACAGATGACCGTGAAACTCCCATTATCCATTATACAGTACAATATCCGGATACATATGACCGTGAAACCCCCACGATCCAAAATACAGTACAATGTCCTGATAAAGATGACCGTGATACCCCCATGATCCATGATACAATACAATATCCAGATACAGATGACCGTGAAACCCCATTGATCAATTATATAGTACAGTATCCGGATACAGGTGACCATGAAACCCCCATGATCCATTATATGGTACAATATCTGGATACACATGACCCTGAAACCCCCATGATCAATGATACAGCACAATATCCGGATACAGATGACATTGAAACCACCAAACTCGTTTATACAATACAATATCCGGATAATGAACCCAATTATCCATAATACAGTAAAATATCCTTATATAGATGACCCTGAAATCCCCATGATCCATGATACAGTACAATATCCGGATACAGATGACCGTGAAACCCCCATGATCAATTATATAGTACAATATCAAGATACAGATGACCGTGAAACTCCCATTATCCATTATACAGTACAATATCCGGATACAGATGAAATTGAAACCACCAAACTCGTTTATACAGTACAATATCCGGATGATGACCCCAATGATCCATAATACAGTAAAATTTCCTCATATAGATGGCCCTGAAACCCCCATGATCCATGATACAGTACAATAGCCGGATACAGATGACCGTGAAACCCCCATGATCCTCTATATAGTACAATATCCGGATACAGATGACCGTGAAACCACCATGATCCATTATATAGTACAATATCCGGATACAGATGACCGTGAAACCCCCATGATCCATTATATAGTACAATATCCTTATAAAAATGACCATGAAACCCCCATGATCCATTATATAGTACAATATCCTTATAAAGATGGCCATAAAACCCCCATGATCCATTATATAGTACAATATCCGGATACAGATGACAGTGAAACCCCCATGATCCATTATATAGTACAATATCCGGATACAGATGACCGTGAAACCCCTATGATCCATTATATAGTACAATATCCGGATACAGATGACCGTGAAACCCCCATGACCCTTTATACAGAACAATATCCTGGTACAAATGACATTGAAATTCCCATGATCCATTATATAGTACAATATCAAGATACAGATGACCGTGAAACTCCCATTATCCATTATACAGTACAATATCCGGATACAGATGACCGTGAAACCCCAACGATCCAAAATACAGTACAATGTCCTGATAAAGATGACCGTGATACCCCCATGATCCATGATACAATACAATATCCAGATACAGATGACCGTGAAACCCCATTGATCCATTATATAGTACAGTATCCGGATACAGGTGACCATGAAACCCCCATGATCCATTATATAGTACAATATCTGGATACACATGACCCTGAAACCCCCATGATCAATGATACAGCACAATATCCAGATACAGATGACATTGAAACCACCAAACTCGTTTATACAATACAATATCCGGATGATGAACCCAATTATCCATAATACAGTAAAATATCCTTATATAGATGACCCTGAAATCCCCATGATCCATGATACAGTACAATATCCGGATACAGATGACCGTGAAACCCCCATGATCAATTATATAGTACAATATCAAGATACAGATGACCGTGAAACTCCCATTATCCATTATACAGTACAATATCCGGATACAGATGACCGTGAAACCCCCACGATCCATAATACAGTACAATGTCCTGATAAAGATGACCATGAAACCCCCATGATCCATTATATAGTACAATATCTTTATACAGATGACCGTGAAACCCCCATTATCAATTATATAGTACAATATCCGGATACAGATGACCCTGAAACCTCCATGATCCATTATATAGTACAATATCAAGATACAGATGATCGAGAAACCCCCATGATCAATGATACGGTACAATATCAAGATACAGATGACCGAAAAACCGCCATGATCCATTATATAGTACAATATCCGGATACAGATGACATTGAAACCCCCATGACCTTTTATACAGTACAATATCCTGATACAGATGACCGTGAAACTCCCATGATCCATTATACAGTACAATATCCGGATAAAGATGACCGTGAAAACCCAATGATCCATTATATAGTACAATATCCGGATACAGAGGACCGTGAAACCCCCATGATCAATGATACAGCACAATATCCGGATACAGATGACATTGAAACCACCAAACTCGTTTATACAATACAATATCCGGATGATGACCCCAATTATCCATAATACAGTAAAATATCCTTATATAGATGACCCTGAAATCCCCATGATCCATGATACAGTACAATATCCGGATACAGATGACCGTGAAACCCCCATGATCAATTATATAGTACAATATCCGGATACAGATGACTGTGAAACCACCATGATCCATTACATAGTACAATATCCGGATACAGATGACCATGAAGCTCCCATGATCCATTATATAGTACAATATCCTGATAAAGATGACCATGAAACCCCCATGATCCATTATATAGTACAATATCTGGATACAGATGACCGTGAAACCCCCATTATCAATTATATAGTACAATATCCGGATACAGATGACCCTGAAACCTCCATGATCCATTATATAGTACAATATCAAGATACAGATGATCGAGAAACCACCATGATCAATGATACGGTACAATATCAAGATACAGATGACCGAAAAACCGCCATGATCCATTATATAGTACAATATCCGGATACAGATGACATTGAAACCCCCATGACCTTTTATACAGTACAATATCCTGATACAGATGACCGTGAAACTCCCATGATCCATTATACAGTACAATATCCGGATAAAGATGACCGTGAAAACCCCATGATCCATTATATAGTACAATATCCGGATACAGAGGACCGTGAAACCCCCATGATCAATGATACAGCACAATATCCGGATACAGATGACATTGAAACCACCAAACTCGTTTATACAATACAATATCCGGATGATGGCCCCAATGACCCATAATACAGTACAATATCATGATACAGATGACCGTGTAACCCCAATGATCCATTATATAGTACAATATCAAGATACAGATGATCGAGAAACCCCCATGATCATTGATACGGTACAATATCAACATACAGATGACCGAAAAACCGCCATGATCCATCATACAGTACAATATCCGGATAAAGATGACCATGAAACCCCTATGATCCATTATATAGTACAATATCCGGATACAGATGACCGTGAAACCCCCATGACCCTTTATACAGTACAATATCCTGATAAAGATGACATTGAAACCCCCATGATCCATTGTATAGTACAAAATCAAGATACAGATGACCAAAAAAACACCCATGATCCATGATACAGAACAATATCCGGATAAAGATGACCATGAAACCCCTATGATCCATTATATAGTACAATATCCGGATACAGATGACCGTGAAACCCCCATGACCCTTTATACAGAACAATATCCTGGTACAGATGACATTGAAATTCCCATGATCCATTATATAGTACAATATCAAGATACAGATGACCGTGAAACTCCCATGATCCATTATACAGTACAATATCCGGATACAATTGACCGAATAACCCCCATGATCCATGATACAGTACAATATCCGGATACAGAGGACCGTGAAACCCCCATGATCAATGATACAGCACAATATCCGGATACAGATGACATTGAAACCACCACAATCGTTTATACAATACAATATCCGGATGATGACCCCAATGATCCATAATACAGTACAATATCAAGATACAGATGATCGAGAAACCCCCATGATCAATGATACGGTACAATATCAAGATACAGATGAACGAAAAACCGCCATGATCCATCATACAGTACAATATCCGGATACAGATGACCGTGAAGCCCCCATGACCCTTTATACAGTACAATATCCTGATAAAGATGACATTGAAACCCCCATGATCCATTGTATAGTACAATATCAAAATACAGATGACCAAAAAACACCCATGATCCATGATACAGTACAATATCCGGATACCGATGACCGTGAAACCCCTATGATCCATTATATAGTACAATATCCGGATACAGATGACCGTGAAACCCCAATGACCCTTTATACAGTACAATATCCTGGTACAAATGACATTGAAATTCCCATGATCCATTATCTAGTACAATATCAAGATACAGATGACCGTGAAACTCCCATGATCCATTATACAGTACAATATCCGGATACAGATGACCGTGAAACCCCCATGATCCATAATACAGTACAATATCCTGATAAAGATGACCGTGATACCCCCATGATCCATGATACAGTACAATATCCGGATACAGATGACCGTGAAACCCCCATGATCCATTATATAGTACAATATCAAGATACAGATGACCGAGAAACCCCCATGATCCATGATACAGTACAATATCCGGATACTGAGGACCGTGAAACCCCCATGATCAATGATACAGCACAATTTCCGGATACAGATGACATTGAAACCACCATGATCCATTATATAGTACAATATCCGGATACAGATGACCGTGAAACCCCCATGATCCATTATATAGTACAATATCCTTATAAAGATGACCATGAATCCCCCATGATCCATTATATAGTACAATATCCTTATAAAGATGACCATGAAACACCCATGATTTATTATATAGTACAATATCCGGATACAGATGACCGTGCAACCCCCATGATCCATTATATAGTACAATATCCGGATACAGATGACCGTGAAACCCCTATGATCCATTATATAGTACAATATCCGGATACAGATGACCGTGAAACCCCCATGACCCTTTATACAGTACAATATCCTGGTACAGATGACATTGAAATTCCCATGATCCATTATATAGTACAATATCAAGATACAGATGACCCTGAAACCCACATGATCAATGATACAGTACAATATCCGGATACAGATGACCGAACAACCCCCATGATCCATTATATAGTACAATATCAAGATACAGATGACCGAGAAACCCCCATGAACCATGATACAGTACAATATCCGGATACTGAGGACCGTGAAACCCCCATGATCAATGATACAGCACAATATCCGGATGCAGATGACATTGAAACCACTAAAATCGTTTATACAGTACAATATCCGGATGATGACCCCAATGATCCATAATACAGTAAAATATTCTCATAAAGATGACCCTGAAACCTCCATG
This sequence comes from Pseudorhiza aurosa, assembly GCA_964026355.1. Classification (NCBI taxonomy): domain Eukaryota; kingdom Metazoa; phylum Cnidaria; class Scyphozoa; order Rhizostomeae; family Lychnorhizidae; genus Pseudorhiza; species Pseudorhiza aurosa. The sequence continues at coordinate 1,188,335 of OZ032123.1, forward strand.
ATCCATGATACAGTACAATATCCAGATACAGTTGACCGTGAAACCCCCATGATCCATTATATAGTACAATATCCGGATACAGATGACCGTGAAACCCCATGATCCATTATATAGTACAATATTATGGTACATATGACATTGAAATTCCCATGATCCATTATATAGTACAATATCAAGATACAGATGACCGTGAAACTCCCATGATCCATTATACAGTACAATATCCGGATACAATTGACCGAAAAACCCCCATGATCCATGATACAGTACAATATCCGGATACAGAGGACCGTGAAACCCCCATGATCAATGATACAGCACAATTTCCGGATACAGATGACATTGAAACCACCACAATCGTTTATACAATACAATATCCGGATGATGACCCCAATGATCCATAATACAGTACAATATCAAGATACAGATGATCGAGAAACCCCCATGATCAATGATACGGTACAATATCAAGATACAGCTGACCGAAAAACCGCCATGATCCATCATACAGTACAATATCCGGATACAGATGACCGTGAAGCCCCCATGACCCTTTATACAGTACAATATCCTGATAAAGATGACATTGAAACCCCCATGATCCATTGTATAGTACAATATCAATATACAGATGACCAAAAAACACCCATGATCCATGATACAGTACAATATCCGGATGCAGATGACATTGAAACCACTAAAATCGTTTATACAGTAAAATATCCGGATGATTACCCCAATGATCCATAATACAGTAAAATATCCTCATATAGATGACCCTGAAACCCCCATGATCCATGATACAGTACAATATCCAGATACAGTTGACCGTGAAACCCCCATGATCCATTATATAGTACAATATCAAGATACAGATGACCGAGAAACCCCCATCATCCATGATACAGTACAATATCCGGATACTGAGGACCGTGAAACCCCCATGATCAATGATACAGCACAATATCCGGATACAGATGACATTGAAACCACCAAAATCGTTTATGCAGTACAATATCCGGATGATGACCCCAATGATCCATAATACAGTAAAATATCCTCATATAGATGACCCTGAAACCCCCATGATCCATGATACAGTACAATATCCGGATACAGATGACCGTGAAACCCCCATGATACATTATCTAGTACAATATCCGGATACAGATGACCGTGAAACCCCCATGATTCATGATATAGTACAATATCCGGATACAGAGGACTGTGATTCCCCCATTATCAATGGTATAGTACAATATCTGGATACAGATGACCATGAAACCCTCATGATCTATAATACAGTACAATGTCCGGATACAGATGACCGTGAAACCCCTATGATCCATTATATAGTACAATATCCGGATACAGGTGACCATGAAACCCACATGATCCATTATATAGTACAATATCCGGATACCGATGACAGTGAAACCCCCATTATCAATTATATAGTACAATATCCGGATACAGATGACCGTGATACCCCCATGATCCATAATACAGTACAATATCCTGATAAAGATGACCGTGAAACCCCCATGATCCATTATATAGTACAATATCCGGATACAGATGACCGTGAAACCCCCATGACCCTTTATACAGTACAATATCCTGGTACAGATGACATTGAAATTCCCATGATCCATTATATAGTACAATATCAAGATACAGATGACCGTGAAACTCCCATGATCCATTATACAGTACAATATCCGGATACAGATGACCGAACAACCCCCATGATCCATGATACAGTACAATATCCGGATACAGAGGACCGTGAAACCCCCATGATCAATGATACAGCACAATATCCGGATACATATGACATTGAAACCACCACAATCGTTCATACAATACAATATCCGGATGATGACCCCAATGATCCATAATACAGTACAATATCATGATACAGATGACCGTGTAACCCCAATGATCCATCATATAGTACAATATCAAGATACAGATGATCGAGAAACCCCCATGATCAATGATACGGTACAATATCAAGATACAGATGACCGAAAAACCGCCATGATCCATCATACAGTACAATATCCGGATACAGATGACCGTGAAACCCCCATGACCCTTTATACAGTACAATATCCTGATAAAGATGACATTGAAACCCCCATGATCCATTGTATAGTACAATATCAATATACAGATGACGAAAAAACACCCATGATCCATGATACAGTACAATATCCGGATACAGATGACCGTGAAACCCCCATGATCCATTATATAGTACAATATCCGGATACAGATGACCGTGATACCCCCATGATCCATTATATAGTACAATATCAAGATACAGATGACCGAGAAACCCCCATGATCCATGATACAGTACAATATCCGGATACAGATGACCGTGAAACCCCCATGATCCATAATACAGTACAATATCCTGATAAAGATGACCGTGAAACCCCCATGATCCATTATATAGTACAATATCCGGATACAGATGACCGTGAAACCCCCATGACCCCTTATACAGTACAATATCCTGGTACAGATGACCATGAAACCCCCATTACCCTTTATACAGCACAATATCCTGATACAGATGACCATGAATCCCCCATGATCCATTATATAGTACAATATCCTTATAAAGATGACCATGAAACACCCATGATTTATTATATAGTACAATATCCGGATACAGATGACCGTGCAACCCCCATGATCCATTATATAGTACAATATCCGGATACAGATGACCGTGAAACCCCTATGATCCATTATATAGTACAATATCCGGATACAGATGACCGTGAAACCCCCATGACCCTTTATACAGTACAATATCCTGGTACAGATGACATTGAAATTCCCATGATCCATTATATAGTACAATATCAAGATACAGATGACCGTGAAACCCCCATGATCAATGATACAGCACAATTTCCGGATACAGATGACATTGAAACCACCATGATCCATTATATAGTACAATATCCGGATACAGATGACCGTGAAACCCCCATGATCCATTATATAGTACAATATCCTTATAAAGATGACCATGAATCCCCCATGATCCATTATATAGTACAATATCCTTATAAAGATGACCATGAAACACCCATGATTTATTATATAGTACAATATCCGGATACAGATGACCGTGCAACCCCCATGATCCATTATATAGTACAATATCCGGATACAGATGACCGTGAAACCCCTATGATCCATTATATAGTACAATATCCGGATACAGATGACCGTGAAACCCCCATGACCCTTTATACAGTACAATATCCTGGTACAGATGACATTGAAATTCCCATGATCCATTATATAGTACAATATCAAGATACAGATGACCCTGAAACCCACATGATCAATGATACAGTACAATATCCGGATACAGATGACCGAACAACCCCCATGATCCATTATATAGTACAATATCAAGATACAGATGACCGAGAAACCCCCATGAACCATGATACAGTACAATATCCGGATACTGAGGACCGTGAAACCCCCATGATCAATGATACAGCACAATATCCGGATGCAGATGACATTGAAACCACTAAAATCGTTTATACAGTACAATATCCGGATGATGACCCCAATGATCCATAATACAGTAAAATATTCTCATAAAGATGACCCTGAAACCTCCATGATCCATGATACAGTACAATATCCAGATACAGTTGACCGTGAAACCCCCATGATCCATTATATAGTACAATATCCGGATACAGATGACCGTGAAACCCCATGATCCATTATATAGTACAATATTATGGTACATATGACATTGAAATTCCCATGATCCATTATATAGTACAATATCAAGATACAGATGACCGTGAAACTCCCATGATCCATTATACAGTACAATATCCGGATACAATTGACCGAAAAACCCCCATGATCCATGATACAGTACAATATCCGGATACAGAGGACCGTGAAACCCCCATGATCAATGATACAGCACAATTTCCGGATACAGATGACATTGAAACCACCACAATCGTTTATACAATACAATATCCGGATGATGACCCCAATGATCCATAATACAGTACAATATCAAGATACAGATGATCGAGAAACCCCCATGATCAATGATACGGTACAATATCAAGATACAGCTGACCGAAAAACCGCCATGATCCATCATACAGTACAATATCCGGATACAGATGACCGTGAAGCCCCCATGACCCTTTATACAGTACAATATCCTGATAAAGATGACATTGAAACCCCCATGATCCATTGTATAGTACAATATCAATATACAGATGACCAAAAAACACCCATGATCCATGATACAGTACAATATCCGGATGCAGATGACATTGAAACCACTAAAATCGTTTATACAGTAAAATATCCGGATGATTACCCCAATGATCCATAATACAGTAAAATATCCTCATATAGATGACCCTGAAACCCCCATGATCCATGATACAGTACAATATCCAGATACAGTTGACCGTGAAACCCCCATGATCCATTATATAGTACAATATCAAGATACAGATGACCGAGAAACCCCCATCATCCATGATACAGTACAATATCCGGATACTGAGGACCGTGAAACCCCCATGATCAATGATACAGCACAATATCCGGATACAGATGACATTGAAACCACCAAAATCGTTTATGCAGTACAATATCCGGATGATGACCCCAATGATCCATAATACAGTAAAATATCCTCATATAGATGACCCTGAAACCCCCATGATCCATGATACAGTACAATATCCGGATACAGATGACCGTGAAACCCCCATGATACATTATCTAGTACAATATCCGGATACAGATGACCGTGAAACCCCCATGATTCATGATATAGTACAATATCCGGATACAGAGGACTGTGATTCCCCCATTATCAATGGTATAGTACAATATCTGGATACAGATGACCATGAAACCCTCATGATCTATAATACAGTACAATGTCCGGATACAGATGACCGTGAAACCCCTATGATCCATTATATAGTACAATATCCGGATACAGGTGACCATGAAACCCACATGATCCATTATATAGTACAATATCCGGATACCGATGACAGTGAAACCCCCATTATCAATTATATAGTACAATATCCGGATACAGATGACCGTGATACCCCCATGATCCATAATACAGTACAATATCCTGATAAAGATGACCGTGAAACCCCCATGATCCATTATATAGTACAACATCCGGATACAGATGACCGTGAAACCCCCATGACCCTTTATACAGTACAATATCCTGGTACAGATGACATTGAAATTCCCATGATCCATTATATAGTACAATATCAAGATACAGATGACCGTGAAACTCCCATGATCCATTATACAGTACAATATCCGGATACAGATGACCGAACAACCCCCATGATCCATGATACAGTACAATATCCGGATACAGAGGACCGTGAAACCCCCATGATCAATGATACAGCACAATATCCGGATACAGATGACATTGAAACCACCACAATCGTTCATACAATACAATATCCGGATGATGACCCCAATGATCCATAATACAGTACAATATCATGATACAGATGACCGTGTAACCCCAATGATCCATCATATAGTACAATATCAAGATACAGATGATCGAGAAACCCCCATGATCAATGATACGGTACAATATCAAGATACAGATGACCGAAAAACCGCCATGATCCATCATACAGTACAATATCCGGATACAGATGACCGTGAAACCCCCATGACCCTTTATACAGTACAATATCCTGATAAAGATGACATTGAAACCCCCATGATCCATTGTATAGTACAATATCAATATACAGATGACGAAAAAACACCCATGATCCATGATACAGTACAATATCCGGATACAGATGACCGTGAAACCCCCATGATCCATAATACAGTACAATATCCTGATAAAGATGACCGTGAAACCCCCATGATCCATTATATAGTACAATATCCGGATACAGATGACCGTGAAACCCCCATGACCCCTTATACAGTACAATATCCTGGTACAGATGACCATGAAACCCCCATTACCCTTTATACAGCACAATATCCTGATACAGATGACCGTGAAACCCCTATGATCCATTATACAGTACAATATCCGGATACAGATGACCGTGAAACCCCCATGATCCATAATACAGTACAATATCCGGATACAGATGACCCTGAAACCCCCATGATCCATAATACAGTACAATATCCGGATACAGATGACCCTGAAACCCCCATGATCCATTATATAGTACAATATCCGGATACAGATGACCGTGAAACCCCCATGAACGAATATACAAGATCCGGATGCAAATGAACACTCATTCACACCATTCATTCCTCTTAGTTGGGATTTAAACCAGAGGAAGGATAAAGAAATTTTTACTGAATACTCGACCGCTGCACTGGGCTTCATATGTCAATCTGTAAGAGAAATTTTTTAAGAATCAAAACCCTTGAAGATTGTTCACCAATTTTCCCACCAACTGTCTCATTTGTTCATCAGTCAGAAATTCAGAGTTTACGATGGCATTTGCAACTGCTATTGTGTTCAAAATTCCTTTTGACTTGATCCAAATGCGTCCATTCAGACCCACGGTTATTTCAAAGGGAAAGTTTTTGCCAATTAAAGTAAGCAGCAGGAAGTCCGGTTGCAAAAGCCTACGAAAAAATATTGTCAAAAATTCTGTAAGCCAGCTAGATTGACCAATACAGCAGCAGTTCTACCTAGTTAGGATCTTGACAGAGTGAATAATATACATTTATGAGATGTTGAAATGTTCTAATGAGCATAACGATGGAAATGACTACAAACAGCAATAGAACCAGCTACGTGGACTACTAGGTCGTGAGGGTAACAGGAACTTCAGACAATGATCCAAGCATTTGAAGAAAAGTGAATTTCTTAAATCAAACTGGATAACATAATCCGTCTTAGCGTAGCAGAAACAATATTGATATTATTTGACATTCATATTTGTTTAAATTAAGGAGACTACCCCTTCAGCTGGACTGCTCCAGAAGGGGAACTTGAAAACTTGAATAAGAATAAAAAAATTAGCAATAAAAACTCAAGAGTGATATAAAATACTAAAGTAGAATTCAATTACAACGCTTAATAAGAGACGGAGCAAAGAAACGTTTTGAGAAATGGATATTCATTCGGTGGAGTCCCATTGTCTCCGTAAGCCATGCATGAATTAAAAACTAATACAACCTGCATTTTAAGGTTCCAAATTTAAGATAATACGTAAAAAATGTCACTGCACATGATCAATTATGTCAAAATGAAAGCAAAAGTGTTGCCAAAAACAGTGATAACAAATGAATGTAAACAATAAGTGATTCATACTTCCTTGCCAAGCCAAGAGAAACAGTGATCATAAAACCTTCAGGCAGTTGCCCTAAACCGCTATTTTTTCCTCCTCTATCTATACATGTGAGTTCTGGCTCCATATCTCTGTTTGCTATGGAAAGTTTTGCATAAACCAAATCTCCTATCTAAAAGGTATGAAGAAGACAGGCTAGGAAAAAAACGCCTAGAAGATAAATGTATACGCTGCTGTAACATTCATGATTTAGCTTTGCTAATTATAGATCGATTTACTTGCATATTTGTTATCATGAACGTGTTGTAACGCCTGTCTGCTATCTTCGTCGATCACTCTTTACGGCTTTTTGTGCTGTTTGGTGCCAAACAGATTGGCAATATACTTTGAAAACCAACCAAGAGGTCCTCGACCATGCGAATATCGCATCCGTAGAAGCGCTAGTGATTCAAGCGCAGCTAAAATGGAAGGGTCGCCTTGTACGAATGGAGGACTATCGCTTACCGAAGATTTCTGCGCATGGCGAACTGGAGGCCGTAACAAGACATAGGGCGCACACTTCAAATAAACTTTGAAAAGCTGTGACGTTGAGTCAGATACCTGGGAAACGCTCGCACAAGACAGAAAAATTTGGACGACGACATGGAAAGATGGAGTGAAACGGGATGAAGAAAAGCAAAAGGCGATGGAAGCTGATCTACGCGAGCAAAGACACAAACAGAGAGTAGAGCCTCCTCCAGCTCACACGGACGATCCCACATTGACTTGTGATATTCATCTCAGAGTTTGCTGGTCCCGAATAGGACTCTCTCCCACAGATGTTAACACAGGACTTAACACAGCCAACATCGTATCGATGGGATCGCGACGACAAGGTTTTAAAGAGTTCAGCTATAAATAAGACGTTGAACGGGCAGCTACGTGTTTTACTTATCCATCCCTGAAAGAGGCTATACGCTACAAACTGGTGACTTGGGCCCAGGTAAGGATTCAATCACTCTATCTACGCAGTATATGTCTCGTTGTGTTTGTGTCTGACTTCGCCAAGTTCAGCGTTGTGCTGCCGCCAACGAATGGACTGAGGATATTAGCTGCAGAAACTTCCAGCCTTTCTGACAGGACCGGTCACCACCTATTACGAGATACTGCAGGTCGAAGATGCATAATCCCTGGACAGAATCGCCACTAGCTTACAGCAGTATTCCTCCTTCTACTGATCGAGAAAAACATAATCGCGGATTTGAAGACCACAGCCTTCGCGCCACCGAAGATCCAATGCTTTCTTTATTCCCTAAAAAAATCCCTCAGGAACGCCGAGCCCGATTCATAGATATCAGCAGTTGATGCAATACTACGTCCCCAATTCTGTAAATGATTGTCAGCGAATTTCCGAGCCATCATCCGAGTCGTCCGGGAGTAGGACAACATCTAACTTTTCATAGGGCACCAAATTTCCAGCCAATCCTTTAATTAAATAAATCTAATAATACTGCCAGGGATGGAAAGGATAAATTAAGAAAAATCCAATAAGAAAGGTATATTTAGATCTCAGATGATTTAGATAAATGAAAAATTGTCGACCAGTGTAATCAGGGCACTTACTGATTTCGAGTGATATGTTAAAGATGTGGGCAAGAGAGTTTTCACTGTATGGCATTGCTAGCTTTAGGGAAAAACTAGAGATGTTGTCAGTACCAAAGATTTTAGATATTTTGATTTTGCTAATAGCATCTCTGATATCCCTTACATCAATGGTCTTAAAACTGTAGAACTCAGTTTGTTTTGAGACAGAGCAGCGTACCTCGAACTAAATCTTAGCACCTGTTGCGATTTTCTTTCTGACTTCTTAGAGTTATTCTCTAGCATTTCGTAGTTGGTCTCGGGCATTGACGACTTCTTGGTCAAACCATGGAGTTCTTCGTTTGAATGGGGAAATTTTTCGGAGGTGTTTCTCAAGACGCCTTGTTGCAGATGACACAAATTATCCGTAGTTGTTGGTAATCTTCTCTTTGAACTTGACTGAAGAGCATTTCTTGTTTTTGAATCCTTTCGAGCAGATGTCTCCTCTTTGCCTGGAAGTTGGTTTCTCTTGTTTGGCAGTCTCAATCGCGTTGTGATCATAAGAAGTCGCTGGTCAAACCGTGGATCATCGGGCCTGAGAAGCCTGCCACCAATATGCTGCGCTTGTAGTGATTCCTTGAGTTGCAGTGGTCGATTCTGGATTTGAAACCTCTTATATAAGCCCAAAGCCTTAGATCAGGTCATTAAAACTTCTCCTCATTCTTTAGAAAGAACCTCCTCAAAAGCACTATAAATCTTATGAGTGCTCCGTAAGTTAGTTAATCGTTGACACACCGGTTCCAAATCCCGATGGATGTGACTTTATGAGCCCGTGGTCACAAAGTGACAGTGCAGTACATTGAAAAGGATTTTTTCCAAAATTGGGAGCAGAGAGATTGGACGATAATTCTGTCTGTTCTGCCTACTTTCTTTTATGAACGAGAAAAATGTTTGCTTCTTTCATATGGAGGGGCAGATTCCTATTCAAGGTTTTTTCTAAAGATCAAGCATTGGGGGTTCAGCGATGGAAGTGACGGATACGTTAATCATATTGAAATTGATATAGCATTGCATCTATGGGTCATTGTATAGCATGCAGAGCTTACATCAAGCTATGTACTCTTCCCCATCCATTTCAAGTCCTGGAAAAGAACATATTACCTGGGCAGCCATGCTGACCAAGCTCTGCAATGTTAACAAAGCATAACTGTGACAAAATAGAATGTAAGTGCCACGTCACAAGGACGGAAAAAGGGATTGCCTAATAAGCATGGCTTCGTATTGTACCCTGAAATTTACTTGCAGATGCTCAGTAGAACATTTAGAAAATAAATCAAAATAAGGAATGAAATAAAAGATGAATAGTCAGAATCAACATAGAATTCATTTTGAGTGACTGTTTTCAAAGGCCAGTTACCAAAGATGATTGACTGCACGATGATAGCTTGGTAGTCATACTTGTATTGAATATGCTTGTATAAATATAATTGTATTGATTAATTCATGACTTCTATTTCATAATAAATAATTTTTGAGGATAAATCCAGAAAACAGGGAGAAATAAGCATGGTGACCTAAGGGAATAGGAGAATGAGAGGACAAGAAATGAGGTAGATTGACATGGTGCAGGAGGATGTGAGGGAAGTTTGGGGTGAAGTAGTGTATCTGGCCGGGAGGGGAGCTGGAGGAGAGGAAAATTGGCTAGGCAATCCAAAACATGTCATAGCCAAAAGGCAAATGATTAAGCACAGCTCCTCAATAGCATTCCATGTTAGTTACAGTTGCCAGCTTCTGACTGCAATTACAAGCTTACAGAATTCTGCAGGGTAATGCACTATGTGGACTATTTCTTTACCTGAAGGTTTGGCCTGTTTCTTTTTGTTGCTCCTTCAAAAGACAGATTTCCTAAAACAGCCAACATGTTTGAACCAATCTCAACTCTATAATTTTCGCTTCCAGTTTTTGATATAATTCCAATGACAGCATCATTTGTTGTTGGGGCATACTGAAGAATAGCAATATGAAGTCAACTTGGACGAATGAAAATTTTGAACCAAATTGACAGCATCAGTCTAAATTGCTCGTATAGACAAAAATATTTCATTATACCTGTTGGGCTTTTCCGTCATGTAAAGTCAGGCAATGATTGGTGTAAGCTTCCAATCAATGAATTATATCAATCAATCACTCAGATTTTGCAAGTTTTCATCAATATCTGGTAATCCAATAATTCATACTATTTTTTTGTTTAATGCAATTTTTTGGAAAGTAACCAAAATATCTGAACAAACATTTTACATCATGCTTCCAATAGTATGAACAGTTCTTGACTAATACCAATAGATTAATATTCTACTATAAACTCACCTCTCTGGCTAATTTCATGGTCAGTTGTTTAGAAAGTAACATATTGCTTATTTGAGCTATATTACTTAGGGTGACTGGTGTATCCCTGACAGAAGGGCTAAGTTCTTAATATGGAGGCTATGCAACAAAAAAGAAGACATTCAGTGAGAAAAGAGATCTTTCCTGTAAAATTTCCATCACAGGCATAAAATTTTTCTCTGATGAAAGGTTGTAGCCCGCCTACATTCTCTGGCATCACTTGTGCAAAACACCTTTTCAACCATTCCAGCCTCTTTTGCGAGTAGCAGTCTGGAGTGAGTTGGGGTGAAACTTTTGTTACAGCAAAATAAGTCTGAATGTTTTGGACTAATGAATTATCTTACAGTTGATAATTATTTACTTGTTGTCTAATTTCTTAGTCTGCTGTCACAGGAACAGTTGTTTTAAAGCTTTTGTAAGTACCTTGCTCTAGAAGGCTGCAAAAGCCAACTTGTTCTTTCAATATTTTAGCCAAAAATTCAACTTTTGTCACAACAGCTTAAAGATGGTTAACGGGAACTGGGCAGTTTTTGGACCTCAAAAATATATTGCATCAACATTGGGGGTGAGAAAATTGCCATTTCCACAATGGAATGGCAAACAAGCAGTGTTCCTTTTACTATGATCCAGGCTGCATAAATTCCCCAACAATCCAAGAAATTTGGAGGGCAAGAAATGGGTTATTAAGTATTTCTGCGTTTGTTTTTAATAAACATGAAATAATCTCATAAAAAATTATGAAATAAGAAAGGTATACTGGAAGAAAATTTTGTTTTTTGATATTTGTTTTATGTTGCAAAACTGCTGAAATTTGATCAATGGGTTCTAAGATCTTTTTTTTTTTTTTTTTTTTTTAGTGGGTTATGTTGAGGAAAGGCCATGGTGACCTATACAAAGCCCCAACAAAGGAAGAAAGAAGAAAGCGAGCAGCTAAGAGGATAGAGAGATAAGATCAAGTTTATTTATCTTAGATTTGAAAGATGGCAAGTTGTAGGACTCAGGAAAGCAAGAAGAGGGCAAGACGTTCCATAAGTTGCATGTTCTTGGGATGAATGATGATTTGTGAGATAGAGTTCGTGGATTAGGCAGTGAAACTTGGAAAGGGTGTGAATGAGTTGAGCTTCTGGTGGTCCTGACACGCCTCAGAGGAACTGGAATAATATCCCTGATCTCCTGAGAACAATGTCCGTTAAAGTATCTGTAAAAGATGGAAAGATCTCCAACTAAACGACGATGGGAAAGAGGTTGGAGCGAGTTGGTGAGGTTAGGATTATTGATGAGACGAATGGCTTTGGACTGGACTTTGTCGAGAAGACAGAGAGTAGATTTTGGAGCACCACCCCAGACGTGGGAGCAGTACTCTAAAGAAGGACGGATTTGGGACTTGTATGTAGATAGAAGGTTAGAAGATGAGAAAAACCCACGGGCTCTGGTGAGGAAACCGAGCTTTTGAGATGCATGTTTAGCAAGGGAATGGATGTGAGTTTTCCAAGTGAGATTAGATGAAAGAGAAAGACCAAGTTGTGTGAAAGAAGCTGAAGCGTCCAGTTCATCACCATTCATGAAGACAGCTGGAAAGTTTTGATTACGTTTGCGTGAAATGACAGCCTGTTTCGTCTTGCTTTGGTTGAACGAAACTAGGTTGTCTTTACCCCACTTCTCAATAACTGTCAGATCATTGGAGAGAAGCGAGGCTGAAATGTTTCTATGGAGTTGGATATCGGTGGAAGCATGGTCATTTGGATTGAATGAAAATGAGGAACTTAGGAAGGTATCATCAGCAAAGGAGTGAATGCTAGAAGACGTGGAGGTGAGCAGGTCATTGATGAAGAGGATGAAGAGTACAGGAGAGATGACAGAGCCCTGGGGTACACCAGCATTGATAGAGTGCAGATTGGAGAGGAAGCCGTCCACTCTGACGGCAATTGACCTATCGGAGAGGAAACTACCAATCCAATTAATGAGAGTGTGATGGAGACCAAACATCGGCAGTTTAGCGAGGAGACCCTTGTGCCAAACGCAATCAAAGGCCTTGGAGATATCGAGAGAGATCACTCTGCTCTCACCACTGGATTCTAGAGCAGAGGACCAGACATGGACAGCATAAGCAAGAAGATCACCAGTAGACCTGGCTTTTCGAAAGCCATACTGGTGATCAGAGAGAAGATTGTTTGTTTCAAGGAAGGTAAGAAGTTGCTTCGTGATGATGGTCTCCATAGTTTTAGAGATGAGTGAAGTGATTGCAATGGGACGATAGTTGAGTGGATTAGACTTGTCGCCTTTTTTTGGGATAGGAAAGACGTGGGCTTGTTTCCACGAGGTGGGAAATGTGCCAAGAGTGTAGGAAAGCTGGAATAGTTTGTTAAGAATAGGGGCAAGTTCAGGAGCACAGGTTTTGAGAACTATTGCTGGAATACCATCAGGGCCTTTGGATTTGGAGGTGTCAAGCTGGAGAAGGGTTTGGCGAACTTTACGTGTGGAGAACTTAATGGGTGACATAGTGAATTTTGAAGGGGGGAAGTGATGAGGTTGGACCCCTTGGTCGTCCAGGTTGGAGTTGGAGGCAAAGATTGACGCAAAAAGATTAGCCTTGGATGAAGGAGTTGTAGAAGAAGAGTCAGAGTTGTTTTTTAGTGGAGGGAAAGATGATTGGCAAAAGTTTTGGGATACAACTTTGGCCATAGACCAAAAGGAGCGAGAGCCAGCCTGGCAGGAAGCGATTTTGTTGTTGATGCGTTGGACAAAAGATGATTTGGCATTTTTGATGGTTTTGGAGCAAGTATTGCGTGACTGGATGAAAGAAGTTCTTGAGTGTTGGGTTTGAAGTCGCTTCCATTCCTTGAAGTAGTGGTTTTTGTTATTCACAGCTTTGGCGCACTGTGAATTGAACCACTTAGGGGAATTTTTTTTACCAGGCTTGTAAGAAGAAGGAATAAAAAGATCCATGCCAAGAAGTATTGCATCGGTGATGAAAGAAGCAAGAGAGGAAGGATCATTTGAAAAGCCTGAAGACCAAGGGTAAGAAGAGTAAAAAGTGCGAAGGGAGTCCCAGTCAGCCTTGCTGTAGTGGAAGACTCTTTGCGGAGCAAAGGGTCTATCCAGGTGAGGGAGGAAGTCATGCCGTAAGGTTATGAGACAATGATCAGAGTTACCAAGAGGAGAGCTAACGGTGGGAGGAGAGTAGATGCTAGGATTAGATGTGAGGAAAAGATCGAGAGTATTTGCTTTGTCTCCTGCACGATCAGGAACGCGTGTCGGCTCTGAAATTACCTGTGTCAAGTCATTGACAATGGCAAAGGCCTCAGCTTCCCGACCAGCAGGGTTGGTGACATTGGAGGAATAGGAGAGCCAGTCGGAGTTGTGGATGTTGAAATCACCAAGAACGATGATTTCAGAGCGTGGAGATTGTAAAGTGATGGTTTCGATTGATTTAGAAAGGTGGTCGAAGAGAAGTTCATGATTGTTTGAGTTAGGAGAGCGGTATAGAGTGCAAATGTACTTTGTGGCATGAGGAAGGGAAATTTTCAACCAGAAGAGTTGAAAGCCAGGATTAGAAAGATCGAATTGTTTGAGGTGTAAGGTCTGCACATCAGAGCGAATAAACGCACAAACCCCACCATTAGGGAAGAAGGAGGAAAATAACTCATAACCTGGGCATTTGAGATGAGGAGAGAGAACGGTGCTGTTACTGGGATCAAGAGGTTTGATTTTGGTTTCAGTGAGGAAGAGTGCATAAGGGTTTATGGATTGGAGATGATGATGTACTGGATTGATGTTCGAAGAAAGTCCACGGATGTTGCAGAATGAGATAGAAAAGGGTTTAGGTGCCACGTTAGTTGCTGCAGTTGAGTTGTTTAAATTGTTTTTAATCATTTTGAAGGAATGGTGAGTGGTGGTTGGGACAGTCAAAATGACAGTGGTAGCGGTAAACTGAAATCCCTTGAGAGCTCCCTTAGCTATCCTGTGGCCTCAGAAGGGCCCCCCGGAGCTGCGAGCTAAGAGTGGCTCCAGTTGCGAACTGGCATAACAGGCAGCCCGGGATTATACACCAGCTGATGAGGCAGCCTCCCAAAGCGCTACCAATGGGTTTGGGCCTCTGTACTATCTGGCGGCGGGCCTGCAGTGCACCCTTTCCAACGGTACCCTCAGGTATAGCCAGGGAACAGACTGGCAAATCAGTCTCCAGCAGACCCTGTTCATGATGACAAACCAACCACAAGCGCCGGCATCTCTACCCTAGAGCTGAAAGTGACATAGTCACTGAAGGCACTAGAAGGCAGAAGGTCTAAGATCTTTGGGTGAGGAAAAAATGAAAAGGAAAGGGGTCCTTCATGCGCATTGTGGGATGGTTATAATGCTACTGTATTTCAACTATTCATAAGTAAACTATTAAGCTATTTCAAAAGCTTTCTAAAAACTTATCTGCTCCAGAAGGAAATTGGGGCTGAATATTAAAAATGGCTGCATATGACCATATCATATCATCAGCCAGAGTTTGCATTGCTTAGAAAAGCTTTTAAAACAACTTTTCCTGTGACAGCAGACTAAAAAATTGAGACGAAAAGTAAATAATTATCAACTGCAAGATAAATCATCTACGCCAAACACTCAGACTTGTTTTGCTGTTTTAAACTCTTCCCCCCAAAACTCACACCAGACTCCTACTCACAAAGGAGGCTGGAATGGTTGAAATGGTGTATTAGTCAACAAATATAATAACATATCCATGCCTAGAATTCAAGTAATATGCTCACTTGCACTATGAAACTTGATAATTTCTTCGAGGATGGTTGCAAGGGAATAATTTTGCAATCCAATATTCATACTACATAGCTTTGTCTTTTTTGTTTTATATTTTCAGTGTTGCCCTTCAGGAAAGCTGATTTTGTGAAGCTGTTGCGAACTAAAAACCTGGCATTCTACTTAGAGATATTGGGAAAGCATACATAGCCATACATACATAGCCATATATACATAACATAGCCATGCATACATAACATAGCCATACATACATAGCCATACACACACAGCCATACAATCATAGCCACTTATACATAGCCACATATACATAGCCACATATACATAGCCACATATACATAGCCACATAGCCATACATAGCTTTACATACATACATACTGGACATGCATATATAATCATATTATCTAGATTAATTCCTACTTTTCGTTGGTTGTTGTCAATCCATAAAATATTTGGCTCCTTTTTTCGTAAAATCCCAGCTTTAAGAGATATGATATTTCCAGATTCCTGTCGCAGCCCTGGTCCTAGCTTATAATTCTCCTTTCCTTTGGCATCTTTTTCTATCTTCAAGATAATATCACCAGGAAGAATTACTTCGTTAACTTTTTCACCCATGATGGAGTGAAGTTGAATCTGGAGCTGCGTGTTGACGTCCTGTTCAAATTGCCTCAGTACCGTTGCAGCCTCGATATCTTAGCGGACCAGTTAAAATTGTTCATATTTCTTGTCAAGAAAAATGGTAGCGCTATGGCCAGAATTCAACAATTGGCAAATGAAGGGGTTGGCAAAAAATGAGCAATGATGGATAAAGCCACTAGAACTCTCGGAATCGTTCTACAATCCCTCAAATATTAAGCCATTAAATAACAAAAGTAGTTTCTGCAATCTATAAGTGGCTTATTGTGAATGCGAACAGGTTTGATGAGCTTTGCAATATTTGCTGTCACCATAGTCATAGTCATAAGAACAGATAGTCTGGAAACGAACAATTGGCTATTGTTTTAACTTCTTGCTGAAAATTTCGTTAGAACCCAGGGCTCTGAAGGTGCATCATTTTTCTGCGATCCCAAAGAAAATCAAGATGACAGGTGCGAACTGTTCTATCTTTGGATGTTCCATTTCAAGAAAAGACAAGGGAATTGGTATTTTCAAGCTTCCGAAGGCCAAAAATGAATTTTTCGAAAAGTGGAGGGATCAACAAGGAACAAGTGATAACTAGAAACAGGGTTATTGACCCTAACCTGCGCCGTCAAATTGCAGAGGACAGACTGCATATTTGCGAAAATCACTTTCAGGCGGATTTTTTTTACTACACATGTAAGTATTTAACCATGATCTTGCATAAGTAAGGATCGATTTAAACTATAATCAATTTTACGCCATTCTTATCGTTTTGTTCTTCGTGAATTATTTCTAATTTTCATAGGAAGCATATCTTAATCTGAAGGGGTTTGATAATAGTGCTATGGTGTCATATTTTTTTGCAGATTCATCAAGAAAATTATTGAAAGATGGATCTATGCCAACTTTGTGCTTGCCCCAAAAATCAGTGGAGACTATAGAGACTAGGAAACTGCCAATGAGAAAAGATAATTCAATAGCCAAGCGGGAGACCTTAGTCAATAGATTAAATGTTGAAACCAATCCAACGAAGGTGTATCACAGCGATTTTGATGTTGTCAACAAAAAAGCTGTAATGATTAAGGCAACAGGTTGGAACATTAATTTGAATGCAGATTGGTTGAAGATTTCTAGGGATGACCCAGTATATATTGTACCCAAATTTGAAATTCACATTGACAGTAGTCTAGGATTTTCTGTGAGGGTCTTTGGTTGGTTCTTGCCTTGTAACCATCAAATTTACATTGAATGTCGGAGAAGTGATAGAACTCTGACCTTGACCAATCTGATGCATTTAGTTAGTGGTTACAATATCTGCAAAGGTATCAACAGAGCCTGTTCAACACCAAACGGCAACACCAAAGAGCATATTATTCCAAAACACTATAAAATCAGTGATGAAGACTATGATGCAAGTACCAACCAGTATGAGATGTTGAGAAGCAAAGCATGTCAAATTCTTGTCTCTCATCAAACATGTTCAGAGTGCTCATGTCTCATACAACAATTGACCAACAACAAAGGTGAGGTAGGTATTCCATGAAAATTTTCTAACTCCTGCAAAACTGCACCAATTTCTTTAACCAGTTCGGCAAAGAATTTGTTAACTTTGCTGCAAACAAGAAATGAAAATAAGGAGCTCAAGAGTTATATTGAAAAGATTGAGAAGAAAATGAATGCTATTTCCATTGCAGTTGAAAGTGACCTCATGAAGACCTCCAAAAAATATTTGAATCTCTTGACAATAGGAAGGTTCCCCATTTCATGAAATTGTTGTGGGAGGAACAAATGAAATATATATCACAAAGCCCCAAGGACATCAGGTAGATGGAACAGGGTGCCTTGCTTTGCCGAGTCAAAGGACACTGCAAGATTATAGAAACTTTATTCAACCCAAAATAAGGCTCAAGAGCCAAATAGTAAATGATCTCAAGGCTAAAGCACGCCAATTTTCAAGCAAAGAGTGATTCATGATTATTACCTTAGACAAGATGAAAGTCCAAGAAGACCTTGTTTGGAATAAAAATACAGGAGAACTTATAGGATATGTTGATCTCTGTGATGACAACATAAACTTTGCAACATTTGATAGTATTGGCTAGTCATATTCTAGTATTTGCTGTAAAGAGTGTTGTAAACCCGCTGGCATTCACATTTTTCTACATTTGCTACCAACAGAGTGACACATGCACAACTTTTTATGATTTTCTGGAGGTGTGTAGCAATATTGGATCTAACTTGTTCCCTGAAAGTAATTGCAGTTACCTGTGATGGAGCTTCTGAAAACCGTGCAGTTTACAAATTATTCAAGGCATATACAGATGATGCTGGTAAAGAAGTCATTTATGGAACGTTGAACCTTGTCTCTCCTGAAGAGATTTATATGGCTATTTCGTGATGCTCCGCACCTTCTGAAGACAGCAAGGAACTGCTTGCTAACTCTGGCTCCCATCGTAACTCAAGGCTGATGTGGAAAGATGGTTCATTTATCATGTGGTCCCATATTTCAAAGCTTTATTTGGAAGATAGAGAGCGTGGACTTCAAATTCTGCCAAAATTAACAAATTAACACATCTCACTAACACCATATTCCGTTATGAGGGTGTGACTTGCTGCTCAAATTTCAAGTGAAACAGTTATATCTGTCTTGTCATCATTTGCTGGTCAGGAGTGCAAAGACAAAGAGACTGCCAATTTTTGTTTGAAAATGGACAAGTTCTTTGACTGTACAAACATTCCAAACACAAAAGAACATCTTCGCAAAGGAAAGCCACATTTCAAACCCTATGAATAAATTGATGATGGTAGATTTGAGTGGTTGCAACATGAATTTCTTCCATACTTTAGCCAATGAAAGAACTCAGTTGAAAAAAGAAAAGAGAAATTCAATGCTGCAGACAAAGCAAAGATGTTCATTTCTCGGCAGACCTATGAAGGTCTCCAAATTACATATTCTCTAGTGGAGTGTATCAAGTTCTTACTGAGGTCTGGGGTCAAGAATTTCCTATCCCAAAAGTTCTGCCAAGATGATCTTGGGAACTATTTTGGGAAGCAGCGTGCTATTGGTCGCAGACAGAATAATCCAACAGTTTATGCCACTGGTTACAATGAAAACATAATCAAGTCGCAGTTGTCTGTCACACCAATTGGTTCAAATGTTCTATTAAAAGCAGAGTCAGAATGGAGAGTATCAGATGAAGCTGTTCCAAAGCGTACCGGAAGATAGCTAATTCATAGCATTTGGAACCTAGTGGAAATTTTTGGGATGTTTTGCTGATATAGATAGATTGATTAACCATGATCTTTCTGATCTTTCAACTCTTTATAGCTGCTGTAACATCCAAGTTTGCAGCTCAACCCTTCCATCCATAGTTTCCAAGTGTCTCAATCTTCTCTTTGCATGTCCTTTCTGGTGTAATTGGTGTTTATCGCCACATTCATGTTTCTTCTTACTTCAAAATTCAGTTAATGCAATGAGATATGTTCAAAACTAACACTCCCAGAGCTACAGGACCCTAAAATAGGCTCTCAGAGAAATGAAGGAACAAACAAGTATAAACCTGTATACAGTTGTCTATAATGTTTCAGCTAAGTTGGTCTCAAAAAACACCAATTTTCAATTAGGGAAGTTTCCCCTTGAATAAAAGATAAAAAAAATAAATTAAAAGGCTCAATTTGTTCAGCTCAAATGCACTTTTGGCCCATAATGAAAAAATATGCCAATAGAACAAATTTGATCAACGAATAGCCTGACCAATGAAGCAGTTTAATATTTTGACATAAGTTAGGTATAGCTGGAAGTCAATGCTCACTTTGAGAAGAAAATTAAATAATACTGATGTGGATGTCAGTGCCCTAAATCCTTACTACAACTTGGCTTTTTCATTTCAGTTCTGAGAGGACCTTTTTTGCTGGCCACTTTGTGCTTCTCTCTAACAGATTTAGCAAAAGAATGTGACCTATCTCTTATGTACAAATTGGCAAGGGTTTCCAATAGGTTTATGGCGATCTCTTTGTTTACTTTGATTGAGGACTTTTCACATATCTGCTTGAAGTGGTGTGTAACATTCATGTCATTCAAAACTTTTGAAACCAGAATCTGACAGTTTATATTTGTTTTAAAGTCCTTTGAAGCTTCATGGAAAACTTTTTGCGCTGCAATGAAAATTGGTTGGGCATGGCTATTTACTTGCCAAATTCCACCACGGTTTTTAGCATTCACCAAAATCTGAGAATCGTCATCTATCTTTGCAGCTTTTAAATCTCCAGTGATTGCCGGCTTGTTTCTGTTAAGCAAAAACTTGCCTTCCTTATTTTCAAATATACTTTTTGAAAACAGTACCCTGTCTTATACTAAAGGACGGCCAATTCCCGTTCACTTAAAATGGAGGAATTCGTAGCACAATGATCAATTGCACCCATATTGAGGGTTGAGACTCCCTACCCTGCTGAACCAAAAACTCCAAACACAAACTTGCAACCTCTGAACAAAGAAGGGCTGATAGAGCAGTAGGCAACATCGGAAATGTGTTACATTCTGGTAGAAGCAGTAAATAACATTTGGTTAGAAACTTTTCTGCACTGCTGAATTCATCAAATAATAGATGGGCCTTTTCCCAGATAGGCAAGCACTCAGAGCCTGTTATCTTGAAATATTCAAAAACAATTCAATATTCCTGAAAGCAATCGTCTTTGCTCAGTTTAGCTGCTGCCTTTTCAATCAGCTGTTTTAACTGCAGATTGTGAAACGGTGACATTTTATTACTGCTGGTGGAGCTGAATGGATCTTTTTCGCGGCTAGTATGTTTTGCAGTGATATGCCTGGATGAGCTGCGTTGGGAAAGATATGTCTTCTCACAGAGCTTGCAAATAAACTTTTCTGTACCGCCTGTATCATTCAGTCCAGTCTGAAATGTAAAATGGATTGGTATGTGACAGTAATCCTTTTTTAACTATGGTTTGGGGCCTATGAAATACGAAGCGATGACTTGTGTATGATTCCACAATGCATTCGATGGGATTCATAACGCTTTGCCGGTATTGTTAGCTAATATTTCTAGAAATCTTACCTGTCAAAGGCATCTGCGTAAGATTCGCATAATATGCAGCATCGTAGTTCTTCAATTCAAATTCAACGCTCTTTTGGGTTTCATAGGTAATCAACGACATGAAGCACATATATTACGAAAAGATAATACACACCTCTTCAATAATTTCACAGTCGATCTCTTCAACTTTCTTCTCAAAATCTGCTTCATCAATTAAGTCAAAAATTGCTTCCAAGTCATCGCCGAAAAGAAATCCGCTGTTGCTGTCCGCCATCTTGTTGCACTGTGATGCCCTCTCAGTGGGCGTGGCGTTGCGTCATCAAGTTCAGCGACCATAAAACAATAGCCTATTGTTGGTTTCCATGCTACTCTTATGACTATGCTGTCGCAGGCCATATTGCTAAATCACACAAATCTTGTGACCTGACGTGTGAGTACAAATGTTCCTTTAGGTATATCGGAAAGCAGGAAAAAGGGTATTGAGAACTCGCAATCTCTAGTTCGGCTATTGACGACTTTAGCAGACAACGAGCAAAAAAACTTGCATTCTTCTGCCGTACAAAACTCGTCAACGTAAATGAATGTAGCATCGAATGTTGGCTACAGGTATAAGCTCACTACCAAGGCTCAATAGTTGCCGAAGACGCAGCGAAGAAGCCAACAATTATGTGCTTTTGAGCACTCGAGATACAAGTTGCTAAAACAACAATAGATAAAAAACATGCAAGATATGCAACTCTACCCTAACGTTATAGAATGGTAAAAGAAACAAGCAAACTAAAAAAGCAACTAAAATATGCAAATGAAACCATGAAACAAAGAAGGAATAACAAACTTCAATACTTACCATCTGTGTGCCACCATCAAGAAACTATAAAATATCTATCTATCTATCCATCTATATATCCATCTATCTATGCCTATCTATCTATCTATCTATCTATCTATCTATCTATCTATCTATTTATCTATCTATCTATCTATCTATGCCTATATATCTATCTGTCGCTCCCTCTGTCTGTATGTCTGCTTGCCTGTACGTCTGTCTGCCTGCCTGTCTGTATGTCTGCCTGTCTATCTTAAATATTATATCACATCATGTTACAAAATGTTATACTTTGACGAATTCTATTGTATTGTACTGTTTTTCATCACAGAATATCATGCATTTTACTGCATCATGTAAAGTGCACGTCATCTTATATCATGCAATATTTTGTATTGTATAATTAATTAGATGTATCACATTATAGATTAATCTATCTTTGCATCTTAGATGCTCCACACAACTTGCAATGCACTTTTGCAAGGAGCGACTCTCCCATCGATGAAATTACATTAACCTATCTGTCTAGCTATCTATTTGTACATATATCAATCTATCACTCTATCTATCTATCTATGTATCTATCTATCTATCTATCTATCTATCGACTTTGCACGCGTTTGTAACTAACAGTGAGACCTGCTGCGAATGATTTAAAGCAAATTGAATATAAAAGTTGTACTGTTTGCACTGACATTGTTAACTACTGTGTGTAAGTACAGTTTGCAGTCTTTATTAAGAAGTGCAAGAGGAATTTGACAACTAACGCTTGCAAACGTGTTTTGGGCGCATAAAACATGTTCATTCACTAGAAATATCGTTATAATGTCGAATGCTCCCTGAGTTCAATGCTAATATTTGCATTCTCGCTGAATTTAACTTTTATTATGCTTTTATTCTATAATAACTATGCTAATAAACACTGCAACATAATGTGTTACTTATATTTTGCACTTGTTGCTAACTAGTTGCAGGAACTGCATTTAACAGTAAGAGTTACTGCTATGTTTAAAGCGAGTTAGCTGTATAAGCTGGAATTTTTTCAGTGATAGTGCTAACAAATAGGTTTAAGTACAGTTTCTAGTTGTTATTTAGAATTGCAAGAAGTCTTGATAAACCAAAGCTTGCAAACGTGTTTTTAAGCATAAATGATGTTTATTCGTTAAAACTACCATTTAAACCGGGAAAGCTCCCTCCAATCAATGTTAACATTTGCATTTTCGCTGAATTAAACTTAGATAATGCATTTATTACATAATAACTATGCTGATAAACACCGCAGCATAATGCGTTACTTATACTTTGCACTAGTTGCTAACTAGTTGCAGGAATTGCATTTAACAGATAGAGTTGCTGAAATTTTTCTAAGCAAGTTAGCTTTAAAAGTATTCCTGTATGCAGTGACATTGCTAACAACTGTCTGTAAGTACAGTTTACAGTCTTTATTAAGAAGTGCAGGAAGAATTTATCAACCAATGCTTGCAAACGTGTTTTTGCTGCATAAAACATGTTTATTCGCTAAAACTACCGTTATAACCGTGAATGTTCCTTGAATTCAATTTCAATATTTGCATTGCCGCTAAATTTTAACTTTTATTATGCTTTTATTCTATAATTATCATGCTAATAAACACTGCAACATAATGCGTTATTTATCCTTTGCACTAGTTGCTAACTAATTGCAGGAATTGCATTTAACAGATAGAGTTACTGCAATGTTTTTAAGCAAATTAGCCTTAAAGTTGTGCCGTTTTAGCTACAGTGCTAACAACTGTGTTAAAGTATAGATTGCAGATGTTATCTGAAATTGCTAAAACGCTTGATAAACCAAAGCTTGCAGACGTATTTTAAATGCATGAGACATTTGAATTTATCAAAACCACAAATAAGACTGCTTATTAATTAGCCTAATGGCTTGTATTTCATGAGTAAGCATATTCATTGTCGCTGAAATTTGCTCAAATGTCCCTGATTTCAATGTTAATGTTTGCATTGTCGCTAAATATAACTTTTATGATGATGCTCTTATTCTATCATAGCTGTGTTAATAAACACTTTGCAACACTCAACTGTGTCACTTATACTTTGTACTAGTTTCTAACTAGATCCAGTAATTGCGCTTAACAATTAGACTTACTGCAATGTTTTAAACCAAATTAGCATTAAAATCTGTACTGTTTGTAGTTACAGGGCTAACTACTGAGATTAAGAGCAGTTTCAGTGGTTTTTAGAATTGCAAGAAGTCTTCATGAATCAAAGCTTCCAAACTCACTCTAAATACATGAAACATGTTTTTTTTAAAAACTACCGTCTTAACCAGAGATGTTGGTAAGGCTTCATGTTAATATGAATTGTCACTGACTTTAACTTAGAGTATGTATTATTGTATAATAAATGTGTTTAGAAAGAGTTTGCAAAAAAATGTGTTACTTAGACGGTGCACCGTTCTGTAACTAAGTGCAGTAACTTTACTTATTTGAAAGACCTAGTGTAATGTTTAAAGCAAATTTACTTTAAAAGCTGTACTGTTTGCAGGTACGGTGCTAATAACTTTGCGTAAGTAAAGTTTGCAGTCTGCCGTTAGAAGTGCAAGAAGATATTGTCAAAAAATGCTTGCAAACGTGGTTTTGGTGAATAAATCATGTTTATTTGCTAGAACTACCGTTATAAACGTGAATTCTTCAATGTTAATATACGCATTGTTGCTGAATTTGACCTTCATTATGCTCTTATTCTATAATAATTGTGTTGATAAACACTTTGCAACACAATGTGTTACAAATACTTTGCACGCGTTTCTAACTAGCTGCAGTTATTGCAATTAACAGAAAGAGTTACTGCAATGTTTTAAAGCAGGTTTATCTTAAAAGCTGTACTGTTTGCAGTTACTGTGCAAAGAACTGTGTGTAAGTTCAGTTTTGAGTCTTTATTTAAAGTACAGTTTGCAGTTATTACTTATTCATTCAAAGTGCCACTGGTCCTCAGTGCTGTTAACCAACATAGAAAACTCAACCAATTGCTTTTATCGCCGAAATAGTTCAAGAAATTATAATTGTTTCAAATGAGCTTTCTTCAGATTGGGCTGAGCACAGTGGCTTCGTCTTTCGAACGCACCACGCCACTACATTTTTGAATCGGCATATGTTTACGGCCGAGGATTTTTTCCAACCCAAACAGTAGTTATATAATGTAGGTTCTTAGACGCTTTTTGATTTACAACTTCTTGACCACTAATCCAACTTTTAAGACCCTCAGCACTCATTTTCCCAAAAATTCCACGAGTATGGCAAAAATCACGCTTCCAAACCCTACCGGTTCTAGCCGTCCATTGTCCCCCACAACATAATTTATTTAATTTTTCATTTAGAGTTTTAAATTTACTACCGTATATAAGAGTTACAAAGTTTACGAGCAGAGTAAAAAGTTAACACAACAATGACAGAAATTATTCCAAGATGCAACTGGTTAATGTTAGGCCAAGAAAGAACTTGCAATAAGCTAGCAAAGCGTGAAGGGTTCCTCGATTATCACGCCGAACAAAAAGTAAAATCTTTTCCATGTATGAGTTGTGGAAAAGTTAACACAACAAAAAAGTTAACACAACAATGACAGAAATTATTCCAAGATGCAACTGGTTAATGTTAGGCCAAGAAAGAACTTGCAATAAGCTAGCAAAGCGTGAAGGGTTCCTCGATTATCACGCCAAACAAAAAGTAAAATCTTTTCCATGTATGAGTTGTGGAAAAGGAACAAGGTCTTTCCTAGGTATGTGCAAAGGCAAGCAATGTAATTATGAGGAGCTAAGATATAAGAAGAAAAAAATAAATAAAATCAAGGAAACAGAAGAACGTATAATAACCAAGCATTATAAAAAGAAGTTACACAAAGAACTACTTAAGAAAGTAGAAATTATATATTAATTAATCAACCATTTCTTTTCTCAACTTATTATGTACGAATAATTATTTTTTTCTGTATCAGACATTTGATATTCTGTATTATATAAGAGCTCGTCACTTTCCTCAAGAATAGCGCGACACGTCTCAATTCAAAATGATGCGAAAAGAAACTGCCTTGAAAGATGTTTTCAGAACTTTCGAGCTCAATGGCTCGGATGATACTGATTTAAAAACTTATCTAGAAATGGCAAGTCCCCATATTGAAAAACAAATAAAAGAAGAATTGAAAAAAGACAAATCTTTGAAAGTCGAAATGGCAGTAGCAGTCAACATGGCAAGAAGGTCTGATGATAAAATTATCAAAGCAAGACCATTCTTTAACTCAGGGATACAATACTCTATCAACACGACAAACATACTCGAGGAATACGAGAAAATGAAACAAAATGCAATCGAATCGTTTGCTACATATACCAGCGGCGGTAGTGGTTGGATATTTCAGAGTATTGAAAATTTACTTCTTAAAGTGGATAGATTTAATCCGCTAAAAGGAGAAGGTTATACTGATCTACCTGTTGTCATTAAAACTAAAAAAGCGGTTACTAATGTGCAAAACAAAGATGAAAAATGCTTTGAATGCGCAATTTTATCTGCACTTCATCACAGCGAAATAAAGGAAAAGCATGAAAGACCATCAAAATATAAAGCACACTTGGGTAAACTTAATTTTACTGGCATTGAATTCCCAGTTTCACTAAAAGATATTGACAAATTTGAAAATCAACATCCCGAAATTAAAGTCAATGTATTTGGATATGAGAAAAGTGTGCACATATTAAGGTTAAATAAAACAGACCCCCAAAATGCAATTGATCTATTTTTTATGGCCAATGAAAATAATCAACATTATTGTTGGTTAAAAAAATTTTCAAGACTGGTTAGAGCACAAGTTACCAAGCACAAAAGTACTGCTTATTTCTGCAAAAGATGTTTGAACAAATTTACAACACCAGGAAAGTTGAACGAGCATGTTGAGATTTGTAAAGAAAACTCAGCTTGTAAAATCAAAGTGCCAAAGCCAGGTGAAACAGTTTCAATTCAAAACTTCAAAAAATCAATGAAAGTACCATTTGTCATATACACAGACTTTGATGCTGTTACAGAAAAAGTAGATTCAGCTACACCAGACCCAGAAAAATCATACACTGAAAAATATCAAAAACACGCCCCATCAGGATTTTGTTATTATGTAAAAAAAGAAGGTGAAGAAAATTATGCTGAATCAGTTGTATACAGAGGTGAAGGTTGTGTGGAAAAATTTTGTGAAATGATTGAAGAGGAGGCGAAAGAAATTGCTGGAATTTATAAAAATATAATTCCTCTTGAAATGACAGCAGAAGATAATGAAAAATTTCAGTCAGCAGTGGATTGTCATATTTGTAACAAAAAATTGAACAACAACAAAACAACTTTGTTCAAGAAAGATCCAATACATAAATCTTGTTTGCCAAAAGAATATAAAGATGCCTCAGAATTTAGTTTAAGAGGTGCAATGGAAAAAGATGATAGGAAAGAATACTTTAAAAAATCTAATTGTTCAATTTGCCAAACCAAGTTAACAGGTGAAACAGTTAGAGACCATGATCATTTAACAGGAAAGTTTAGAGGTGCTGCATATAGCCAATGTAATTTGCAATATCAGTTACCAAAATTTGTACCCATCATATTTCAGAACTTGTCAGGTTTCGACTCTCATTTGTTCATAAAACAATTACGCAAATCAAAAGGCAAAATTAACTGCATACCAAATAATGAAGAAAAATATATAAGTTTTAGCAAAACAATTTTGCCAGATGATGCTGATAACAACTATAAAAATAGAATTGAAGCTAGTTATATTGATAGCTTTAAATTTATGGCATCATCAATCGACAGTCTTAGTAAAAATCTTTCATGGGAACAGTTTAGGGAAATGGACAATGTTTTCCAAGGTTATACAGACTTTTTGATCAGAAAAGGAGTTTACCCATATGATTATATGGATAACTTTGAAAGATTTCATGAATCTGAGCTACCTCCAAGAAAAGATTTTTATTCAAGGCTAAACGAAACAAATGTGGATGTAAAAGATTATGAACATGCACAAAAAGTATTGAAACACTTTGACATAAAAAATATGGGTGAATACCACGACTTGTACTTAAAAACTGATGTAATCTGTTAGCCGATGTACTTGAAAACTTTAGAGATGTTTGTGTAAAAAATTATAAACTAGATCCAGCATGGTATTATACATCGCCAGGGCTCAGCTGGGATCCACTGCTAAAGAAAACTTAAATAAAGTTGGATTTACTAAGCGATGTAAACATGATTTTGTTCATTGAAGGTGGAATAAGAGGTGGAGTTAGCATAATTTCAAATAGATACGGCAAGCCGAACAACAAGTACATAAAAAATTATGATCCCAAGGAAGAATCAAAATATATAACATATTTAGATGAAAACAACTTGTATGGATGGGGAATGAGTCAAAAGTTACCGTACAAGAACTTTAGACGGGTAACTGAAAAGAAGTTGATTGGCCTAAACCCTTTTCAAATCGATGCTGATGGTGATACTGCATATATTTTACAAGTCGATCTAGAATATCCAAAAGAGTTACATGAGTTGCATAATAATTACCCCTTGGCACCAGAAAACATTACTATTAATAAAATAGATAAATTAACCCCAAACTTGAATAATAAAACAAAGTACATTTTACATTTAAAAAATCTTCAGCTTTACCTTAGCTTAGGACTAAAGTTAACGAAAATTCACAAAGTGTTGGCCTTTGAACAAAAAGATTGGATGAGACCATGCATCGACTTGAACAAAAATCTTAGAACTGCCAGTAAGAATGATTTTGAAAAGGATTTCTTCAAGCTGATGAATAATTCAGTATTTGGCAAAACAATGGAAAATATAAGAAACAGAGTTGATATAAGACTTGTAAATGAAGAAAAACAAGCCGAAAAGTTGGCATCAAAACCAACATATGAAGGTAGAACAATATTTAGTGAAAGTCTAGCAGCAGTTTACATGAAAAGAGTCAAAATAGAATTCGGCAAACCAATTTATGTAGGATTTTGCATCCTCGATTTAAGTAAAACGCTTATGTACGACTTTCATTACAACTACATTGTTAAGAAATATGGACAAAAATAAAAGTTGTTATTTACAGATACTCACTCTTTAGCTTACGATATAAAAACAGACGAATTTTATCAAGATATCTCAAGCGATGTAGAGGAAAAAATTGATAAAAGCAAATATGCAAAAAATCATCCATCAGGAATTAAAACTGGATGCAACAAAAAAGTAATTGGTCTCATGAAAGATGAATGTGGTGGTAAACAGATATCAGAATTTGTTGGATTAAGGGCAAAGATGTATTCTTACAAGCTCGACGAAAAGGAAGAGAAAAAAGCAAAAGGCGTCAAAAAGAATGTCATCAAGAAAGATATGGGCATCACATGTTATAAGAAGTAAAAATTTTGATTTGAAAAATCTTTTTTTTTTAAATTTTCTCGACATCACTTAGCAGAATCCAACTATTAAATTCTTTAGGATAACCCTTCCATGATACTAGCGCTAATTTTTTCTTATAATCTTTTTTGATTACCTTATCAATTCTATATAAATCTTGATCAGTTTTTTATAACTCATTTTCCTAAAAACTTCCTTCAATAATTTCATGGTTATAGTCTTTTATTATATAGGTAGTAGGATTGGTATGTTGTATTCCTACTATAACAAAAACTTCTTCACTCCAGTTTGGTGTACAACCTTTATCAAACAAAGTTCTTTCATAGTTAATAATCCTTACTCTGTCTCCCACCATAAACTTAGATTTATAGATGGTTTTATCATGGATTGAATATACATCATTTTGAATAACTTTTTCATAATATTTCATGCTAGCTTCTGTTGGAGTCATTTTTATTGTAGAGTGTTTGTGGTTGTTATATTCATTAATTAAATCTGGTAATACATCGACATATTTATATGTATTATTAGCAGTAAAATATTTATAAATTTTTCTTTTTAATGTATGATTAAATCATTCAATAACAGCGGCCTTGCCTTCATTAAATGTACAATACATTTTAATTTCATTCTGAACCAACCATTTTTTAAATACGTTGTTATAAGATTCAGATCCATTATCACCCCACAACTTTTTAGGTTTCCTATTGCTAGTTTTAACAATAGATTGATATGTGTTGGTGATTGTTTTACCTGTTTTATCTTTTATAGGAACACTCAATACAAATTTTGAAAATACATCAATAACATTTAAAACAATACCTAAATCCATGGTTGTAACTTTTAAGTTGTTGTATATCAACCAAGTCAGCACTCCAAATATCGTCAATATTACCGACAATAACTTTTCTCTTTTTAAACTTTCTTTTAATTGGTTTGTGTAACTCATCTGCTAACTGCTCAATTTAATTTTTTTGAACTTTTTTTTTAAAACACCTAGTCCAAGTTTTTTTTGGTGTTGATAACTTTTCTAGCAAACATACCCATTTTTGGCAGCTCACAATCTTATCCAATTCAGAAACCATTTTTCTATCACATTCGTTTTTATCAATGCCTCTTGAATAACATACATCATGGTGTGCAGAAATCTCATCAACTTTGTTAAAAGGAGGAACTATCCATTTAGTAATTTCGCCAGTTTCTGGATCATATTCTAATTGTCAATCTAATGGATTAAATGGTCCCATGTATTTATAATTAGTAGGAGTCCAACCAGCTTTTGGTTTTAAAAATTTACAGATAAAAGAATGAATATCGAGTTTTCCACCGGCTTTACTTTTAGTAAAACAATTTTTGATGTACCACATATTTTGCACTCACCTTTTACTACGGATCTATTATTTTTTTTATGGTCGTATGCCTTGTATTTAAAGACGGAGTTTTTCTTATACATTTGAAACAATAAATTTCCATGATTAAAGTCTTTCTCCATACATATACAGGAATAATTTTAGTTGTTCAAATTAAATTATTTAAATTAATTCATCAAAATTTTGAAACAACTCTCTATTGTTTTGATTTATAAATAGAAAATCGTGCTTATCAAGACCCTCAAATTTACACTTGTCAAATCTGCATTCTTTTGAAATTCTTGTTTTTTCACCATCTGTAGGAGGATAATAAACAATGACTTTTGAAAAATTTGTTCTTATATCTTTTGGTATTGTGAAATACGATTGACTCAAGTAGACTGAACAAATCTTGTGATGTCTACCATCAGTACAATGGTTTGCAATCTTTGCTTCTATTTTTTTATCAGCGTTCATTAGATCATCAAATACGACAAGCTTTACACAATAATCAGATCCGTATTCATCTGTATTTAATATATCTTCTTGTCCACATAATAACCAGACTTGATGACCTACCAGCTGAGAAACTTGAGCAAACTTATTTTTTAGTGAGACCAACTCGTCTTTATCTTTATTAGGAGTATATATGATAAGCTGATCATAATAACATAGCGGTTTTTTAATGATATGCATTAAAGTACTTGTTTTTTCACAACCAGAACTTCCACAAACAAGCATTCTAAAATCGTTACCCAACAATGACTTTTGCTTTGTTTTGTCAGCAACCAACTCACTATCGTAATTTGGAATCTTCATTTTGATGTACCCTTCATAATCTATATAGCTTACAAATTTATAATTTTAAATTATAAAATATTTAAGTAAGTGTAAGCAAGTTAAAAAAGGGTGTCATTTTTAAAGGTAGACAAGTAACTGTATGTCAGTTAAGTCCAAAGATAAGTAACTGTAAGTTAGTTCAATCCAAAGATGAGTACTGTATCGTTACATAAATAGGGGTGTCATTTTTTAGGGTAGATAAGTAACTGTATGTTAGTTAAGCCCAAAGATAAGTACTCTATAGTTACTTAAATATTTTGATATTTTGAATTATAAATTTGTAAGCTATGTATAAACTATTAAATTATATGAAAATCAAAAAGTATGGATTTAAACAAATTGAAAAGAATAATTAAAAAAGAAGCTGTAACAGCAAATATTGTTGACCAAGTAAAAGTTGATGTAAGGGTATATAAAAATTAACAACTTGGAATCATTGAAAAAAGAGAAAAGGTTGCTGCTCCAATTACAAGAGAACTTGGTAAAGTTGGGCAACAAATAACTGATATAGATAAAAGACAAGATGAAATGCTAGGCCAATTGAGAGAATACCAACTGGCGCTAATGCTTGCCCAACCACAACTAGCAATTGAGTCACCAGAGTCAGTAACAGCGCTTGAGACACCAAAGCGACCAACGCAACCAAAGCAACCAATAACTCTTAATTTTGATAAAAGATTTGATACAAAATTTCAAAGTGATTATGATTTACCAAGTACAAATGAATTTCCAAATATGACAAAAGATAAATCAGTAATGATAACCCAAAAGTGACAAAAGAACAAAAATCTATTGGCGGACGTAAAAATGCGGCTAAAAGCACTGAGAAAAGGGATAAACTTGATGGAGATTTAGCCAAATTAAAAGAATATAAAAAAATATTAGATGCAACAATGTCTACAAACTTATCAGAAATAATTGGAAATGGGTTTGGCCAAAAAAGAAAAAGAAATGCTTACAAGTTGTCAAAAGGTGGATCCTTTGGCCATGTATATATTGATCCAGCTAAACTCAGAATGAATAGGCTTAGTGTTAAAGATATGGCTGGAAACAGTGTCATGGATAATCTTGTTGATAGTTCTCTTATAGATTTGTTAACAAAAAGATACAATCCAAAATTTGAGTACACACCAGAAGCAAAAGATATTTTCAAAGATTTGACTCGCTTTTCTGGTCTAAAGAAAGTAAGGGTTCTGGCAAACAAAAACTGCTAGGTCGAACTGTTACTTTGATACGAGACACCCCGAAATATATTTTGGCGCGGTTAAATCTTTTACTCGGCACACGATGTGCTGGTAACAATAGTTTAGATATAAGAAATGAAATAGTTCAACTAATTAATATCGCCGCAGCAAAAAGTGTAATAACAAGTGAAGATAAAAATAGGCTGACTGTTAAGAATAATTTAGATTAATTATTATTAGATAGATTAGATAGTTTTTATAATTAAAAATATATATTTTTTCTTTTTTTAATAGGTTAGCGAGCAGCTAAGAGGATAGAGAGATAAGATCAAGTTTACTCTATCAATGTATCAATGCTGGTGTACCCCAGGGTTCTGTCATCTCCCCTGTACTCTTCATCCTCTTCATCAATGACCTGCTCACCTCCACGTCTTCTAGCATTCACTCCTTTGCTGATGATACCTTCCTAAGTTCTTCATTTTCATTCAATCAAAATGACCATGGTTCCACCGATATCTAACTCCACAGAAACACTTCAGCCTCGCTTCTCTCTAGTGATCTGACAGTTTTTGAGAAATGGGGTAAAGACAACCTAGCTTCGTTCAACCAAAGCAAGACGAAACAGGCTGTCATTTCACGCAAACGTAATCAAAACTTTCCAGCTGTCTTCATGAATAGTGATAAACTGGACACTTCAGCTTCTTTCACACAACTTTGTCTTTCTCTTTCATCTAATCTCATTTGGAGAACTCACATCCATTCCCTTGCTAAACATGCATCTCAAAAGCTCGGTTTACTCGCCAGAGCCCGTGGGTTTTTCTCATCTTCTCACCCTCTATCTATATACAAGTCCCAAATCCGTCCTTCTTTACAGTACTGCTCCCACGTCTGGGGTGGTGCTCCAAAATCCACTCTCTGTCTTCTCGACAAAGTCCAGTCCAAAGCCATTCGTCTCATCAATAATCCTAACCTCACCAAATCGCTCCAACCTCTTTCCCATCATCGTTTAGTTGGAGATCTTTCCATCTTTTACAGATACTTTAACGGAAATTGTTCTCAGGAGATCAGGGATATTATTCCAGTTCCTCTGAGGCGTGTCAGGACCACCAGAAGCTCAACTCATTCACACCCTTTCCAAGTTTCACTGCCTAATCCACGAACTCTATCTCACAAATCATCATTCATCCCAAGAACATGCAACTTATGGAACGTCTTGCCTTCTTCTTGCTTTCCTGAGTCCTACAACTTGGCATCGTTCAAATCTAAGATCAATAAACTTGATCTTATCTCTCTATCCTCTTAGCTGCTCGCTTTTTCCTTTCTTTCTTTTGTTGGGGTTTTGTATAGGTCACCATGGCCCTTCGTCAACATAACCCACTAAAAAAAAAAAACTATAATAATAAGATTAGCTATTCACATGATGCTGGAAAAACCAACGCTGTAATTACTTTTCCGGATGGATTTTATGATTATAATGATATAAATAATCATATTAAAAGTTCTTTAAAGGCAAATGGCCATACAGTAGATAAAAAGACTCCTTGTATCAAATTAATATTCAGTACTTCTAGATTTAGAGTATATGTGCTGCTGTCGACAGGATATAGTGTTGATCTTAGAGGCGTGGATAGAAACTTTAATGATCTTATTGGGCTTTCAAAAATTTATATAACAACATCTCAGTTTTGAAAAGTGCTATCAAACATTACAAATTATGTTGATAATATAAAAATTAAAACATCTTTCATAGATGATTTTTTGGACGGTGGAGTGTCAACAGATGTTTTATATTCCTTCGACACGTCAGATATTTCACGTGCATATCCTTTCAAAGTAGAACCAAGGAGAAGATTATATAATAAATTAAATACAAATATTATTTCTCAAGTAAGGATATATATGACAGACTCAATAAATAGACCCATCGATTTCAACGAAGTACCAGTTAGTTTAACAGTTGTAATAAAATCAGTGGATGTAGAATGAATCAGAAAAAAATATATCATAGAATAAAATATGTTAGTGCGCAACAACAAGTTGTTGAACAACTAGATGGTGAAGGCTTGTTTGACATTTTTAAGTGAACAGGTAAAAAAATTACATCACTTGCACCTTCAAAGTTTTCTAAAGAAGTCGCCAAAAAAGCTGCTTCAGCAGGTGTTGAAAAGTTTGCTGTGTCTGGTGCGGAAGCTCTTGGCAAAGTGCTGCAGACAAAGTTGCAAATAAATTATCCTCCCCAAGTATTATTAAAGAAAATAAGCCGTCCCCAAATAGTGGCACCAAATTGCAGACAGCTTAAAAAAACAGATTCTTTGCCCGTTCAATCGTTGGAAGTTGAAAACCTAAAACAACAGTTGACCCAATTTGTGTAGAGGGGAACACTCAATTAATTATTTTTTTAAAAAAAATATTTGAACACTATTTATATATATGCTATACAAGTATCAAAGTCAAAGTCGAAGTAATGGAATACAAACAAGGTGATTTTCTAGAAAGGTACGAGGAGGTTGTATATGACCTTCAAAATCCAATTAAGCTTCCAGCAAATGGGACAACTCAAAACAAAAATTCATACAAGTTTTATGTAGATTCAACTGGTGAAGTAACTGCTCCCAATGATTTGTATGATTCTTATCTTGAAATTGACGTAGAAGTTAACAAGAGAGCAGATGGTACAACTTATGCCGCTGCTGATAATATCACTTTTGCATCAGATGCTTATTCAATCATTAGAGAATTAGATGTAAAGTATGGAGGTGTTCAAGTTATTGATACACCAAATGTAAATGAAAGTGTTGCGATTAGAAATAAAGCTGAATATTCAAGAGCTTATCTTGCTCAATCAACAAGTACATTGCTTTATCCTAATAGTAGAACTGGCACTGCTAGTCGTACTGCAAATACTGGTTTGCTTCGAAAGCTGCACTTACTAATGCTGCTGGTGGTGTTAATCTTATCGTGCCATTAAATAAGTATAGTTTCTTTGCTGCTTCACAAAATGATTACTCTTGAAAGAGATGAGAATGTCTTGTACAAAGATGCTAAAGCCGATGAAGGTAGATCTGTTGTTACAAAAATGAGACTTTTGGTTGCAATAATGGAGTTGAATTCAGCTGGTATGAATGAATTTGGTGCAGAATTGACTGAAAAAAGAACGTGGGGATACTTGGCGGATAGAGTTGAAACATCTCCAGTGTCTACTTTGCAAACTGGTACATTTGATATCTCAAGCAGTATTGAAAAACCAAGATTTGTTTGTGGTATGCAGTTGATTCAACAAAAGATGGTGATGTAACAAAAAATAGTTTTCATTATGACACATACAATATCCCTGGCAATAGACAAGTGACAAGAGCACAGTTGGAGTTAGGAATTTGTGTTTATTATCCACGGGTTGAACTTAATCCAAGAAATGAATTAACAAGAGTATACAAAAGATTTATTGAATATCAGAGATTTATAAACGAAGGCTCGCTTGAAGGTAGTTTCATTGATAGAACACTATTTAAAGATCTTCATGCAGCATTGTTCTTCGATATAAAAGATCAGAGAAATGATATGATTGATGGATCACATAAATTAAAGTTTTCATACAATCTTGATGGAGCTCCAACAGCTTATGTGTGGAAAGCAGTAGTTTTGTATGAAAGACAAATAACATCAGATCCTATTTCTGGCTCAGTTCAATTAACATTTTAAGAAAATGATTTAAGAAAAAGACATAACAAAAATATTTTTTTTTTTTTTTTACTTTTATTTTTTTTACATTGAAAGCATTGGTTCATGCGTTATAACATATTTATCAAGCAGGTGTTTCTGAATTCTAATTATTGTTCATGCATTATTTATTTCGTCTTTTTGTTTAAAAATTATCAATTCCGCGATATCTCCGGCTAGTGGGGCTTCTAGTCTGCTTGCATTAACACTACCTAACGCAAAATTTGTAGCACCAACGTTTTCTTTAGCATTAAAGTTTCTGAGCTTTGTCCATTGCACCATACTTGTGATCCGTCTGCACCTAATTGGGGTGACCATGTAACTGTTAGAACAATCCACTTACTCAACACTGTTGGATCTGGGTTTGTTGGAAATGTTAAGATTGTTATATTATCACCACCATTATATGATGTAGATCCTTTTTTTGCGTTACTTACAATAAAGTTTTCATTTCATTCATAGAAATAAAATGATCCCATCCTGGATTATCATTTCCAATAATAGCATTTTTTAACCCGACACCAGTGCTATAGGCAGTCATTCTATAAACAACAGTTATTGACAACGTTTTATCTCTGCTTGTTATGTTAAAATTCATATCACATTTCATTCGATCATTGACACCATCAAAAGTAACATAGTTGCATCTACCGTTAATTAATCCTGCTACTGAAGTTGGTCTTTCTGCGTTTGAATATTTTACAATGTCCACCCTTTCACCAAAACCTTGATACAGTAATGATTCAACATTTGTTCCTAATGAAACGCCATATTTTGCAACTTTCGAGCTCAACGGGCTATTGCCAGAGATTAACCAATGTCCGGAAGCATTATTTTCTATAAATTCTTTTGACCAACTATGATAATTCCCATCCATCATAATAAGACTTCTAACAACAGCATCAACTAGCTTTATTTTACCAGGGCTGTCTCTTTCAACCCCGCCTGTGGGTAAAACTGAAGCTATTAATTTTTGTGCAGTTGCAACATTTATTTTTAATTTTCCTGCGCCATCTCTTTCTATTCCACCATTTGCTAAAACGGGTGCTATCAAAGGTTTTGCTTCTGGTACATTAAGTTGCAGCCTACCAGTCACATCTTTGTTAATTCCGCCATTTGGTGCAATGTCAACGGACATGCTTCCTGAAGCGTCTTTGATGATGCTTCCATTTAGTAAAACAGGTGCTATCAATCTTTGTGCTTGTGGCACGTTGAGTTCAAATTGGTTTGTTGCATCTCTCTTTATTCCACCCAACGCACTTGTTTGTGTTGCATTCATAATGCTTAGGTCAACATAACTTTTTGTTGTTGCATCAGCAAATGCAGTTGGTTCACCTAATGAACATATCCTTTTGGTTTGCATGTCGTAGTCGCTCGAAATATCTCCATAAACTAATCTTGGTAAATAGAGATTTAAGAACCCAAAGCTTACTACATAACGGTCGGCGGATGGGGTTAATGCCAGATTTATTATCTTTTTATTTTCAGCATCTATGTTTCCTGAACCATATTTTTTAATCCATGATTCTACATATCCCTTATTTGCTATATAATTTGATGCTGCTGGTGTTGGTAGATTATCGACTACAACATTATTTAAATCAAAATTTTTATCCACCTTTACTCCCGTACTATCAAAGGGTAAGCTATTTAGTTTTGTTTCAACAACTCCAACATCAACTTCAATTTTGTTTACTCTTTGTGCTACTATTGATTTTGCTTCTGCTGTGCCACCTCTGGAAATATTGTTTATAAAACCCACATTTTTTTACTCAAGATAACTTATTATGTACCTTTTGTTTTTCTTATAGTTATTACGGGCAAATTTTTTTACTACATTAAAATAATTATTTCCCACGAATTCTTTTAAGAAATACAAGCAATAATATTCACATAAAACGCTGCTCAAATCTTGAAACTGGTTTGATTCATATTTATATAACTTATTAAATGTATAACATAAGTTTACCAATTCTTGTGGTAGTTGTAATCCAAAACAATCGAAATAATTGACAAAGTCTGTGGTTATTTTTACGGCTACCCAATGTGTTCCTGGTCCTTTGGTGTCATCCAAATATATAATAATACATTGGCAAGGTATATTTTTTACTTTTGTTGGAATCTCAGCTCGTGATACAACTCCTTTAGAATTTTTGATTTTCAAGTATTCAACCCAATTCATTATTTCAAAATTAGATATTAGATGATTTATAAATTCTGGTTTACTGACAACAGAGCCCCCAACAAAGGTATTTGACTGAATGGGCTGTTTGGCCCTAAAATAAGACCCGATCATTTTTTTATTGCTGC